>CM056169.1:48200512-48536065 GCA_029691765.1 Entomobrya proxima
TTTTAATTGTAGCCATTTTGAGACCATGAGTAGTGCATAACTGTCCAGCGGACGAAAAATTAACAAAATTGCCACGAGTTGTGTTATGTATTATAAAAAACCTAGAGTTGCCCAATCGCCGAAGGTCACCTTTGCTTTCTGGACATTTTGCTGCCCAAGAAATGAAAGGTGAGAGAGCTGTAAATTAGTTAATAAATTTGTAATTATGATTTTCATAGCATAAACATTATATAAATTATTCACTTACCAAGTACAACCAGCGATAAAGGAATCATCATTCTGTACGGACTTTTTAAACTTTTAAAACTGAAAATTTGTGAAGTATCCCGTAGCATAGTATACATAGCGAAATGCATTCACCACACAATTTTACTGACTCCATCCTAAACCAACATGTTTTACGTTTAAGAAACTAATGCATTATAACTTTCTTGTTACAAACGAAATGTTTAACGAGCAAAAACCCAAACAATAAGCAATATATCTTGGCAATGAGTAGCACCGAATGACGCCAGTTATTATACGGGACTATTATTTGTATCAATGGGAATAAAGCCACCTAAAAATAGCTTGATTGACGTAGCCACAGTTATAACATAGGAAGTAGTTTCCTGCTAAAAATGATTATTCTCTGCTTTATTTACTAGGTATATTTTTCAAAGCATCACAAATTGAGAAAGTCAATACTAAAGTCATGACTCTTACACTGTGTGCGATTTTCTCTCTATTTGCTTCTCAAATTGCTGGTTGGTTTGATAATACCTGCATAGTGGATCCAGCATCTCGTTTGAAGCCCGATGTTGACGTCAAAATTACTATACTGGTTGACCGTAGCCAGTCCATGGCCCCTCTTCTAGATGCCCTTGCTCAAAACCTGAAATCGATTTTCCTGCCCTCTGAAGAAGTTTTTAGTGGAAACTGGTCCTTTTCTTTTGTAGGATTTACAAGTTGGCAGTCAAGTGAGAATCAAAAGTACAGTTTTTTTAGTTTAATTTCAAATTTGTAAGCAATGATTTTAAAGAAAATTAAGCTTTATTAATGCATTGAAAGCGACTTTTTCAAATGATTTTCAGCATTCCTTGTTTGGAAGTCTTTGCGGAGAATCTAACTCTTCACGACCTTGAAGCATTGCAAAATCAAATTGGAGATATAGAGCTGGACACAAACAACGTTACAAAAACTGGACTTTCCCATTTAGCTACTGCATCCAATTTGTTTACCAGCAAGGACACCAATGTGGAACAATGCAACGCCACAAAATGCCAACAGGCATTTACATACTTTATCATTTTTACTAACTCTCCAGCAGAGGTTGAAATAGACTTTGACAAAACGGCCGACGAGTTTGAATTGGATGAAGATGAAGGACTGAATTGCAAAAAGAAGCCACCTAGTTACATCAATATTCGCAAAGCTTTCTTTTTTACAAAAGAAAGCCAACGAATTATAGCTTTCCTGCCATCAAAGAACTACCTGGAGTCTTATCAGGAGTTTTGGGAATCAATAAATGTCCCGTTTTGTGGAGATGTATTCAATTTGGAAAAAGTTGACACTAGAATATTTGAGAATTCAATCAAACGTTGTATGGAGCAACACTATAAACAATTTAAAAACGGCAGTTGTGTGTTTTCGGAACCTCCTGGGGAGAATACATTAAGTCTGTAACATAGTACTGAAATGGTTAGTTTTGCATTCTTTTTAAAGTATCAGTTTCATTTTTAAGTTTTACTGCACTTCCAAAGAACGAAATTTTGCAAACAAATTATTCTTGAACAAATGTCAAACTTGAAATCCCGTTTTCTTTGCATTAAATAAATTTTGGGTTTTATCAAAAACCAGTGAGCGGAATCTTGTGTAACTTAGGGAATTTATTAGGTTATGGGTTATCCTCAAACACCCATAATATTGGGTTGATATTCAATAGTTTAATTCTGGCCTGGTGATCAAACGTTTAAAATTGTATATGTGGTTTTATAATCATATAATGTTATGCTAATATTTCACACATTGCAGAGTTACTACATATGTCTAAGAAATAAAACACTTCGATAAATTGATATCATTTACTTTTAATAATGCATAAACTACAAAATTACATAGTGAAACATAACTATGATGAAATATACCAGAATCTGATCCTCGTTTTCAACAGTTACGCATGCAATGATAATTTACTTTGTGTTGTGTTTTGGTTCTCATAAAATATGAATAAATATCTACAAACTCTATGCTATACAATGCAGTCCTAACTATAGTAAATATAAGGGTAATACAAAAACCACACTTTACGTATTTAAGTATTTAACATATGGACAACAGATAGAAACAAGGTTTATAAATGGCTTTAAGGAATTAACAAGAAATCAGAATATGCAAGCCGTGAATAAATTTACAAGGCTTAAGTTTTACAACATTAGGTATATCAATTGAAAATGTAGGTAGTAATCGTGTATAGAAAATTTGTGAGGTTTAGCAATAAGCAAATCCCGAAATTTGTAACACATTGATCATTTAAACCGTTTTATGTATCATTATTAAAATCTTCTTCCTCAAAACAGTCGACATTCCAATAACGTTCACTGGCGTCTATTTGTAAATCATCAGCCTTCTCGATGTTGAGATTTTTTTATGTCAATAGTGAAGTTTCAAGAGCAAGTGGGCTAATTTCAAATGCTCCCAAAAATCTAGTGCCTAGTTGACTCGAAAAAAAATCTAATTGCCTTGGTCGGGTTACACTCCAGACACAAAACGGGTCGTTGGTGTTCTCGTCACACACAGACAGAATAGGACTGGGTGTCGTATTGTGGTTCCTGAACTCCGTGTTGTAACTCGCTGAAGCAGAACCGTTTCTGAGACATAGTCGGGTACATACGGAACAATTTGCCTTGTTAACAATTCGAAATCTTAAGTCGTCTTCAGAAAGTACCGCATCAAACCGCCATTGCCTTTGACTTACATTTTCATCAATAAAATCCATGGTTAAGGTGCAGTTTGTACAATTAAAACTATTCAAAGATAGATATTTATTTGTTTCTGGATTTTGTAGGGAGCACTGATTTCCTTTTATAAGAGATGTAACTTGTTTTGGAAATTTATTCAAAATAATTGTGTACATTTCCCGTTCGTCAGAAGTTAAAATGGCTCCGCGAGCACGCATGTCTAGTTGAATTATCCAATTCAATTCCAAGGTTGCGTCATAAGCTAAGGTTTTTGTTGTAATAACTTCAGTAATTGCGGCCCATCCAACTAATGCATACCTGGCGGATACAATGTGTACAACAAAAGCGGCAGTGGTAATGAAATGGGGTGCCGTTAAAAGAAAACCTTGCACCGAATATGCCAAAACCCTTGCTTTGGTTTCGCTATATTCTCCGTCTAGTTCAGGCAGCAAGCTTTTAAAATTTGAATTTCGTATCTTTTCCAACCAAGCACTTGTAATGGTTTCCATTTCAAGTTTGACACTATTACGTAGCTCTTCTGAGGTTGGGGAGGATACACAGTTTGCATGCAGTGTGTCCAACCAGATAATTTCATACTTGTAGGTTATTTCCGTGTTCCGAAACAAGTCCAATAGTGTTTTCAAACCAATGATTTGGGATTGGCAACCTAATTCAACAGCGGAGTAATTTAACCATTTTGCTATTGCGTCTGCATTACTTGCATTTTTGTTAAAAGCCAGTTTAGTTATTTTTGAAATGAACTGTGTAAAGTTATTGACTTGTTTTAGCACATTTGTTACGCGAAAGTATTTCCCATTCCGTATATATTTCACCAGGTCTTCATGATCATTGACTTGGTACAACTTTTCACTGAACAAATTTATTAAGTTCTCTAAACTAAATGTATTCGTAACATTAGAATCGACCAGCTTTGAATACATGAATAAAACAGAGGTATGTTTTGCCAAGCTTGGTAATGGCCTAGTGGAACCATGTAATACAAGGTCAATCCAGCCTAAGGCTTCCAATATATTCTTTCTCACGCTTTGGTAATTTTTGTATAGAATGTCTAGCGCAAGGTATTTAAATTGATCCAAGCGTGCTTTAGAAGCACACAGTCCAAATGTACTATACATATTATAATATTGACTTTTGTGCAACGGATCCGTACTCACTGAAAGGAGTTTAACTTGACAGTCGTTTACAAATTTTTCTACTGAAGCAGAGGCGTCACTAGCAATTAATCCTTGCAACTCTACAAACGTTTCCTTTTGGATTCTGTCCCAGACCTGATCTTTTAATTCTTGCATTTTATCAACTATGCCCTCATAACAGTGAGTTAGTTCTGACACAAAGCTGTTTTCAAGGCCAACAAAATTAGAAAAAATGCTAGCCATTTGTAAATAAGTAATTGTGTCTTGTCGAAGGGCTTCCGAAGATGGGTGTTTGTCATGCTCCGTAACCATGGTTATCTTTGTAGTAGACCACATGTCATAAATCGGCGTAATTTCCAGATCCCTAGATGCGAAGACATAGCCAGATTTCCATGGAAACTCGTCATAATCACAAAATGGAGCTGACCAGATTTCAAGCGATCTTCTTTTCAACCCGTTTAGGTTTTTTGTTGGGAAAAATCTTTATGTTCCGGAATCGAATTCTGGAACCAGAAAACCGCTTTCCTGGTACAAATGTTGCCATGTACTATTTACATATGGTTTTGTTGTGTAGTCTTCATAATATGCTGATAGTTTTGCCGATGTAAGCACAGATTCTGATAGTTCTAGATTTTTAAGAGTAACGTTTCCGGCATCCACGGTAGAGCGTCGAAGTAATTCCAAATCCTTTGCAAGCCTCAGTACCGCATGGTAACCCGTTTGTTTATTTGGATTATCAAAAGCAAAGAAAAATCGTTTGCGATAGTTGGAAAACAAAGCACCGTTTGTATTGTTATTGGAGTTGGAACATAGATAATTCCAAACAGTTGGGAGTATTTGGTGCTTCACTTTGTGTTTAACACTTTGTCGCAAATTGGAACTAAAGTCCGGTATGGAACCATTTAACCATTTAAATTTCTTTTTAGTTTCGTCACGTATAACTTTCACTTGTGGCGGCAACATATAATCATTGCGGTTTTGATCAGGACATGTTACCAAAATGTTTGACAGGTTAGTTTGGAATCCTTTAAGCAATTGCAACACTATGATAATTTCCTGTTCTAAAATATTTCTTCCCACACCAATTACTCCGGAGTTATTATAACTTTTCATTAAGTATCTCAAAAACGAATTTAGGTTCATTAAGGTATCTGTCCTGATCTTCGCGCGGTTGCATAAAATCCCAGGCTGGATAAATTGGGAGACCAAAAACTCAATTGAGTCATTATATTTTTGATATGGTTGAAGTATTTTGACAATGTGCCTAAAATACAGATCAAGTTCACTCCAAGCTGAGGTGTCAAGCTTTGTCAGTACAAATGGCACTGCTAAAACCAACCTGTACGAGTGGATGTAGGCAGCTTTAAATTTCATAAAAAATAAGCTTGCCAAACTATTTTTCGTTCCAAAATTTTCAATGAAACTTGGGCAACCGTAATTTACACTTATGCTACTAAAACGATACGGCGACACAGGAAGAGATGACATTATTGTCAAATTCCGTAAATCTTCGCCCAAAATCAGAAAATCATCAGGTTTTGTGGACAAAACTTTTAAATCTGTAGTATTCGAGAGAAGGATTGAAACTATGGACATTGAAGTTTGCTTATTGTAGCCCAGAATTAGATTAGTGTAGTTATGGGTATACGGGGGCGGGGGTACAAAGTTGATGGGATGCAATCCTTTGGAAATATACTTTGAGAGCAGTAAAGTAGCAGAATCATTGTCTTATACATGCTGAAAATTTTCTCCCAGGTTTGTAGTTGGACATTGATGTTGATGGCCAGTTTGCACATTCCTTATTGTCGTCGTTTTGGGTTCTAGACTAATGCTTGCATGTGCAACCAAATGATGTCCATGTAGAAAAATGATAAGAAAAAACGGAAAGACTTTAATAAGTAGCATGCTTCACTTTTTTGATGAAAACAAAGCTAAAGATCTGAAGCTTGTAATAGAAGCTGACAATTGCACTATCAATCGGAAAAATATTTAACAAGTAAGATACAAAATATTTAAAGGTGTTATCTCTGCTGAACTGAATTATCTACGTCTGTTAGGAAAATACGAAACACTGGTATCTTATTATGAATATGTACGCTGTATTGCGGAAGCCCGTTAGGTTATTTAAAGCCCTACAAACCAAACACAAAACCTCCGGCAAACCAAAAACTTCTCACCACATGAACAAATACTTACTATTTGTAAGTAATTTAGTAGTGTACAAAAGCAAATAAAATCAATTTGGTTTTAATTGGATTGTGGTTCACAAAAGCTTTTATATATGATGTCATTTGGTGTGTGTATACCAAAACGTTCACTACACGCTGCTCATGTCAAGTCTTTAAGTGATTTCTCGTTAGCATAAATTACTTAAGAACTTAATGATTCACAGAAACGGGAAATATTTAACCAAAATATTAGGCAATAGTGTCACCCACTAACCAAAATCTTTTACTTGACATGTAAAAGTAATAATATTATTAATGAAACTTTGTTGTGAAGCAGTACTCTAGGTAGTAGCTATACCATATAGTTTTCTGCGCAAAACCGTAAATATTTTTAATTTATCTTAAATTGTAAATTAATTGGTTATGTACTTTACTCTGTAGCAACATTGCCAAGTACGTTTTGCAAGACTTGACATTTTAGGTCTGCATTTCACTGAGATGATATCATACAGAGTGGCATGAAAATCTAAAAATCTTGGTTGGACTCACGTCCTTAAGAATGTATAAAATTATTAGTAGCAGCATACGTTTGAAGAAGGGTTACTTCTGCGGGAAATATAAATACTACTATTCAAACAGAGTATCGTATAGCATGATTTTGTAATGGCTTCATACAATACAAACTAAACGAGAACCATTAAAATTTACAGACATTGAACATTTACACATGTCGTATCCAATATTTGCATGCGTCCGCAACTCAGTATAATTCTAATGGTATTACACTTTGCGCATGTTACACATTTCATGGAATCGAACTTCAAACCTGGAATGTTAACGTTGAAGCAAGTTTTGGACAGCAAACTGTAAGATACTTTCCAGTTTGCAAAGTTTACAGATAAGGTTATTCAGTTAATTAAAACTAACACAAAAGAAAATATATTGACAAGAGCCACAGCCTAGAAAAAATTATAGCATTGGCTAAGCTGGGAAAAATAAAAAAACTGATGTAAATGCAATTGTCGAATGTTTGGTTATTGCAAGCCTTATACTAACTGCAGGACCTCCGGCAAACTAAAAACTTCTCACTACATCAAGAAATACTAACAAAAATATTGCACAAAATCAAATAATAACTTTTATGATTAATTTCATGGGGTTGGCAGCTGTTTAGTTATCATTGGTGTATGTCTATTTTGCACGTCCGCTATAAACTATTTTAAATAATCATTAAGTGATTCCTCGTTATGTTGAATTAATTTATAAACTTAATGATTCCTAGAAACGAGGTATATTTAACCGCAATAGTAAACATATTTGCCGATAATCAAAATACTTTTGTTACATATTTTAATAGAATAAGTATTTGGGATTGTGATGATGGTTAAGTTAATTATGTTTGGGTGAAGTAACTTGAGTTCTATGTTGGTAACGTGGATTGGTAAGTGGTAACCGAGCGGAAGGACTTTGAGATGGAAAGTATTAAAGATTTTTGAGTGGGGTGAACTGATAGTTATGATATGGGGTAACTGTAGAAATAAATAGACGAAAGACAAGAAGACAAGTTTAATAAGAAGCTGGGAAAGTTTATTTAACGAAACTGAAATGACGACTGCTCTCCGATCTCTATGTTACAATGGTATTTATAGGAGTCTGAGAATACGATCTTCTTACTCCGGTTTACGTACTAAATAATATGACACATACTCCCCTCAAGACGTTTCTACTTCATTTCTTCACTATCTTGAGACGACAACTTTCTCTAGTCTAGAAAATAGAGATGATGCCGGGGAATGTGTAGCTAAACCTCACGCCACACGCAAAGGACTAACATGCGTGGTTGCTCGATGACGTAAATCACCGGGTATCATTCTCTGAACATATACCTATAATAATATGCTTATATAAGCATGTCTTTAGGTCATACAACTACTATATTTTACAGATAATATATAAAGAGGTGTGTAACACTTTGATTCACAGACTGAAGTGCTATACGAATTTACAAAAAAAACTTGGTTTCGAACATGCATTCTAAGTAGGTGCGTTATTATAAGCTTTTCTGTGTAAAACCGCAAAAAAATTTCCAAAATATTTTCCTTGACAAATAAAAGTATCCTAATTAGGCGCGAAAGCATAACGTTCTCTGTGTAAAACCGCAAAACATATTTTTGGTAAATTAAACTGTTATCTATTATACTTTGTAGCAACATTACCAAGTACCTTCACTTTATGCACAAACAGAAATTTTAATTTGGATCTCACTGAGATAAGAGACACAGTGTCACTCCACTTATTTTTTAACTTGACTTACCAACGTAAAGGAAGAAGTTTCAAGCAAATTCGGATCTCGTAAGTGACAAAGCTAAGAAAGTAGAAGTTAAATTTGCAACAACAAATTTCTTGATAAAAGTCATTATATATTTTTCGAATTTAAACTATAAATGACGTGAAACCTGTATGCTTCAAACACTTCTTATTATCTCTACAGACAAGAAAGACTAACAAGTTCCATTAGTGAATAAGGCAGAAGACAAGAGGTGTTCGGAAATAAATGCCGTTCGGGATCATCGAATGTTTAATGGAATGACTTACATGCCTATACACGGTTCACCATACTTCTATGATATATTTGTCCAAAAATTGCAGAACACTGCTTCAGAAATATAGTTTATTCACTAATCATATTCAGCATGTAACTACATTGGAATTTTTCTGTGGAAATAAATCCAAATTTAAAACGGTTTTACTTGTGCTCAAAAAATTAAGACACTTCTCTTGTTTTGTAGAAATGTAAAAGGAAATATACGTTTACAATCAATAGGGGGTTTAAGTCTTTCAAATTGGTTTATAAAATAATACAACAGTGTGCTTTTTATAATCAACATGCTTTTAAGGCTAAGCCAGCTGCAAAGAAATAGAGTTGCAAGCTCAATTCTGACCCTGTAGATATTGGAATCTGGTTTCCTATGGCAAATTTAAATCCAGCTTATTCAACAGATTTCCCGGGACAAGGACACGACTCATGTCACTGGAGTACACTTTAGGTAATCCAACATTTTGGACTGTAAAAAGGGCTATCAGGTTTAACCTAGAAACTGGCAAAATACCAACCAGTTTGAAAGGTAAAAGTTACAGTTTTATACTGGGAGGTAAGCACTTAGGTAGAAATTAGTATCCACCACATTTCATGGCTGAATGGTTAACATCTACTAAAGGAAAAATTACGAAAATTTGAAAAAAAAATTGGAAAAACGTATATGTACCATTCTGCAGTTGAAGTTCACAAACAGTTAAGTCAGCCAAAGAGCCATGGGCCCGAAAAAAGTATAATTATGGATAAGCTGGGAAGAATTAATATAACTGAGTTAAAGGCAGTTGTGTAAGTTCCCTGGTTTCTAGAATGCTGTTGGAGAAGGTACACATATTTCAAGTTTGAGCATGACACGAAGTTGAATTGATTTTTTAGATATTTTTTTTGTCCAAGGAAAACCTCAATCGTCTATGTATCGGAAGGATTTTTATTGTGGTCTGCCTCAAAATTCAGTATCCCGGGTACTGTTTTTGGAATAGGTGTGTATTTTGTACTGTAGCTCCAAAATGCATGCGTATACACATACACGTAACCGTACATACAATTTCTGTAAATAGACTATGATAAAGTACGCTCTCGTTTCATTGAATATGTTAGGTTAGGATGAGCACATATGCACGATTTTGCATAATGGCGATATTACGCGATATAATGCGTGGTTTTAAAATTTTGAAACAATCCAGTTTTCGTTGCATTTTTAAACTTTTCGTTTTATCAAAACCAGTGACCGGAATTTATGAGGGGTTAGTCAATGCACAAACACCAATAACTGCTTCTTATCTAATAGCTTTATGCTGGCCTAGTGTACAAACATTTGAAAATGTACATAGAGCATTTTTTTTCAAAATCTCCAACTTTTTTCCTCATACTCTCCAAAACATGCCAAACTTTCAGGATAGATAATATGACATGTTAAACTCACAAATCTGAAGTACTAGCTCGAGATGTTGTCATGATTCGAAAAAATCGCCAAAATACTGAAAAAAGTGAGTCGCCCCAGCAGAACATCTGTAACTTTTTTGTCTTACAACAAAAATGTACCAAACTTTGCAGGCGCATACACTACTAAATGAGCTATTATGCCGCGGAGTATCAAGTTGCCCCGTTTGCAATAGAGAAAGTTACATAAGATTATTTGCAAAATTTTGATTTTTCATGTCAAAAAACTTAACCTACCAATCACTAAAAATAAGTATTTTCGGAAAATGAAAGAATGACTATAATGCCACTTATATGTTGTAGTAACTGCCACAAGTCGCATGTAAAAATCTCAAACCACTGTGAAGAAATCCGGGGTTAAGTACAAAAAAACGTGAAATTTTCCAGCATAATTTTGGCAACTTTTTTGAAAAGTGTTTGAAGTTTTGTATTTTCAACCCAGGCTATAGAGCAGTTTGTGCTGTAATGTTATCTGAAAGATTTGCTCGGTTCTGACCTTTGAGTCAAAAGTTATGGCAATTTGAAATTTGTTTGTTGCATTGGCAAGGATCACAACTTGAGATATTTCAAATTGCCATAACTTTTTACTCAAAGGTCAGAACCGACTAAATCTTTCAGATAACATTACAGCACAAACTGCTCTATAGCATGGGTTGAAAATACAAAACTTTAAACACTTTTCAAAAAAAGTTGCCAAAATTATGCAGGCAAATTTCACGTTTTTTGTACTTAACCCCGGATTTCTTCACAGTGGTTTGAGATTTTTACATGCGACTTGTGGCAGTTACTACACCATTATAGTAGTATTATAAACATTCTTTCATTTTCCGAAAATACTCATTTTTAGTGATTGGTAGGTTAAGTTTTTTGACATGAAAAATCAAAATTTTGCAAATAATCTTATGTAACTTTCTCTATTGCAAACGGGGCAACTTGATACTCCGCGGCATAATAGCTCATTTAGTAATGTATACGCCTGCAAAGTTTGGTACATTTCTGTTGTAAGACAAAAAAGTTACAGATGTTCTGCTGGGGCGACTCACTTTTTTCAGTATTTTTGCGATTTTTTCGAATTATGACAACATCTCGAGCTAGTACTTCAGATTTGTGAGTTTAACATGTCATATTATCTATCCTGAAAGTTTGGCATGTTTTGGGGAGTATGAGGAAAAAAGTTGGAGATTTTGAAAAAAATGCTCATATGATTTTATAATCATGCTGTTGGCATGTTGCAAAGTTGCTATTTATGTTTACAAACATAAAATAAAATACCTCAAAAACTTGCTATTATTTTATTTTATATATGCATTATATAAACGGTTACATATTAAAACATAACTATGACTAAAAGAACACAAAAACCGCGTCCTCGTTAATCAACGTTTTCGCAAGAATTAATAATTTACTTTGTAGTGTGGATTTTGTTCATAAACTAACAATACGTTTTTATAAAGAAGTAAAAGTCCTACATATTTTAAATGTAAGAGTAACACATGAACATACCTTTACGTTTGAACGCTTACATACAAGCAACAGAAACAACATAAACTTTTTATTGGCGAAAATAAATTAGATTTTTAAAAGAAACCAGAATTTATAAAATGAACAAATTTTTAAATTTGTTTCACATCATTTAAACAGTTTCATTGAATTATTATGAACGAATACTAGTCCTCAACGCAATCGATATTCCAATACTGTTCGCCTTCCTTTAATTGTAATTTGTCAGTATTTTTAATTTTGAGATTCTTTGATGTCAGTACTAACATTTCAAGATCATATGGTCTGATTTCAAACTTTTCCGGAATAACACTGCTTAGGGAATTCAACATTATACGTGCTTCCAGTGTTCGGGTTACACTCCAGACTTTCGATGCGTTGCTGTTTTTGTCACACACAGATATGATTGGACTTGCTATCATTGTGTGTTTTGATTCCGTGTTATAACTTGCTGTAGCAGAAACGTTTTTGAAACATAAGCTAGTACAGACGGAACAGTTTGCTGTATTAACAATCTGAAATCCTAAGAAATATTTATTAAATTCCGCAGAAAACCGCCATTGCCTTTGTCTAACTTTTTCATCAATATACTCCATGCTTAAGGCACAGTTTGTGCAATTAAAATTATTCAAAGATAAGTACTTATTTGTTTCAGGATTTTTTAAAGAACACAGATTTCTTTTTGTTAGTAATGTAATTTGTTTTGGAAGACGATTCAATAAATTTGTGTACATTTTCCATTCGTTTGAAGTCAAAATGGTTCCACGAGCGTTCATGTCCTTTTGAATCATCCAATTTAATTCCATGGTTCGGTCAATTGTCAAGGTATTTGTTGTGATTACATCAATAAGTGCGGTCCATCCAACCAAAGCATACTTGGTGGATGTAATGTTGGCAAGAAAAGAGGTCCAGGGGATGAATTGATGTGGCATAAAGTCTCGCAGCACATATGCAAAAATCCTTGCTTTGGTTTCTGTATATTCTCCATCTAGCTCATTGTGTAAAATTTCGTAATCTTGTTTTCGATAATTAGTTTTTGTTAGTATCTGTTCCGACCAACGATTTGTAATGGTTTCAATTTCAAGTTTGATACTACTAAGTAGCCCTTCTGAGCTTGGAAGGAATGAACAGTTTTTATGCAACGTGTCCAACCAAATAATTTCATACTTGTAGGTTATTTCCGTATTTCGAAAGAGGTCTAATAGAGTTTCTAATCCAATGATTTGTGACTGGCAACCTAATTCAACAGCGGAGTAATTTAACCATTTTGCTATTGCTTCTGCATTACTTGCACTTCTGTTAAATGCCAGTTTAGTAATTTTTGGAATGTACAGTGTAAAGTTGTTTACTTGTTTAAGCACATTTGCTATCTTTGAGTATTCCTCATTCCATATATATTGCACCAAGCCTGCTTGATCGGTGAGGTGATTTAACTGTTCACTGAACAAATTTATTAAGTGCTCCAAATTAAATGTATCCGTTACGTTAAAATCAACGAGGTTTGAAAACAATGTTAAAACCCAAATATGTTTGCCCAAGGTTGTTGTTTCGACATTAGGACCAATCAATAGCCTGCTAATATACCAAAATGCTTCCACTCTTGTCTTAGGGGCGTTGCCTAGATTTTCTAGCGCAAGTTCTTTAAATTGTTTCAAACGTTCTTTAGAAGCACACAGTCCAAATGAAATATACATACTATAGTAAAGACTTGCGTGCAGGGGATCTGAACTTACAGAAAGAAGTTTGACCTGACAGTCGTTTACAAATTTTTCAACTGAAGCAAGAGTGTCATTTGCAATTAATTGTTGCAACTCGACCAGCGTTTCCTTTTGGATTCTGTCCCAGACCCTGTCTTTTAATTTTTGCATTTTATCAACTAGTCCTTCATAACAGTGAATTAGTTCAGGCACAAAGCTATTTTTAGGACCAACAAACTTGGAGAAGATTTTAGCCATTTGTAAATGCGTACTTGTGTCTTGTCGAAGGGCTTCCGAAGATGGGAACTTATCATGCTCGGTTTTTAGGCTTACCAAAACGGTAGAGATTATATCATAGAACTCTGGATCAAATGATATTTGTGAAACATTCTCCCATGGAAATCCGTCGTATGGAGGAAATGGAGCTGTCCAGATTTCAAGAGATTTTCTTTCCATCCAATTAAGGTTTTTTGATGGAAAAAACCTTTCTGGTCCAAAATCAAGTTGTGGCATCGAATATCCGTGCTCCTGGTATACAAACCGCCATGTTCCATTACCAACTTGTTTGATAAACTTCTCTTTGTATACTGGCAAGTTTTCCTGTGTAAGCACTGACTTCGATAGATTTGAATGTTTAGGTGGAGCGTGTTTGCCATCCGCGGTAACACGTCGAAGGATTTCTAAATCTTTGGCAAGCCTCGTTGCAGCATGGTAAGCGGTTTGTCTATTCGGATCATCAAATGCAAACCAAAATCTTCTGCGGTAGTTAGAAAACAAGTCACCGGTTGTGTTGTTACTGGAGTTTGGACATAGATAATTCCACACACTTGGTACTATCTGCTGTTCCAGGTTGTTTTTAACACTTTGTCGCAAACGCAAACTAAAGTCAGGTATGGAACTATTTAGCCATTTATTTTTGCCTTTCGTTAGTCTATCACGTGTAAGTTGAACCTGCTGTGGTAACGTGGAATCACTGCAGTTTTGATCAGGACATATTACCAAAGTGTTTGACAGGTCAGTTTGAAATCCTTTAAGCAACTGCGAAACAATGATAATTTCCTGTTCTAAAATATTTCTCCCCACACCAGTGACTCCAGAATTGCGATAACTTTGATTTAAGTATTTTAAAAAAGAATGCAGGTTCATTGAAACACTTGTCCTTATTTTGGTACGATTACACGAAATTCCAGGTTGGGAAACATGGAAGACCAAAAACTCAATAGATTCGTTTTATTTCTGGAATGGTTGAAGTATTTTGGCAATGTGTCTAAAATACTGATCTAGTTCAATCCAAGCTGAGGTGTCTAATTTTGTCAAAGCAAATGGTACTGCTAAAACCAATTTGTACGTGTTTATGCAGACAGTTTTAAGTTCCATAAAAAGTAAGCTTGCTAAACTATTTTTCGTTCCAAAATTTTCAATAAAACTCGGACAACCGTAAATTGCCGTGCTGTCTTTGAAACTCATAGACGACAAAGAACGACGTGAGATTGTCATATTCCGTGCATAATCCATAGCGTCGGTCTTATTAAATCTATACTTCGACACAGGAAGAGATGTCATTACTGTCAAATTGTGTATATCTGTTCCAAAAATCAGATAGTCATCAGCCTTCGAGGACAAAAGTTGTAAAGCAGTAACATTTGAGAAAAGAATTGAAACTATTGAGATTGAAATTTGCTAATTGTAGCCCAGAATCAGAAGAGAGTAATTAAAAGCACGAGGGGATATGAACGTAATGGAATGCAGTCCTTTAGAAATATACTTTGAGAGCAGCAAGGTAACAGAATCATTGTTTTCTACAGGCTGAAAAGTTTCTTCATTCAGGTGTGTAGTACGACACTGTTGCTGCTGGCCACTTGGCACATTCTTTGTTCCTGTTGTGTCTGGTTCCATATTAGTACTTGCGTGTGTAGCCAAATGAAGTCCATATAGGACAATTATAAATAAGTACGGAAAAATGCTAATGGGTTGCATGTTTTATTATTTTCTTTCTGATGGAAATATAAACCTGCTGTAGATTTGGCAATTTGTAATAGAACCTGACAAATATACTGCCAGCAGGCAAAAGTTTTAACAAGCTGGGTTTTTAAAATTTGAAGGTTTCAGCACTGCAGAACTGACATGTTTACTTCAATCAGGTAATTATGAAACACTGGTATTTCATTTTGAATCAACAAGAAGCCTGCCTTACATGCCACAGGAGAATGTTTGGTTATTTTAAGCCTTAAAACTAACCACAGGGCTTCCGGCAAACCAAAACTTCTCACTACATGAACAAAATACTTAGAAAAATTAATGTACAAATTCAAAAAATACCTAATCAGTTCAATTGCATTGTGGTTAACAGCTTTTTAGTTATTATTTTGGTGTATGTATATTTGTAAGTCTCGCCATAAGCTGCTTTAATTAAGTCATTAAGTGATTCCTCGTTAGGATGGATTATTTTAAGAACTTAATGATTCACAGAAACGAGGAATATTTAACCGCAACAGGAAAGATATTTTCCCGATAGTCAAAAAGTTTTGCTTCACAACAGGAAGTATAATCATATTTACAAAAAACTTGGCTTTGAACAAGTATTCCAACTCGGTGCGTTCTCATTACCTTTTCTGCGTAAAACCGCAAAAAGTTTGGATTTTTGGAAAATAATGGTTACTATGGTTGTGTTGTATCAACTATAAGCTATTTTTATTAAGTCATTAATTGATTCTTCGTTAGGATTAAGAACTGAATGATTCCCAGAAACGAGATATATTTATCCGCAATATTGGCAATAATATTTCCCACCAACCGAAAATTAAAATATTCTTAGTACGTGCAATAACATAACCAATTCTGCTTAAAACCGCAAAAAATTTGATTTTTGGTAAATTAATTGGTTATGTATTATATTTTGTAGCAAAACTACCACGTACGTTATGCATCAATAAAGATTTTTAATTTGCATCTCACTGAGACGAGGGATTAAGTGTCACTCCATTTATTGGGTAGCGTGGCTTACAGTCGCAAAAGCAGAAGTTTGAAGCAAGTTAGGATCTCTTAAGTGACAAAGCTAAAAGAGTATAGCATAAATTTGCAACATAACATTTCTAGATAAACGTAAGATAACTTGTATGCTTCAAACATTTGTTATTATCTTTACACACGTGAAAGACTACCAAGTTCCAAGGTTAGATGAACTGGAAGAGAATGACTTCAGAAATAAATGCCGCTCAGGGATCATCCATTGTTGAATGGAATGACTTATATGCTTATGAAATACACGGTTCACCATACAAAACTTTATGACATATTTGTTCGAAAGTTGTGGAACACTGCTTCAGGAACATAGTTTGTTTACTATTCATATTTAGCTTGTAACTAGTTTGAAATTTTTCTACGCAAGTAAACCTATCAAAATACCTTTGTTTGTACCCACCAATGAGCAACAGATACAATGCGATAAGTGGGACAGTTTATGCCTGTGGTGCCCATACTGTGATAATAAATCCATACACTTTTAAAAAGGTTTCACGTGTACTCAAAAAATTAAAAAGCCTTTTTTGTTTTGTAGAAATGTAAAAGGAAATATACGTTTACAATCAATAGAGTTTTTAAGTCTTTTAAATGGTTTACAAAATGATACGACCGTGTGCTTTATGTTTGGTTTCAAACACTACACACACTCTTGACTATGACTTTAAATAGTCCACAAGTGCCTGAATAGTGTCGTGCGACTGTGAGAAAATAATCACCGGAGAGTAACACTTGACCCTGACCTTCTTTTAACAAATGGTATTAATTACTTTTAACTTTCTGTTATTCAGGCCATTCAAATGTTGTATTGCTTTATCTACCATTTCTTCTTTCAATAACTTAAATGAAACATTTTAATCAACATGCTTTTAAGGCAAAGTCAGCTGCAAAGAATAAAGTTGAAAGCTCAACTCTGACCCTGTAGATATTCAAATCTGGTTTCCTATTGCAAATACAAATTCAGCATATGCAACAGATTTCCTAGTACACGGGCATGAGTATACTATAGGTGACCCCACATTTTGGACTGTGGGTAGGATAATGCGGTCAAATGGTTATCATCTACTGAAGGAAAAATGAAGCATTTGGAAAAGTAATTGGAACAATGTATATGAACCAATCTGCGGTTGGAGTGCAGAAACTATTAAGTCAGCCAAAGAGCCATTGCACAGAACAAAGTATAATTTTGGATACGCTGGGGAGACTAATATAACTGGGTAAGAAGCAGTTCTGCAAGTGCCCTGGTTTCTAAAATATAATTGGGGAAGGTACACATATTTAAAATTTGAGCACGACACGAGGTTGGACTGATTTTTTAAATATTATTTTTCGTCCAAGAGAAAACCTCAATTGTCTAAATATCATAACGATTTTTATTGTGGTCTGTCTCTAAATTTAGTACTGCCGTATCCCCGAATACTTTTTCAGGAATAAGTGTGTATTTTGTACTTTAGCTCTACATTGCTTGCGTACATAAATACACATATCCGTATATACAATTTTTGAAAATAGACTATGATAAAATATGATCATGTGTCATTTAAGATGTTAGGTACCTTAAGGACATTTGCACGTTTTTGCATAATGGCGACATATGTGAGAATAATTTGAAACAATTGGCGACTTGAACTAGCTCGCGGATTTAAAGTGAGTAGAACATTATTCATATACTTACTACCACATAGTTCAAATTTAGTTATGCAGTTTATTCCTTCATATGCCGAGCACTGTTTGGATCAGCATAGATATTACGGAACATAGGAAATTTTTGTCAAATTCATGTTTTTTTGAAATTTTTCATATGCTAACAAAGTTTTCGTTTTATCAAAACCAATGGCCGCAAATTATGAGGGGGTGGTTAATGCACAATCACCAATAACTGGCTGTTATGTTTGCATGTTGCAATGTTGCTACTTTTGTTTAAAAAATAAACTAATTCAAAAAATTACCATGATTTGCTTTTATTTTTGCATGATATAAAATGTTACATATAAAAACAACTATGATTAAATACACAAAAATCGCGTCCTCGTTACACAACGTTTTTGCAAGAATTAATAATTTACTTTGCAGTGTTGTGTTGTTTCAAAGAAATTCAAAAAGTTTCCAGGATATTTATAAAGGCCCAAAGGAACTAAAGATATTGGATGTAAGGGTAACACAAAAACACACCTTTACGTTTAAATGCATACATACAGACAACAGAAACAACAGAAAAATTTCAATGACTTATATAAATTAGAATTTTAAAAGGAAATCAGAATTTATAAGCCGTACGCTAGAATATATTAACAAAGCTTACAAACCTAACAGCATATAAATAGTATGCAACTGGAAAATGTAGGTAGTAGCCAGTGCACGTAAATTTGTGAGTTACGTTTAGCGATGAACAAATTTTTAAATTTGTATCACATTGATCGTTTAAACCGTTTTAGTGAACTATTATGAACGTAAAACTTGTACTAGTTCTCAATACAGTCGATATTCCAATACCGTTTGCCTTCCACTATTTGTAATTTGTCAGTATGTTTAATTTTGAGATGCTTTGATGTCAGTACAAATCTTTCAAAACCTAATGTTTTAGGTATAATTTCAAACAAAATAGAACTGCTAATGGCATTTAAAATTCGTACTTTCGGTGCTTTGATTACATGCCAGGCTCTCGATGCGTCACTGTTTTTGTCACACACAGAAAGGATTGGACTGGTTGTCGTTGTATGGTTTTTTAACCCCGTGTTATAACTTACTGTAGCCGAAACATTTTTGAAACATAAATTGGTACAGGCAGAGCAGTTTGCTTTATTAACAATTTGAAATTCTAAGTAGTCATTTTTTTGTTCCGCAGAAAACCGCCATTGCCTTTGAATTTCTCGATCATCAATAAAACCCATGCTTAAACTGCAGTTTGTACAATTAAAACTATTCATAGATAAGTATTTATTTGTTCCTGGATTTTTCAAAGAGCACAGGTTTCCTTTCATGAGAGATGTAAGTGGTTTGGGAAATCGATTCAATACATTTGTGTACATTTTTCGTTCGTCAGAAGTCAAAATGGTTCCGCGAGCACTCGAGCGAGCGCGCTTTGCAAACTGTGTTAAAACCAAACTATGTTTAGCCAAGGATGGTGTGTGGACACTAAAACCAAGCAATAGAAGTCCAATCTCCTTAAATGCTATCACTCTATTCTCATGGCGTTTGCCTGGAAGTTCTTGTGCAAGTTCTTTAAATTGTCTCAAGCGTGCTCTAGAAGCACACAGTCCATGTGTATGATACATATTATTATAAAAATAACTTGTGTGCAAGGGATTCGAACTCATAGAAAGAAGTTTGACTTGACAGTCGTTGACAATTTTTTCAATTGAAGCAAAGGTATCATTTGCAATTAATCGTTGCAACTCGACCAACGTTTCCTTTTGAATTTTTTTCCAAACCAGATCTTTTAATTTTTGCATTTTATCTACTATGCCCTTATAACAGTGAATTAATTCTGGCACAAAGCCGGTTTTAGGACCAACAAAACTGCAAAAGAGTTTAGCCATTTGTAAACGCGTACTTGTGTCTTGTCGAAGGGCTTCCGAAAATGGGTATTTGTCGTGCTCCGTTCTTTTGGTTACGAAATTAGTATATATTACATCATACAAGTTTGAATTAAATGACAAATAGAAAACTTGCTCCCATGGAAACCCGTGAAAATGAGAAAATGGAGCCGTCCAGATTTCTAGGGATTTTCTTTCCAACGAATTAAGGTTTCTTGATGGAAAAAACGTTTCCACTCCAAAATCAATTTCTGGAATCAAATACTCGTGCTCCTGGTACACAAACCGCCTTGTTTTATTACCATCTTGTTGGATAAACCTATTCTCGTGTACTAGTTGGTTTTCCTGTGTACGTACAGATTCCGATTTTTCTAGTTGTTTAGGTGCAACGTTTCTGCCATTCGCGGCAACGCGTCGAAGGATTTCTAAATCTTTGGCAAGCCTTGTTGCTGCATAATAAGCGGTTTGTTTATTCGGATCATTAAATGCAAACCAAAACCTTCTGCGATAGTTAGAAAACAAAGTACCGTTTGTATTGTTATTGGAGCTAGAACATAAATGATTCCAAACACTTGGGATTATCTCCTGTTCCAAGGTGTGTTTCACACTTTGTCGCAAACTCAAACTGAAGTCAAGTATGGAACTACTTATCCATTTAGTTTTCCTATCCGCTAAACTTTCACGTATATCTTGCACTTGCTTCGATAATAAAGAGTCATTGCAGTTTTGATCAGTACATATTACCAAAGTTTTTGAATGGCCAGTTTGGAATCCTTTAAGCAATTGCGACACTATGATAATTTCCTTTTCTAAAACATCTCTTCCCACACCAGCGACTCCAGAGTTGTTATAACTTTTATTTAAGTATTGCAAAAAGGAACGTAAGTTAACTGAGGCTCTTGCCTTGATGTTGGTACGATTGCATATAGTTCCAAGTTGGGTAACATGGAAGACCAAAAATTCAATTGATTTGTTATATTTCTGGAATGGTTGAAGTAGTTTGGCAATGTGTCTAAAATACAGATCAAGTTCAATCCAAGTTGAGGTGTCTAACTTTGTCAATACAAATGGCAACGGTAAAACCAATTTGTATGACTTTATGAAGATAGCTTTAAATTCCATAAAAAAACAAGCTTGCCAAACTATTTTTCGTTCCAATATTTTCAATGAAACTCGGACATCCGTAAACTGCAGTGCTATTTTTAAAACAAAGAGAGTCAGATGGCAATGCCAAATTCTGCGTTAGTTCTATAATTTCAGTCATATTAACCCTGTACAGCGACACAGGAACAGATGTCATTAAAGTCAAATTCTGTATATGGGCTCCCGAAATCAGATAATCATCTGCATTCGAGGCCAAAACCTGTAAGGAGGTAACATTTGAGAAAAGAATTGAAACAATTGAGATTGAAATTTGCTTATTGTAGCCCATAATTAGAAGTGAGTAATTAAGAGCACGAGGGGATATGAACGTAATAGGATGCAGTCCTTTAGAAATATAATTTGAGAGCAGCAAGGTAACAGAATCATTGTTCTTCACAAGCTTAAAAGTTTCCTCAACAAGGTGTGTAGTAGGACACCGATGTTGCTGGCCAGTTTGCACATTCCTTGTTGTCGTTGTTGTTGTTTCGGTTTCCAAATTAGAACCGGCGTGTGTAGCCAAATGAAATGCATGTATAAAAATTATAAAAAAAACACGAGAAGACTTTAATAGGTTGCATGTTTTACTTTTTTATTGAGAAAGTTTAGCGGGTAATAAATCTGACAGCTTGTAATAAAGCCTTAAAATTATACTGCCAGCAGGCAATTATAACAGATTTTAACGTTGCTGGGCTGAATTATCTACTTTGATCGGGTAAATAAAAAAGACTGGCATTTTATTTTTCAAAAAACCACATAAAAGCAGCAATAACCGGTTTATATATTTTAAGTCTTACAAACGCACCACAGGACATCCGGCATACCAAAATTTTTTAACTCATGAATCAATACTTAAAGTATGTAATATGGTAGTGTACAAAATTAAGTAAAATCATGTTGGTTTTAATTTTGTTGTGGTTTACAAAAAGTGTTATAAATGATATCATGGTGGTGTATGTGTTTATATCAACACGTACGATATTAGCTACTTTAATTAGGTCATTAAGTGATTCCTCTTTACCATGAATAATCATATGAACTTAGTGATTCCCATAAACAAGATATGTTTAAATAACCGCAACATTAGACAATAATATTGCCCACTAACCAAAAAAATGCTTGACAAATAAAAATAATAATCAGAATAGCTAACATTTGGTTTCTAAAAAGTATTCTAGATAGATGCGATACCAAAACCTTTACTGCGTAAAACCGCAAAAAATTTTGATTTTTGGTAAATTAATTGCTTATGTACTCTACTCTGTAGCAACATTACCATGTTGGTTTTGCATAATAGACATTTTAAATTTACATCTTACTGAGATGACTTCATCCATAGTGATAAAAAATCCATAAAACGTGGTTGGAATGACGTTTCAAAGAGAATTTTTTTCGAACACCGGAAAAATCGCAAAACTGAATACATACACATTTATTTCCAAAGAATCATCAAAATTTTTATGCTGATTTTTCCACTCCGTTTACGCTTCTAATTTGTTAATACACTGAAGGAAATGACGGTGTGCTGTCGAAAGCTTAGCAAATAACGAACTTTGTATCCCGTTCATACATTTATATTGGCATGCAAACAAAATTCATGACGCTAAAAGTTTATTGCATTACCAGTAGACTGGGAATCCTCTCGCTATAACACCGCTCCAAAAACGGGTACTTGAACTAGTTTTGTTTTTCTCCTAAAATTTGCGAGAGCATTATATTAAAAAACCGCCAATATTTTCCAAATTTCAATCTGTTTTTCAAAACATTTTACCACAGAGATCTTGTGCCCTGTGTTTTCGTTATTCAGAGTCTTTTATGTACTGGAATCAGTAAATGAAAAGAAATCTATATAGTACTATTGAGGTCACGTCATCAAAAAACTTATCCCAAGCGCAAGTCATTTTATAAATATGACTATGGCAAAATAAATTGTAAGAAGGTAGGACACACTGCAGACGTATACGCAATTCAAATTATTATACCTTACGGGAACGGAGCATTTGTTTTAGGTTGTGTTTCTTCCGTTGTTTTGTAATTTTAGCAAACATGTGTTGTCGTATTTCCATTGGTATTCCGAGAAACAAAAATCTTAATCAGTATATTGCTTGTCAGAGAAAAACATTTGAAATAATATTTTATGGTTATTGTAGAGTCCAAAAGTGTAATTTTGGAACTTGTCAAGGTTCCATTCATGTCTGATTTTATTGTCGGCCTTAATAGCCTGTAACAAAAGTCTAAACAGCGCCATAGTACCATTCCACTTACATGCTAGCTTGACAATACACAAAGACATGAAAAGAAAAGTTAGTACGCAAACCAACCTATAGCATTTAAATATTTTGTGCACATGACAAAATCATGAAGTGTTTGTGGTATGCATTTTTGCATGTAGTCAAAAATGATTTATAAAATAGTTTGGTTCGTTAATTTTACCACTCTAGCTTACAGAGCGAAGACTTATTTGCTCCAGAGTTAATATCCTATCATTCCAACTACGATAAATCTGCATATCAAGGGTCAAGTTATTTACCTTAAGCTTGCAAATAGTTTGAAATTTAACTACGGCAGTTTAGTATCTTTTAAAATATTATTCACTTGTACCGATTAATTAGCAAGAGACACATTGGGAAAAGTCGGACAGTATGCATGCATGTGTTCAAAACACTACGGTAACAAATACATATACTTTTAAACAGTTTTGATGTGTGCTTAAAATTATAAAAAGCTTATTTGTGTTCTTTTTCTTCTTTTAATACAATTGGTATTGTATTGATATAAATTATTATAAACATTCTGTTATTCAAAACATTCAAATATTTCATTGTCTTAACTACCATTTCTTCTTTCACTAACTTAAACGAAATATTACAATCAACATGCTTTTAAGACTAAGCCTGATGCAAAGAAAAAAACGATTTTTTATTTCAATCTATTCAAGGCATCAACAATGGCTAAACTCTTTTCCAACGTTAAACGCAAATTTCTTTTGGGATTGGTTTACGTTTTAATTACAATTGCTATATTCTATTCCATAGTTTTTACTATACAGCCAGCCAGTTTATTTTTGAAAAGTAAGTTATTTATCACAAAACATGGAACCTAAATATTTTTAAATACCAACTGATTCTTTTTTAAGCCAGAGTTCAGTCAAGCCACAGTGACAAAACATCAACTAAAAGAGTCTGATATCAAGCCAGAGAAAGAAAATATAAACAGTACTCTAGCTTCACCTTCATCGTTTATAGCGGTAATGAATACATTTCTCTGGAGCTTATACCAAGAGTCCATTCAAGCTAAGAATTTCACAGCCATTCAATTTTACTCAACTCGTTTATTACAACTGCTCATGCCCTTTATACTAAAGCCACCAACACATCCAGTAAACCAATCCTGTAGCCCGCCAGTTCCCATCCTTCCACCTATTAAGTGCGAATTACTCCAAAAACCAAGAAAAGTTGCCATTCTCTGGCAATTTGGATTTGACATGGACGCTCTGGAAATACACCTACACGAACTGTATGATCTAGTTGACAAATTTTTTATTATCGAAGCAACCCAGGCACATAGTCCATACACCATAAACAAACCTCTAGTTTGGGAATTAATAAAAGATACTTCCCGGTTTGCAAATTTCACCGAAAAAGTTGTTCACTTAATTGTGGATGACGCTAGTCTAGCCAAAACTAACCCAAAGGAAAATCTATGGTCCAGAGAAGTTCAACAGAAAGAGCTTCGATGGCAAAAGTTTTTGGAATGGAATAACGCCACGAATTATTTTTCCGGTGAGGATTTATTAGGTTTTGGTGACGTGGATGAAATACCAAACAGAAATAATATTTATCACTTGAAAAGCTGCAAGCTGCCTTCCGATCCTGTAGACATTGGCATTTGGTTTCCTATGGCGAATATAAATTCAGCGTATGCAACAGATTTTCCAGTAGAAGGACATGAGTACACATTAGGAGATCCAACGTTTTGGACTTTAGAAAGGGCTGTCAGATTCAACCTAGAAACTGGCAACTTTCCAACTAGTTTGAAAGGAAAGAGTGACAATTTTCTACTTGGAGGTATGCACTTGAGTAGAAATATATATCCACCACATTTTATGGCTAAGTGGCTAACAAGCACGGAAGGAACGATGAAGCATTTGGAAGAAGTGATTGAAATTGGGAAAATGTATATGAACCATTCAGCGATTGAAGTGGAGAAAAAGTTGAGTCTGCCAAAGAGCCACTGGCTAGAAAAAAGCATAACATTGGATAAGCTGAGAAGAACTAATTTAACTGAGTTGAAGGCAGTTGTACAAGTTCCGTGGTTTTTAGAATGCAATTGGGGAAGGTACCCATATTTAAAGTTTGAGCATGACACCAAGTTGGATTGAACTTCAAAACTTTGATTTGATATGAGTTAGATAAGGATACAACTGATTTTCGTAAATGTGTGATGTACTTAATGAAAAGTGGAGTTGCAAAGTTTCAATTCCTTAGGATTGCATACATTAAAACGCAATAAGCATTTTCAAGTTTTCAATTGCATTGCCAATTTTGTTACATTATCTTCTAAATTAATATTGTATTCGGATAGTTGAAAACGATTAGAACCTGAACTCTGTTTTTGCAGCTAGTTTTGTACAATTTGTATATATAAAAGGATATACATTTTACAGGTTTGATATTTGAACTGATATATCGATGTATGTAATTTATTTTTGCATTTAATAAATAATGAACTAACTCTTGATCTATTGTTCTTTTGCTATCATGTGATCAACATCTAACCTAGCAACACAGTCATTATCAACTCACTCCTACCGTTCTATCTAAAACGCCGTTTTGTCTAGACATTCTGTTTTCACTTATTGTTAGTTGGATTTTTTTGGTTACCGTGAGAGGAGACTGAAGCACCCACAGAGACATAATCATTTCCAAGGCTTTCTGAAGATCACAATACCATGAGAGTGCTTTGGCTTTTTACGGCATTTACTTTTGACGCCGTTTATAAAGTGCAGGTAGGTAAAAAGTAAAAATAATTTATTAAATATTTTGATTTCTTTACTGAACCATTAACCTGCAGTGCGAAGACGTTTATGGGCAAGCAATGCTGTTGTGCCATCCCAAAAGCCATAAAGACCGACTTCTACAGTCGCATAGGGACTGCCAACGAGAGAATAAGGATTTCCTGGCCAGTATCAAGGCTTTAGCTAAATGACAACCAAATTTGTTTCAAATGTCAAAAAATCAAAAAATGAATGTCATTGTTTAAATATTTTCTAGCCGCACAAGTATAAATATAAATGCTACATAGCGTGCATGCTTCAAGAATTTGGAGCCATATATACAAAAGACTCGGGTGCCGACGGTTATCCTGTAAAAGTGTCGGAAAAGCCGATCAGCACCCGATCAGCTAACCGGATATCAGCTTATGAATTCTTTGGGATATAGGGAAAAGATATTCAGGACTTTGTGTAATAAGGTTGTAGACAACTGCTCCAAGGAAAGTAAGTTATTGATCTTTAATTCTGGTGGTTTACGATATTTGTACTTTGTACGCTATTTAATTTTTTAAATCAACTAGCAATACCGATCAATGAACAAAAACTGCCATGCGACAAGTGGGACAATTTGTATGCATGCGTTGAAAATGCTTTGGTAATAAGTCGTTACATTGTTTGTGATGGCCAAACTTTTGAAAAATAATTTATATTATTTTTGCTTATTCATTTCTAGAAATGCTAAAAGAAGCTGCTTACGCTTCAAAAAACCAAAAATATTTAGACGTTTACAAGCAATTACAATGAATAGACTAATATTGTAAAAAATTTATTCATAAATGCCTAGTCTTCAATTTGTATTCTTCTTTTATTGTTTGTTAAGCATGGCAAAGCACCATACTTCTAACCCACTACATGCACATAAACAATACCGAGGTAGCAATTTAAGCAGTTTTGTAAAACAGTAAGCCTTTTTATTCGAAAAGTTCGTTTTCTATTATTGAAAGACCGATAATTTGGAAGCACGCAAACTATAGTTATAAGGCAAAAAATGTATGTATATGAGATATCCATAGATAATACAATGCTGTTTTAAAAAACTGGTAGTAAAGCTGTCTTGCTGACTATACACTTCAAGTTTATATTAAAGTAATAGTCTGCTGCGGTTGCAAATCTCTGCATTTTGAAGCACACTTAAACTGCAGAAGGGGCAAATACAAAATATCTTCATTTTTACTGAAATTTTAGTAAAAATAAATGTTACACATTGAGTGAGAAAGAAGAATTGGGATACAAGTGACCATTTCCATGCCGTTGCTATTAAGCAAATGATAAAATAAACATGAAAATCTGCATGCAATCAAGTATGTTATAGTCAAGCTATCATGTGTCAAGCAATAAATATATGTATGTGTATATTGCATATATTTTATTTAGCTGCTAACTGCAACGTATTTTGCAGGATTTAATAAGTTACTAGCATGAGCTGCATGTGATAAACAGAAACGATATCATGGACATAACTCAATTCATTTGTCTCTGGTGGAGGCTACGCCAACGCCTGCCAAAAACGAACTCATAAATTATGACTCATAATATTCCTATTTCACGAACTTGTATGTATGTTTATTGGTGTCAAAATGAAATATCGACGAATTAAAAAAATAGCTATTTTGGAATAATCATACAGAAGTAAAGAAACAAATTGTGACATTAAAACCATCCAAAATTTTATTTATGTTTTAAATTGTCCCGGTAACTGCGATTATTAACTTTCCGCCACAAGTGCCAAACTAAACAACAACGTAATTGAAATTGGTGTTGTTCAAAGTAGGAAACCCAGAAAAACTTGGCTTGGTACTGGTGGCAGAAAGTTAATAATAGGATCATGTTTGAAGGCAATGTGTAACCAAATTTGCGTAAACTATGACGAATCTACCACTGGTAGCATTGTTACATTTAATGCCTTTAGATAAAACTAAGACAATGAATGCTATTTTTTATCTTAGAACATAAAAATTAAGCCTAGTAAAAAGTCAGTTGCATACAATCTCTTACGGTATTCTCCGCCGAAGCACATAGATCACGGTACTCGCATTTAGCTTTAAACTGTGGTTTTTAGTAAAAAAATGAAAGCCTTTCCGATTTTTGTGTTTTGCAGTTTTGCAGTTTTTGTTGAAATTAATGTACACAGACAAATAACAAATGCTTTTAATTTGAAATTTTCAATTGTGTTAATTCTGCTTATTTTCGTTTACAGGGAGAGGAATTATTTGCAAAAACACTGGAGTGCCATCCTGGCTACGACAAGGAGGAACATGAAAAAGCACATAACATCTGTATGAGGATCTACAAAGGCAAAGTAAGACAAAGTTTTCCAATATACAACGGACTTCTCAAATTTACCAAAACAATTCGTTATTTTGATTCACTAGACTTACAGTTGCTACAAAGCCTGTATGCTGAACACCTTTTCAGTCATTTTACCCGCTGATGGTGACGGCTATCCGGTGAGAATGGAAGACCATGCCCCACCTGACGCCACCAACGGTATAATGTATAGCCTGGTTAGATTTATGGAACACAACTCCGACCTTCAAAGATCAATATCGGAAAGAATTATTGACACTTGCGCCAAAGAAAGTAAGTTTTTAGTTTTGGAATTATCTTTTAAACCCAATTATGTTTCAAGTTTTAAAATCATTAAACTTTCAGTTGTGCCCATAAATGAGAAAAAACTACCCTGCGATAATTGGGATGGCTTATACGCTTGTGTTGAAAACGCAATGGTAAGTAAACACTTTTTGAAAAGTAAAGGTTTTGCTTCTTGCAATATATAACTCAAATTTTGTTTTCTTATTCTAGAAATGCTGATTTGTCAAAATAGTGGTTTCCGGAAATGGTTATGATAAAATGTATTAATCAATGTCTTTCTAAGACATCAATTACCTTAAAAGTTATTAATAAATTTTATTAATGACAATAAAAATTTGAATTTGTATCTATGTAACACGTTTTACACACGTTATTATTCAACAACTTCAACTTTAAGTATGTCGTATGTCAAGTTTGAAAGTCGAAAGTAACCACATTTGTGCTACAGTGTATCACGCGGTATTTAAATTGTGGTAGTAACTAGCATTAGCTTTTTTGCTCGTAATTTTTTCCATAAAGTAGAATATTTTGTAGCAAGATGACAATATGAAAGGGGGTGATTAATTAGGTTGGAAGTGCAATATGTTTATTTCAATATATAGACATGTTTAATTTACTGCTTGCAGGAAGCGTTTTATAGTTTGAGAGAATCTTCTGCGGATGCATTTAGTATGTACAATCTTATTCATTCGGATGTATTATAATTTTTAACAACTAACTTCCCAGACGTAAGTGGTGGCAAAGACGCACACCTGAGTAATCAGACCTAATGTGTGCATGTGACGGCCGCTTATTGTCATTATGTTTGTGCTTTGTGCAGTCATATTATCTTTTTTGATTGCATGCTATCTTTATTTGTCTGTCTATAATAATAAACCAATTAAAACAGGTGTTGTATCCCATACGCTATTGTAAACTATGAATTTCTAAAAAATAAAGTTTACGTCATCTGATACGTAGTGTGAAAATTTTGAGCATCGATAATGAAATGGTTCTGCGTACTTCTGTATTCTGATACCACCACCTTATATATTATGTCATCAAGTTTTGGAACTTCCAACTTTTCTATATACTTGAATGCACGGCTTTAAAAGCCAATTTGCGCAAAAATTTATAACAGGCCATACGTTTTGAATATACTAAGTATTTCAGCTTGCTGCTTTTGATGCATTGGTTATTATATTATTATACTAATAAATAAATGAAAACCGATATATTTGATATAATGTACATAGCTTAAATATTTTACGCGATTTTATTTTAATTTCAAACAGCATAAATTAAAATTTCTGTTTAGTGTCTTTGTCTAGTGATGATTTTTTAACTTAACAACTGAGAAAGCTGACATTGCAATATTGGGATCACCGTTTGTCCATGTCCATATTTTTCTGCATTCACCAAGACAAAAGGAAAAGTTAAGCTTTGCAATTGGCTCTATTATTTCAGTGCGTGGATGACCATGTAGTTTAAGACTTGTACCGTTTTTTACAATTTCAAACAAAACGTTAATATGAAATCCATAACCAAAATTATAATAAAGTAACATTTCCATATTTCTAAATATATACTGGCCATTTAACAGTACACTGTAGTGACGCTGTGTTGTTGTCCAATCATTTGTGCCAAATTCGCCAGTTTTCAACGATATTTCGTAAATGCCATCCCCATCAATTGGAATCAAAAAATGTATACAAGCTTCCGTTCTGCCTCTAGGTAGTCTTCCGCTCTGCCCGGAAAGTTGTCCCATGTATAGAAGTTTCTCACCTTTTGGGTAACTTTTTAGTTTCGAAATAGTATTATAGTCTTCCCATATACGATAGGGATCCCCCCATTCAGAATTCTTTTTGGCTTCTAAGTAGGTTATGTTGAGATCGTCAGTATGCTTTCCATGATAAAAGTTTACAGCTAGCATGGTTTTCTCAATGTCACAATTTCCACTATTCTCATGGTTGTAGCACTGAACTCCGGCAATAGAATAGAGTACATGGGGACCACCCCGTCGGCACATACCCGGATCAAAAAGGTTAGCGGTATAATCTGAAATAGGTATGCAAAATATTTATGTATACAGCGTTGTTGAACTACGTTTGATGAGTTGAACTCAATTTACTAACTTTTGGCTTTTCCAATGCAATTATATGACACGGTGTTATATTCACACAGATGCTTTCCCTTGCAATCACATGAGTTATTGTAGTGTGGCGTACACAAATCCGGATAGCTAAGAAAATTACAATTAGCCTACAATTTTGAAAACAATACAAAATATAATATTTCAAATTAATACCAAGCAATGGGATAGTTTCTCGGTTGAGGTCCTTTCTTCCACCTCACTAAATATGAACAAGTGTACTTTTTAAAAAGTAAACAAATCAAAACATAACTATTGTAGTTCACTGGAAACCTACTTGGTTCTGCTGTTTGATAGAGAACGTCCAATTGATTTTGAAAATTAATCCCGACTTTAATCTTCTCGCACAAATAAAAATGGTAGTTGGTACAGGGCACGCTTTTAAAATTTCGTGTCTCGTTTTTCTCGTCAAAGTAAGAAATTGTACATTGGGAGCTAACAGACTTATTGAACAAGTCTTTATCCACCACCCAGTAGGTTTCTAAGTAGTCGTACTTGTAAGTGGTATTCGGATTAATAAAACGTGGTAGTTTGGACCATTTCTGTGTATCGTTTTTGCCTCCTCCACGAAGCATTCTGTATCCTGGAGGACACCACAGGAGCCCAAACGTTTGCTGAAGTGAAAAAAAGCTCCGTTTTTTAAAAGCTTATGTCAAAATTTCTTACCATGAAAATAAACTTTTACCTTGTACTTGCTGCGAACAACAAAGTCGTTCTCTGGAAACCCAAATTCCTTTGTCATTGCGTTTTCTCGAAGAACTTGCGTGAGGTTATCTTTGTAGTCTTTATAATTCCAGCTTATTTGTCCTGAATTTTGTAATTATGTTATAAAAATGAGCATAAGTCCTTAAATTTGAAGCAAAACTCAAATTTTGTTACGTTTGTTGTAGTCTGCGTGCTGGCAGATACTCCCATGTCGATTAAGACAGTTTGCCGGTGAATACCGAATAAAACTCCAAGAACATTTGTGCCTCTGTGTTTCATTACATGGCATCTGATCCGGGTACTCATATGCCAATGTCATTGCAACACAGTAAGTCTCATCAGTTTTGGAGGATCTTCCATCGACAAAATCTTCCGTAAAATTAATATTTAGTTTAGACTTTGAAACGGGTTTTCCATTTTTATCAAGGAATTGTCTTGTGGACATTTTGTACTTTAAAGATGTCCAATATTGAGTGGCTTTTAGAGCTGCAGTTATAAAACATCAAATATGTTTCTATGAGTAACCAAATATGAAAAAGGTGTTCGCATCTTTATGGCTTTCCTTACCTCTAGTCCACATTTTGATATGAGGAATAAGATGTTTTTCCTGGTTTCCTGGGGACATGATATGAAGATTCATTGATTCACAGTATTTAGTGCTGTTTTCAAATGATCTCTGTAGGAAGAAAAAATTACAATTTGTAACATTGTTTAAAGTCCGTGGCATAAATCTCAGTGGGTATTTCTACCTGATTAAAATTTATAATATACTTCCTTTCTCCAAAGATCCAGTTGCCATCATTGAAGTAGTAACCTTTATCTGAAAGTTTTAGAATGGTTGTGGTAATGTCGTAAACTTATAAAACAGCAACTTTGTCAATTTAGAACCTTCTGTAAGCTCAAATGGGTTTCTGTCCTTAGGATTGCACTTGACATATGTGCTTTCGCAAATGGCATGTCGGGCCTATAAAAACATATACGTGTGAGCACAGGGGCTATTTAAACGTTAAAACGGTTTTAAAAATATAACGTCATTACCATTTCGCTTTCACAATGTTTTTCATCCATGGTTGTTTGGTGACCACTGAAAGTTGCAACGAAAATACTTAGGTTACACAGAAACCTGGTACTAGTAACAAGCGTATTTGTAAAAAGACTTACTAGACATATTTCTCGGTTCTTGGGTCGCCCGCTCCTGGCCATGGTAGTGCCAAAGTTATGCACTGGCTACGGTTACGATTCGGTTGGTATTCTTTCAAGTACGTTATATGTGCACCAACACCAATTGGTCTGGTAAAATAGAATAATTGAACCGCATAAGTAAATCTAAGTTTCAAGAGTTATATACCCTTACCGAGGTTCCCGATATAAGTATAGATTAAACTCTAGCGGTTCCGTATTGTTTTCCCAGAAATATTGATTCACTGTTTCGTTAAACTGTGCATTTAGCCAATCTATAAACAAAAATATAAATATTATGAAAGCTACATTTAATTATTAATCCAGCAATTTTTAAATAATTAGTCTACTTACACCAAGTATCCTTTAGTTGCAACTCATACACCAAGCTTTCCAGCTGCGTAGATACTACCGCCATAGTTGTTAAGTTTCTTACTGTAGCCATTTTTAGACCATGCGTTGAGCACAGTTCTGATGCGGATGTAAAATTGACAAAGTCACCCCTGGTTGTATTATGTATTACAAAAAATCTTGTTTCGCCTAAGCGCCGAAGATTGCCTTTATCTGCTGGACATTGCGCTTTTCCACTCCTAGAGAGACATAGCACGTTTACTGTAAAATAAAAAAAAATCTGAGTAAATTCAAAAGTTGATCCCGAGATTGAACTAATTTAACTTGCCAAAAACGAGTAGAGCAAGAATCCAAGTTTTGTCCATAGTGGTTATAAATTGGGCTTTAAAAAACAAAGCATGACTTTCAGAACATAAATTTTCCCAAAATCCAAAATATCATATCTCTATTGGGTTGCCATTTGGAGTTTTACTTCCCGTTACTGTGTAGCGTTCTCAGATGGCTTAATACTAACACCAACCTTTTTCTATCTTATGTGCTAAGCTCACAGATTATGAGAACAATGTATAATAATTCTAGTGACGCAGATCATTAAACGCGATGCAGCTAAATGTATTGTTTACATCATCACATCATCGCACCTTAAGTAGATTTCTGTGACGCAGTTAATGATTAAACCAGAAAGCATTGTCAGATAAAACAATTTATTGAAGAACTTTTGGGAAAGAATCCAAGCATTCATAAATTTGTTTGTAGTTTGGTATAACGAAATTGCAGTTTTGAAGATTTGCCAAAGCAATCATGATGTTTATAGCTGTGGTTATTGTTTGTTTTAATTTTTCGCCATTAAGTGTTCATGGATTTGATGATACATGTACGCTAGAACCAGGACTCCGACTAAAACCGGATGTAGACGTGGAAGTGGTTATTCTTGTGGATAGAAGTCAGTCCATGACGCCACTACGTGAAGCCCTTTCTCAAGATTTAAAATCTATGTTTCAGCCATCGTTTGAGATATTTACTGGAAACTGGACATTTTCTGTAGTCACGTTTACTAACTGGTTTGCCAGTACAAAAGAAGAGTACGGTGTTTTAAATTAATTTCTGCATTGTCGTAAAAGGTTACCTCTATATATTTGGTATACATATTTTCTAGAGTACCTTGCTTCGAAGTTATCAAGGAGAACGACACATTTGACCACCTTGAAACACTGCAAAATGAAATTGGGGACATAGAGCCGGTTTTGGATAACATTACAAAAAGTGGACTATCACATTTAGCGTTAGCATCCAATTTCTTCACCAGCAGTGGTAACATGGAAGAACCCTGCAATGTAACAAAATGTCAGCAGTCATTCACCTTCTTTATTATCTTCACCAATTCTCCAGCAGAAGTTGAAGAAGACTTGGAAAAATTGGAAGACCAGTTTGAGGATGATGGGGAGCATGATAACACATGCAAGAAAAAACCACCCTCATACATAAGTATTCAAAAGTCTTTCTTTTTTACAAAGGAAAGTCAACATGTTGTAGGTTTCATGTCGTCACAAGACGACCTTGAATCGTATAAGGAAGTTTTAGAACTAGTAGATGTTCCATTTTGTGGGAACACTTATACTTTAGAAAACGTGAATACAACGGTGTTTCAAATGACTTTGAAAGAATGCATGGATAAACACTATAAAGATTTTAAAAGAGGTCGTTGTGTCTACTCGGATCCACCAGGAGAAAACGCTCTTAGCATGTAAGAAACATGTTAGGTAACAAATTAAATTTAAATTAAGCAGTGACTCAATATAAGAGTTTTGGTCTGAATAGTGTAAATTAGAAAATTTTTCGTTTTGACTGCGGACACTAAAAATATTTACATTTACTTCCCTGCAAAGAAAACTCATTAAAAGAAAGTTTTACTACTGAAAGATAACAGACAAGTCAAGCGTTTAATGTGAGTAGCATTTATACAATTCCACATTTTTAACCACAAAAGCTGAGACCAATGTATTAGCCAATTCACTTTCACCAGAAACTTTTGCATTTCTACGGAATGGTTTATTTGATTTTTAGTCAACAAACTAATTATATAATATATAACAGGACATGTCTAGTTTCTGAGTTGGATTATACCATTGGCAAACGTTTTAGAAATACAAACAGTTAGCAAAAACAATGATTAGCAAAATAGATTATATCACCTATATCTGCTGGGTTGTTTCTGTCATTTCAATTAAACTTAAAAACAACGTAGCTGTTTTTACAGCAATTGTTACAAATTATGAAATAACATGGAATTTTAGGTAGAATAAGTTCTTCCCCAAAAAGTCAAATGTACAACAAATTATGTGTTTTGATTTATTGATAGCTGAGTCACGATGATTGATTTGATTTGATCAGATTGATTGATTGGGGCATTAGTAGAAAGATGTTTAGTTTGTTAGAATAACATGAAAAACTAAAAAGCTTCAAACTAAAACTTAAATTAGTTTAGAAGCAATGTCTCTATTCCAATAGACTTGACATTGACCTACATTTCTTTAGGTTAGTAGTGTATTTTGTGCATGATGCAAATATTGCATTTATTTTATAAGGTACATTATAATATGTTGTCACACAACATGTGTTGCCGAACTGAAACCAAAATATTTTCATAATAGTTTCTTCATCTGTGAAGAATGAAAATATAAAATGGACAAGTTTATGTTGAATGCCTGCAACAAATTTTGTATCCCGTTATGTACATACACGCTCAACTTGTTGATATTGTATGTCTTTGCTTGCATGCACATCCTGCAAGCCAGTTATTGAGCTGTATTGAATCGTATATTTCTACTGAGGAATTACAAACGAAATCATTATTCGTTTCTAGTATACACGTCTAGAAATGTATCTTGCAGCTTGGTACTCTTTACTACTAGGCTGATAGCTTACTCAATGACACTCATCAATGCTGAGCAGAATATTTGTACATTCACCAATAGCTGCGGTGTAGTGTATAAACTTATGCTTTCCTTGGCCTGTTTTGGTACTTCATGCAAGAACATGCAGTACATGGTTATGTATGTCTGATTATACATCTACACTTTACACTTACACTAAACTCAATTTCAAAAGAAGGTCAACAGCTGATAAAATCTAAAAGCTGTAGTATTCTGCCATTAGTATAGTATATCTTACAATTTAGAAAGCATTATCCTTTTTGTCACTGATAGTTTCTATATTCTTATGCTTAGTAAAGGAATAAATTAAAAAATTCGTACATTTTTAATAACTGCAAATTCAAGCAACATGGCTGTTTTTTAAGTTTGAAATATTATAGTATTGTTTTTATTCAATAAGTTGTGTTAGAATTTTCCCTAGATGACGTATATCAATCTTGAAGAGCTGATGCTATCTCGATACGGTATAATCATTTTTTCCCAACTTCATCTGGAACGATTTCTTCATAGTCGCTGGAGTTTCCCTAATATAAATATTGGGTTGGTTTTTGGTTTAGCAAAGTTAGAAAAACGAAATATTAAAAATGTGCTAATAAGTGAAATATTTACCTGGGAATTTGCAACGACAGATGCAATTAGGGTCAGCAGTAGCACAAGCATGGCTATGACCTTCATGGTTGCTGGATAGTTCAGGCTTTGTATATCCAAAGCTACGTGAGAGAAAAAATTGGCAATATTTTTTCAGTTTGGCAACGAAAAAAGATGAGCAAGTGTGTGAGCATCTAGCAACTTATATATCCCCGACGGTTCGTCATCAAGCAACAACCATAAACAATACTACAATTAAAATATTGGAATGAAGGATTTATAGCTCTATGCACATTAATTATTCTTTGGATACTGCCACACAAACACGTAGACCTCGTGCAACTATATCGGCTCCCAGAACAATCGGATGCAGTTTGTTTTGTGACAATTTCCAGGAAGAAATGATGAACGATTTAGGAAATTTGTACTTCAAACACGATTACTATCTTTATTAGCAGCGACCGGTTTCACGATACATTCTGCGTCGTCAGGCTGAATTGACAAAATACAAATGACGCATTTTTACACAAAATATTAATATTTTAAATGCTTAATTATATTAACTATTATAAATTAATTTATTTATTGTTGGTGGTGATGAGTATTACCTGCTTTTTGACTGATTATGACATAATATTAAAATTTTTAAAAATAATTAAATCAATTCAGCTTAGTAAAAAAGTTACACACTGTCTGTTTCTCTTTGTGTGAATGCATAAAAGTAGAAAAGAAGCTCAGCTTTTTAGAGCTTCCTTCACATTTTTGGTGCGTGAGAATACCACATTCATAGTAATTTCGTTTGCCTGTTCTATGAATGACGAGTGACAATTCCTAGCTATGTTTCGTTGTATTGCCTCCAAAACCATTTTTCTATACTGCTTTACACATTTGAAAAAAGGAAATATCAAGTACACAGGATTATCCGTTTTTTCTCTGTCTGGACTAGTAGCAATGTTATACATACTTAAAATAGCTGGATTGTGAGTCCTAAGGTAGTTTTGCAGCATACATTTTTTAGGGGTCAGTGCAAGTTTTCTACTGTACACCCATAACTTTAATAAAGTTGGATATAATATTTTGTCTTGATATCCCCTACTTGTAAACTTTTTGTATAAAGAATCTAACTCTGCTAGTCTATCTTGTAACTCACTACAGATTCTGACTACTCTCAGGCCTTGTGAGTAAAACAAAGAGTTTTTAAGATGAACTGGATGATCAGAGCTTGCTTCTAGGTATGCATGCTTATTCATTGGTTTTCTATAAAGTGATGTAACAATTTGGTTTGAAGACTTGAGACTGACTTGCACATCTAGAAAATTTTTACTTTCTAAACTAAATTCATGAGTAAAAGTAAGGTAACTATGTTTAAAAACAGTTTTCACCCAAGTATTTACATTAGCAATATTGCCAATCTCTAAAATCACAAAAATGTCATCCAGGAATCTCTTATTGAATACAATTTCCGGCTTATTTCTTAGTAATTCTTTAAGCTGATAGAACACCGTTAAGTTTGCTATCATTACACTTGCAGAATTGCCCCTTTCTATTCCCCGAAATTGAATAGATAGATCATTTTTATATTCCACGTAGGTGTAATCTAAGCTCAGTGACATTAAATCTAGAAACTGATTCTCAGTCAAATGCAGTTGACCTTTTTCCCGTACATTAACTTGCTTATATGCTTCCGAACAATTCTTTTTACAATCTGCGATCTTTAAATTGGTATAAAGTCCTTCTATATCAATCGTTAACAACGCATATTTTTTGTCAGGATCTAACTTGACTTCATTAAGTAATATTAAAAAATGTTGCGTGTCGATAAAAAGGTCTGATATAACATTAATGCAAGGGTTTAAAGTATAGTCTAGTAGACTGCTAACAAACTTGTTACTTTTCACGTACGTGCTACTTATTGGTCTTCCCTTTGGAAAAATCTCATACTTTTTATGAACCTTGGGAAGGAAGTAAAAATATGCTGGTTTGTCATGAACCATTTCTAATTTGCTAATTTTCAATGATTGTGGTAAACACTTTTCAAATCTTTTTAGCTTATCTTTGAAATTTAGCATAGCATTGTTAAAGTGAGACCAAGTTGTAGGTACATAAGTGTTGGTGTCATTTAATTGCCTTAATACCTCATTATCATAGCACTCGTTATCTACTAAACAAATACCTGCATTTTTGTCACTTTCTATACCTGTAACCTTAAGCTATGGGGTGTTCTATCAGCTTAAAGAATTACTAAGAAATAAGCCGGAAATTGTATTCAATAAGAGATTCCTGGATGACATTTTTGTGATTTTAGAGATTGGCAATATTGCTAATGTAAATACTTGGGTAAAAACTGTTTTTAAACATAGTTACCTTACTTTTACTCATGAATTTAGTTTAGAAAGTAAAAATTTTCTAGATGTGCAAGTCAGTCTCAAGTCTTCAAACCAAATTGTTACATCACTTTATAGAAAACCAATGAATAAGCATGCATACCTAGAAGCAAGCTCTGATCATCCAGTTCATCTTAAAAACTCTTTGTTTTACTCACAAGGCCTGAGAGTAGTCAGAATCTGTAGTGAGTTACAAGATAGACTAGCAGAGTTAGATTCTTTATACAAAAAGTTTACAAGTAGGGGATATCAAGACAAAATATTATATCCAACTTTATTAAAGTTATGGGTGTACAGTAGAAAACTTGCACTGACCCCTAAAAAATGTATGCTGCAAAACTACCTTAGGACTCACAATCCAGCTATTTTAAGTATGTATAACATTGCTACTAGTCCAGACAGAGAAAAAACGGATAATCCTGTGTACTTGATATTTCCTTTTTTCAAATGTGTAAAGCAGTATAGAAAAATGGTTTTGGAGGCAATACAACGAAACATAGCTAGGAATTGTCACTCGTCATTCATAGAACAGGCAAACGAAATTACTATGAATGTGGTATTCTCACGCACCAAAAATGTGAAGGAAGCTCTAAAAAGCTGAGCTTCTTTTCTACTTTTATGCATTCACACAAAGAGAAACAGACAGTGTGTAACTTTTTTACTAAGCTGAATTGATTTAATTATTTTTAAAAATTTTAATATTATGTCATAATCAGTCAAAAAGCAGGTAATACTCATCACCACCAACAATAAATAAATTAATTTATAATAGTTAATATAATTAAGCATTTAAAATATTAATATTTTGTGTAAAAATGCGTCATTTGTATTTTGTCAATTCAGCCTGACGACGCAGAATGTATCGTGAAACCGGTCGCTGCTAATAAAGATAGTAATCGTGTTTGAAGTACAAATTTCCTAAATCGTTCATCATTTCTTCCTGGAAATTGTGGCAATCGTTATCGTGATCTTAATCTAGAAATACAATAGACAGTAACAATAGAATTTTGGGAGTAACAGGAAACGTTTGATGGGTAACAATAAAAACGGTTGTAGATGTATCATTTCATTTATTTTCCTTTCACAATTTTTATGGACTTGACAACAAAATTATTTGCATTGAAAGACAATCCAAAAGTCTGATGCAACGGTCTTTAAAAATATCATGGTTATTTTGCGCAATGAGAAATATGCTTTTACGAATGAGATTTTTGAATGCATCTTAAATACGATCTCAAATTTATTTCAAGATCTGTTACATAGGAAGTTTTTATAGGTTCAAATAGTATGCATTATTTAGCAGTTTAAAGTTGTCCCCTTAGAAGTCCGAATTGCTAGCATTGTGGTTTAGGTTGAATGTCAAATTATTTGTATCATTCAGGAGGGGCGTCTCCTGGGTGGGGTGGCTTCTGTTTCAAAAAACCAACCAACGTTTTTGCAACCTTTTATTGGATTCGACTTGTTTATGTATTTATATAAATCGTTGTTTAATTTCATTTATCAAATTTTTGGGTAGAAATGATCTTACTTGGTCATTTGGGATTTCTGCGGCAGCGGCAAGTACCAACACTGCAATTTTAAGAAAGATGGAAATGATCTTCATGATTTCTCTTAAAATTAATTGGATTGCTTTGTGAGACTTGCTAAAAGTAAAATGATACAAAACACTGGTTTTACATTGCTTTATATACTGAATTTCACGTAACAAATTAACTCATGTTAATTTACTTTTGATTACTTGATTAAGGGATTCACAATGGAATAATAGAGTAAAGCATTTTGTGACGAAGCTGCGTAATGTATCACCATGCACAATCCCGTAGAAAACTTTAATGTTGTCTAGTCTTCTTGTCTGGACACAACCTATTTACATGTGTCATAACGAGATGAGAACTGGGAAGTGCTTTTGGCATAGCATGCAAAAACGAAACTACCGTACGATGTGTGATGAGAAACGAAATGTTACTTACCAGAACTTTCAAAGACATCGTATGACATAATTAAAAGTTGCAATCCATTTTTAAGTTTTCATATCGTAAAATTCCTATTTTAAGCTGATTTGTTAGTACGGAAAGTACAGAGGTTATTTAGATATTTTGTTTGAAAGCTAGATTGACTGTCATTGGGAGGGTACACACATAATGTTGGAAGCCGTTCAATCAAATAAAAAATTTCCAATGCAGATATTAAAAATATGACGTTAACATATGGGGTAGGTGGATTGTTTTCAGAAGGATAGCATACTCACCTAGCTATTATATGAGTGTAAATATCGGACCATTTTCATCACGTAATATATGGAAGAGAGCTAACCAACTACCCCTGAAAATTAATGAGCGATTTTTGGGTGATGCCGAATGGACCCTATTACATCTGCATTTAGGTTGAAAACTTACTGAGAGAATCTGGCATGTAATGTAGCATAAGTATACATTTTGCATGGTGCCAAGCAAAATAAATGTAAAAAACTCTGAATTTACAAGTTTAAAATAAACTCGCTTTTTATTAACAAGTCAATTTTAGATACAATGCTGCAATTTAAAACTGCACGCTTAGCCACGGGATCGTCGGGATGATACTCTTCACTTCTTGCCAGAAATTTCTGGTTTCCACTCCCCGTAATCGTCATCCTTCTATACAATTTAAGATACAACTTAACTATGTTGTGAATTTAAAATACTTATCATTGGAAAAATACCCGACTTTCTCGTTTCCACAAACAGCTGCAGCCGTCAGTGGCAGAATGGTCAGTACCTGCACAACCGTCGTAAAAAACGTTGAACTTTCATGTTTGTTTGCCTTAGTATTCTCTGACGTTCAGATGACTAAGATGATGATCTGGAAATCCATGTGGTGTGAATGATGGTAGAAAAGAGTGATTTGTTAGCAGACTTGATAATAGTAGATATCAAGTATTTGATGACATGTATTGTTTGATGGCATTTTCAATGCAATAGGATACTCATGTGCGTAAGAAATAAGAAGATACTACATTTATGTGCATTGATAGCAACACCTTTTTACATACCCTGTTGTACAAAATGTATTTCAGCTTGCTAGCTTGCCGCAGCGATAAATACGTCAAAGGAGATGTCTGGTTTGTTTTAATAGCTTCATTTACAGTTTGTACAAAGAATTAAGCCACAATCATCTGCTTGTATGCATTAACGCTTGTTATTTTATGCTTAGTTTAATTTGCCTTGATATGTCTTGTAAGGTTTGTACTTTTTCATTGGTTTTCCCCATATCTATTTATAGTAGCACATAGAGAATGTCACAAGAACGGAATGATCTAAACACATAAATTCAAAGCAGGTTGCTCTAAATCCCAATTTACCAGGTAAGTAAGCAAAAAAGTTTTTTGAAGTTTCAGTATTTTTAACAAAAAATACCAGTAAACTATTGAATCGAGCATTTTCCATGTGATCATGGCGCAAGTAGACGTAGCCAAAAGCGCTCAGCCATCAACAAATTGCATATCTGATTTCTAGTTCCCCAAAGTTTATTCGAAGTTCAAAGCCTAACAAAGATTGTTGCAGATAAGCTCAACTCAATTTTTGAGCTTTTATTACAAAAGTCATGGGTGCACTACCAATTTTGGCGTTATTGGCTGCTTTTGCTGCAGGTACAAGTCAGGTAAGCAAATCATTGTATTTTAAAATGTTGCTTTGTTGCTCGTTCAAACTTAGCTGCAATTTTAGAATTTTTTACTTCTGACAAATTTTAAATAAGCTAACATGAACATGTGCTCATCTTAAAGACATTTGGATTTTCTTGGTTTTCAATGTAACCAAAAAAGCTCATAGAAACTTTGTTTGGTTCTATTCATACTTATCACTTCACTCGTTTTTTTGCAGAATGACGCCATGTATCCAAATGCAGTTAATTGCTATTTGGGTTACAAACAAGATATGCATGAAATTTCGCATAATAGCTGTTCGGAAGAGAATCTTAAAGATAGTGTAAGTACGGATATGACAATGCAGAGAATACGTTATGGATATATTAAAAAAGCTCATTAATCTGTTTTATTTCAGCCAGATCCGTATAAATGTTACAAATCTTGTATGCTTCAAACTCTTGGAATTGTATATTCAATGGAGAAGGACGGCTATCCTGTAAAAATGGAGGACTACCCACCAGATGATGCGTATAATAATATGATGTACAGCATGATGCAACATATAGGGCATGATCAGGAAATACTGAGATCTGTTTGTACTAAAATTGTAAAGAACTGTGCAGGAGAACGTGAGTTAATTTTTTGTCAATGCCTTATAAGTTGCAATCAACAATTGCAGTGAATTGTTCAAGCAATCTTTTTTGAGTTTATCAATATCATTTTAGTTGCTCCTATTAACGAAAAACGTTTACCATGTACTCAGTGGGACAGTCTGTATGCATGTGTTGAAAATGCACTGGTAATTAATTAATTAACTTTTGTCAAGAACACCAAACTATAACATAACCATTTTAACATGCATGAATTTTTTTCAGAAATGCAACTGACTATCTATGGATTCAAATTAACATATTTTACATGATAATTCTACTTTGGAAAGGCTTGACACTGACTTTATATATTTTGTAACAATACAGAAAGATTAAACTACGCATATTAAATCAAAAGTCTATGCATTTTATATTTGCACACAAACCATTTATTTGTTTCAACATAAAAACGAAATTTCAGTATATATCAGTTTATTAGAACATCACTAAAAATTGCACCAAAATTTTCATCTTAGGTTGTACGAATACCAAATTCAAAATGTAGGGTGCATGCATTTAATTACATAACGTATGTATTTTCAAAAAAATACACAGCCTTTGAAATGTTGTAGATGATTAACCGGCAAATGAATAATTATAGTAAAATGCTACATAAATTGAAACACAATAACAGGACGATATATAAACATTTGAATACGAGAAAACCAAACAGCATTAAAATGAAATATTTAAAATCCTCACTTTATACCTCACACCAATTTCTTTAAAAATATTTGTCATCTTAAGGAAAAATAGTTTAGCCGTTATCAAATTTTGCTCTAAAAACAAATCAACTATGCTTCCAATATTTAGTTTGAAAATTTAAGAACGGAAAAAGCACAAACTGCAAAATTTGGATCTCCATATCTATCACGTGTGGTCCACTTACTTTTACATTCACCTAGACAAAACGATAAATTTAATTTCCCATATACCAATATGACTTTGGTACCTGGGTGCCCATGCAACTTAAAAACTGAACCGTTATCAGAAATTTCAAACAAAAAATTGAGATGAAAACCGTAACCAGTTGAATAATAATGATACATATCAAAACAACGAACTACATGCTGTCGGTTAAGCTTGATATCAAAATGTCTATGATAATAGCTGGCTTTTCTCGGTTTATGTTCTATCAATTTCACAGATACCTCGTATTTTCCATCACCATCAAAAGGTATCAAATAGTAAATACAACCTCTACTATGAGGTTTTCCGCTCGGCATATGTTCATGGTGCCCACTCATCATACCTGCATAAAGTGGCTTTTCTCCTTCAGGACAATATTCTATTTGGTGTTCAATTTTATGGCTTATCCAAAGTTTTTCGGGATCACCCCAGTCATTCTTTGGCCAATTTTTTTGTGCTATATAGGTCACGTTAAAGTTGTCTACGTGATTTTTCCCGTCCGCTACCATGTTAACAGCCGCTATAGTTTTTTCAATCTGACAATTTCCGGTTGATACATGATTGTAGCACTGTACTCCGGCAATGGAGTACAGCACGTGGGGTCCACCACGTCTACACATGCCTGGTTCAAATAAGTGATCACTGCAATCTTAAGCAAAACAAAACATATCAATCTATTATACTGCATTTTTTTATTGTAAAATATCATAAATTCTGAGTGTAAACAAGTCTACTCACTTTTCACTTTTCCCACACATTGGAAGGTAACCGTGTTATATTCGCATAGGCGGGATACCCGACAGTTACAATAATTGTTATAGTGTGGCGTACACTGATCAGATTTGCTAAAATATAAATCAATTTGTGCACAGGTTTGTAGCATAATATGTAAGAAACTACAAAGTAATTTAGGAACTTACTAAACAATGGGGTAGTTTCTTGGCTGGGGTCCTTTCTTCCACTTTACTGAAAATGAACATGAGAAATTAGTTAAAATACCCAAACTTAACACTTGATATAAATTTATACAAAGTCCTTACCAGATTCAGCTGGCTGATACTCCACCTCCAACATCTTTTGAAAATTAACTCCTACTTTAACTCTTTCGCACAAATAAAAATGATAGTTAATGCAGGATGCATTTCTGAATTTCCTGGTTTCTTCTTTCGTATCATAATACGAAATAGTACATTCGGAATCAATTGACTTATTAAACAAGTCCGTTTCCACCACCCAATATGTTTCCAAGTAGTCGTATTTGTAAGTGCTATTAGGGTTGATAAAGCGCAATACTTTGGACCATTTCTGGGTATCGTTTAATCCTCCACCACGCAACATCCGGTATCCAGGAGGACACCACAAAACTCCAAACGTTTGCTAAATATAGAAAACGAATTAAAATCGAGATCGTTTCTTACTCAAGTATCATTTACAAGTTTTGTACTTTGTAGTTGCTTCGCAGGACAAAGTCGTTACCCCGAAACCCAAAATCCTTTGTTAAAGCATTTTCATTCAGAATGTGGGTAAGATTCTCTTTGAAGTTTTTGTAAGTCCAACTAATGTTTCCTAAATATTGATAACTTAATAAAGTTTGCTCAAACAAAATTAGAGTGACAATACGTATAAGAGCACATTTTGTTACTTTGGGTGTAGTCTGAATGTTGACAAATGCTGCCATGACGGTTATTACAGTTTGCGGGCACATATCTTATAAAACTCCAGGAGCATATCTGCCCCAGCGTTTCATTACACGGCATCTGATCCGTAAGCTCGTACACCAAAGAAAGAGCAACACAGTAAACTTCATCTGCTTTCGACGATCTCCCTGCGATAAAGTCTTCTGTAAAGTTAACGTTTAGCTTTGACTTTGACACAACTTTTCCGTGTTTGTCGATAAATGTTTTAGCTGTCATGTTGTATTTCAAAGTTGTCCAATATTGGGTGGCTTTTAAAGCTGCTCATGTATAAAACAATTCTTTCAAAATGCAACACACATTAAAAAGTGTTTAAATAAAAGTTTTGCTTTCAACCTCTAGTCCACATTTTGATATGTGGAATCAAATGCTTTTCTTGAGTTCCTGGAGACATAACTTGAAGACCCAAACTTTCGCAGTACTTAGTACTGTTTTCAAATGTTCTCTAAAATTAGCAACCCATTTTAGTTTATTTATGCAGGTTCAACGACATTCAATAAAGTTGTTACCTGTTCAAAGTTCACAATATATTTTCTGTCCCCAAATATCCAATTCCCGTCATTGAAGTAATAACCCTTATCTAAAATAAAATTTGATGGAGTTTAATCAGTGTTGTTGTATGTACGCTTGTGTGTATGTAACACGATAACTACTAAATGCAAATTTTCTTACCCTCCGTTAGTTCAAAGGGACTGCCTTCCGGAGAGTTGCATCCGGCCTCCGTGCTTTCACAAATTGCATGCCGAGCCTGAAAATTATAAAATATGTTAGCAAATTACAAAAAACATTTTATACTTCTACATGAAGGTAACAGCACCGATTCGCTTTCGCAATGTTTTTCATCCATGGTTGTCTGATGACCACTAAATATTTCAGGAAAGGAAATCATGGAAAATTTACATAGGAACGACAGCTAATCATATTTGTAAACATTGGAATTGCTTACTAAACATATTTCTTTGTTCTTGGATCACCCGCTCCAGGCCAAGGAAGAGCAAGCGTAATACACTGACTTAAGTTTCGATCTGGCTGATACTCCTTAAAGTACGTAATGTGTGCTCCAACTCCCGTTGGCCTAAAGTAACCAAGTATTTACAATAAAACATCAACAAGTGTATTCAAAATGTAACGTACCGTGGCTCCCGATACAAATAGAGATTAAAACTTAATGGTTCTTTGTTGTTTGCCCAAAAGTATTGGTTTTCGGCGCCATTGTATTGGGCATCAAGCCAATCTAGCAATTTTTTGGCAATCCAAAGAGTAAAACTCGAACAATCATGTGAACACGAGTATTTAAAAAACAACTTATGTCTTACACCAGGTATCCTTTAGATGAAGCTCGTAAACCAGATTTTCTAGATAGGTAGATACTACCGCCATTGTTGTTAGATTTTTTATGGTTGCCGTTTTGAGACCATAGGCAGCGCATTGTTCCTTTGCCGCCGTAAAGTTTACAAAACTGCCACGTCTCGTATTGTGAATAATAAAGTACCGTGTATTTCCTATCCTACGTAGGTCATCTTTATTATCCGGACAATTAGCAGAGCAAGAAAGTGGCAGTGCAATTCCTGTAAAACAAACGATGATTTAAAAAAATTGGGACATAGTTTTAAATACCAAATAAAATATGTTACGTGCCAAAATTAGAAATAAACGTATAAACCACGCAGTAGCTCATTTTGTGCTTGAATAATTAATTGAATTACAAAGTTCTACAAAGTTCAAGCCGGCAAAAAAACACACTAAAAATTAGGTTACATATTAACAGATAATGATGCCTAAAATGAACGCTGCACATAAGAACTGTTCTAACCGTACTCAATGCTGTTGTAAAACAAGGACAAGATGTAGTTAGTCTATTGGCATAGCTAGCTTTACAGGATGTCTCGAATACTATTGTTGCATATTATGATACATTAATTGACAAACAAGACTATTAAGTTCTTGACGTAACACCGGATGAGCAACGGAACGTACTGCACTTGAATAATTATTGCATATCTGTAAGACTGCATATATTACCACATTAAAAATATACACAAATTTTCAATTGTTTTTAAATACGATATTAATAATGATGTTTACGACAAAACTGTATCTTATTTCTATTTTAAATATACTTAAAATCGTCACCGGGTATTCCGACCTGGACGAGACCTGCACAGTAGATCCAGGGTTTCGATCAAAAGCGACCGTGGATGTAAACATGATTATTTTGGTAGACCGAAGCCAGTCAATGGCAGCGCTGCGTAAGACATTATCCCAAAAACTGAAATCCATTTTACAGCCGTCTGTACATGCTTTCAAAGGAAACTGGACCTTTGCCGTTGTCGGATTTTCAAATTGGGACTCAAATGATAACAACAAGTACGGTATACAAAATTAAAAGTCAGGACAAGGTTTTTGCTTGGCAAACTAACCATTTAAATCATTTGTTGATTTCAGTACATCTTGTTTTGAAGTCATCGCAGATAATGTAACTAAGGATGGTCTCAGTAAACTACAGGATATAATTGCTGAGATAAAACCTGTCTCGGAAAACATCACAAGAAGCGGACTCTCTCACTTAGCACTAGCGTCCCATTTCTTCACAAGCAAAGCCGACAACGAAGAGCAGTGCAATATCACACAATGTCACCAAACATTTACATATTTACTCATCTTTACTAACTTTCCGGCAGAGATGGAAGAAAATGTGGACGAAACGGAAGAGGAATATGTTTTGGATAAGGAACAGGAAAATGCTTGCGACAATAAGCCACCTACTTTGTTAAGCATTCAAAAATCTTTCTTTTTTACAAAAGAAAGCCAGCGAGTTATAGGTTTTCTATCTTCAAACGACGAGTTAGACACATACAAAGAGGTTCTGGATTCAGTGGATGTTCCATTCTGTGGGGACATCTTCAGTTTGCAGAAAGTTGACACGAAAAAATTTGAGAATGTAATAAAGAGGTGCATGGAACAGCACTATCAGGATTTTACGAAAGGAAGGTGTGTCTATCTGGATCCTCCTGGGGAGAACACATTAAGTTTATAAAGGGGAAAAACTGTAAAATATTTTGTGCACGAAGTTACTACTTTCATGCTTGGATTAATTAAATTAAATGTAAAATCAAGTTTATATTAAATTCCATTCTACAATTACTTATACAATTATATCAAGCATTGCCTAAACCAAAATCAGAAAGGCAAACAAATTTACCAGAAACAGATGATAATGTTTTCAAATTTATTGCCGCGTCCAGAAATGAGCAGCACATGCACTCTTTAAAATATTTATAATTGAATAAAATTTCTACATTAAATTACATTACTAACCTACCTAAAATTTTTCTGTGTACTGGCACCAGTGTATTGTGCTCTGAGCATGATGCAAAATGTGCAGATAGTGCACTGTCAGTATACTTTGAACTTGTACTTAATGTCTGCTACACAACATGTGTTATTGTACCAAAATGCTTTTACAAAACTTTTGTATTGGAAATAAAGCGAAAAGATATTTAAAAAGCACATAGCATTATTATATAGGCATTTGTAGATGTGCACTAATACTTCGTTGCTCTATATCCTTTTACAACTAGGTATATACATTTTACACTCAAGCTCGTGTATCCGACTTAATGAAACACAGGAGGAATTACAATATAGTAACTTTTTATATAGACCACCTAGGTAGGTACTAATACAATTAAAATCGCGCTAAAATTCATTTTCATTGTGGTATGCTTCTAACAATTTGATTTTATACAGGCCAACAGGCGTCGGGGCTCATGTAACATACTGGGGTAAATATGAACGTGAGAAAAATCTAGAGCAGTGTCTGACTCTGGCACTTCCGTGGCCTTGGCCCAAAATAAATGACTATAACTCAAAAATATAGTAAGTCGTTGAAAGTATAAGGTGATTTAAGCAAATCCAGAAATACTAAAATTTTCAACGATATCAATAATAGCGGGTTTCAAGCTTCCTTCGATGAGAAGTTTTGCGGCAGTCAGACTAGTCGACATTCTATGTGTGAGTCTACAGACGAAAGTTGTAGAAGGCAGTCGGAATCACCGTTTGCAATATCAGAGGGTAAAGTTTGATTTACATAGGTTAAGTATGTTTTCCTAGTTTCCTTTTTAGTATAGGTAAATGATTTTTTTCAGGAAAATCCGAATATTTTGATGATGGTACGTGGATACTAGGTGACCGAAAATATATCGTTAACTGGGCGCAGGTAAAACAGTTCATATTATATTTATACACTAAAAATTAATATGTGGAGATTGCTTAGTTGTGCAAATCGAGGAAAACGAAAAAACGATAGTGCCACTTTTGAAACAACACCAAGTACTTCTTAGCTATGGTAGTATTTACTATACCACTCGTGCTATTGGCAACTTTAGTGTACCCAAACTTTTAAATTGGGCTTAGAAATTCCATGTTTTTGATTTCAAACGAATTTCTGCATACGAGTTTACTGTACCTGTAGGCTCTTGCGAACTTATAAAATGGCTAATCATTACGGCTGCATATTGTAGTTATACTTTGTATTTTGTGCTTTGGTAATACATATTATGCTTTTCAGAGAAAGCATGCACAAAGTGAAGAATACTGCAAAAGCATTGGTCTTAGCTTGCTGGATCCGGGAATATATGAGAAATTTCTGATCCCACACCTGAAATTATGGTCTCGAGGTAAAGTGCAACAATCCTAAACAAATTTGATTTTAGGTCCAGCTTAAATTACAAAATTTCCTTTTTTATTATAGGCATAACACAGAGTCAGTTTTGGACTTCTCTCAAGTTTAACGCTACTTCGAAACAGTTTTTGAATTATAAAGGAGAATTCGTAGCTAATCAAAAGCTTGGTGCTAATTGGACAATCGATGATGAGTCATTCTTGCGAAGAAAAAGATCATCCAAGCATGACGAGCTGTTTTGTGTGGCCTTGTCAATGTCCTTTGAATTATCCGGGCAAATGCCTTGCACAAATGAAACAACAGCTCAGTGTTCTTGGAGCTTTATTAAATACCTGCCGGCCAATTGCAATAACTACCACGGTAGTATCTGTCAGCATAGTGACCATAAAAATAGTAATCGAAATCCTGTCACAAAAGACATAAACCTCAGCCACCTGGACTTTATAATTCACTGTTTGAATTTTTACAGGAAGTATTAGTTGGAGTAAAACTGACCCGAAAAACTTGACAAACCTGTTGAATGAGAACGCCCTTACAAACGAGTTTGGATACAAAGCAAACGATTTAATGAAGCGAAGTAAATACAAAGTAAGTATTTTTTGTATTAACAGACAGTGGTAAACGTCTTTCTGGTATTGTGTTCTTGGAAGTGAATGCATTGAGTCTGTATTTTTACTAGCAAACTTTTGGAACTTTCTACTGCCCAAAGGGATTTCAAGTGGTTGACTCATTTGACGGAAAAGCGGAGTACATGCTAACAAGACCTAGAAACTTAAATGAAACTGACCTGTATATCTACGATTACGCTGAATCGTATTGAATGTTGGATAGTGAAGGCTATGACAAAAATGTAAACTCCAAGTGTGCAATTTCGGTGAAAAGCATCCTACCTTCGGAAAACCGTACTACTGAAACGGTGGATTGCACAGAGTGGCACCACTACTTATGTGTTCGTCAGAAAAAGGCTTACAAAATTAGAACAAATGCAGAAACAGAATTCACACCATCAATAACGTGTAAATTCCCTACTAAAAAGCGGTAATAAAAATTGCAATGCTTTTCAGTATTATATGAGTAAATTTTATATATAACAGATACATGGAATGAACGCATGCAGCCAAGGTTTTATCCACTTAGGGCTGAGTAAGTACAGACAGTTAGCATTTAAGCGTCTAAATTACATTTAAATAGTTTTTTATATTATGATATACTTTTATATTCCAGTTCTACATATGACAATATTACGGTAAGCAATGTTTGTAGGCCCATAAGCCAACTTGGACCTCGTACGCTTTGACTAGTTCGTTTAATTTCCTCACATATTCAAAGTCCAAAATAAAACTCACTCTATTGATTTTTGCAGCATGTTCAACATAGCAAAGATTTTCAAAAGCATATATCAATTAACAATCAAATCTTGATAACGGCTCAAGTACGTCCAAACATAAGTGAATTTCAACTAAGATTGAGTGAAGACTCCAAAGAGAAGCGCATTAGTCTTCAATACAAAGTTTCGTTTAATGACAACCTGGTTACTTTAAACACGTTTAACTCGTCATGGGGACAAGAGCAAGCGAGTAAGACGTTTCCCTTTATGTATGGGCAAACCTTTTTATTGGATATTTATTTATTTATTTATTTATACATACACAACCAATATCCTCGACCGAGGTCATTACATTGATTGGGGATACACATTATTGTAATATTGGCAAAAAAAAGATTGTAGGTGGAGCATGGGAAACACTCCGTCTTGTAGGAGAAAAACCATGCACAATATCTAGTTTTTTATGCTAGATATTCCATTAGGCACCATTGTCGTTTTGTACAAAGTTAATTATTTTAAATTATTTAAAACAAAGTCATTGGTAAACATTTTATAAATCATTTCACATATTTAAATTAGTAATTATTACATAATATATATATATTTTTGAGAATTATTTATTCTTCAGTATTATTATCATTTAATATGTACCTTATATCACTTATTACGTCATCAATACAACTTAAGTCGCAACCATCATGGCAAGTAAGTCGGGAAGATATAATATGTCGTTTTGCATAAGATTTAAATGTTACATAGCATTCCATACTTCTAATATTATGTGGAATTTTTATCCAGGCGGACATTGTTCTATACTGTAAATAATCAATGCAGTTGTTCTTTTCTATCTTCTCAAGCTTACCTGACCTAGTGTGAATTGCATTGATCAGAGATTCATCGAACAAATACCAGAAAATATCAGGTCCTTTTCTAAGCTTACAATTAAATGCGAAACATAACAGGGAAAATAGATACATTTCTTCCACATCTAACCATTCCAGCGTTTTTAGTACTTTAGCGCTACTAGTACTGCAGTCAATAATTCGCAGCGTTGATTTTAAAACCTTTTGCATTTTGTCAATAATTTTTCGTTTGGCAGAACCCCATACTATAATTAGGTAATATAGTTGTGACAATATCATAGCCTCGACCAAGGTTTTTCTTTGCTTGAATGTTAACAGTGGACTAATATTTCTTATTGACCAAAGAGTCTTATAGCATTTTGTATACGTATAATCAACGTGGTCACCCCATAACAGATTCCTATCTTTAATGAGTCCTAGGCTTTTCAATTTTGGTGAACTTTTAATTGTTTGGCCATTAAGTTGAATTTCTAACATAGACGCTATAGAATTGTTCTTAGAGCTACAATGTATTATAAATTCAGTTTTACTTGCATTAATTGTTAGATCATTTTTGATAAACCATTTAATCATGTTTTCACAATCTAACTGCAAAAGCTGTATTTCCGCCTGTATGTTATTTTTCTTAATAACTTTACAATTTTGCGAATCATCTACAAATAGAACTAGTTTTGAATGTGATATAACCTTTGGCAAATCGTTTATATATATTGCGAATAAAATTCCGCTTAACCCTCCGCCCTGAATTAAACCTCTTATGGTTTCCGCTAACTCGGAATTTACTCCATTTATGTAAACATATTGTTTTCTATTAAATATATACGCTATAAACCAACTTGGATCAATGTTATATTTTTCTAGCTTTTTTCTTAATATGCCACGATTTATTGTGTCATATGCTTTTTGAATATCTAGTCCTACTATTGCGCATAAATCATCGTCATTAATTGCTGTTTCTACTATGTTCTTTATAAACAATTCTGCATGTTGAGTGCTATGTCGTGGCTTAAAACCAAATTGTAACGGATATAGAATCTTGTTATAATTAATGAATACCCTTAATCTAAAGTAGACACATTTTTCTAACAATTTAGCTAGAACTGGTAATATCGATATTGGCCTGTATTCATTAAGAGATGTGGGATTCACTGTTTTAGGTATTGGAATAATTTTAGCAATTTTCATTTGAGTAGGTACATAATTTTTTGTTAACGTCGAGTTGAATAGATTTGTTACAATGTCTACAAAATATGGACATTTCATTAATATATCTACCATTAAGTTGCATATACCATTTGGATCAATAGCTTTCGATTCCTTCTTTTTCATCTTTTTCCATCCATTCGATATTTCTGCCTGAGTAAAAGGGTACAAAGTGAATTGTTCTTCTGGTTTCTCTATGTCTATACTTAAGTTATCAGAATCGCATGTTGCTTGGTTAGAGATTTTGGCAAAGTGATCATTTATATCATTCGCAGAGAAAGAAGAGATATGCTGCCCTTTAGGTTTTAATAGCTGAGTTGTCCCTTTCCATAAGTTATTCTTATTTATTTCCTGTTGCAATTTAGATTTGGTATCTCTTTTTATACAACGTTTAACTAGTGCGTTAACCCGCTTATACTCCTCCAGAATGTTTTGGTTTGCACTCATTTTTTGTATAGTATATCCCTTTCTTTCATGATAAATTTTGTACTTTCAGATATATAAACTTGACGAATGTAATTTACCACTTGTTTTTCCTTCAGCGGTGCATGAGTGTCAAATATTGTTTTTATTTTTTCAATTATCACTTTGTATGTTTCGTCTAGATTTTCATCGTTGTAAGGAAACTGCTCTAGTTCCTGGGATATAATCTCTGCTGTGACATTATTGTAATTTCTATATTTAATTCTTTTCTTAGACAAGACTGGCCTGGCAACCAAGATGGTTGATATAGTGGCAAAATGGTCAGATATGTGTGGATTGTATATGTGGGTGTTAACAAAGTATTCTGAATTGTTTGTGATCATAAGATCAAGTATTGAGTCACCCCTTGTAGGTACTTCTATCAACTGACTAAGGTTATTTTTTGCTAAGCAATGTTCTAACATATTGTAACTCCACTGGGCTTTCAAATTAAAGTCTCCACAGATCAGAAATAGCCTATTAGTTTTTATAAGTTCTTGTATAATTAGTTCAATACATAATACATCGCTCTTGACCGTGTCAAGAAGATAACTCGGGGGTCTGTATATGACGCATATGAATATTGCTTTTTTGTTACCATCTTTTACCTTAATAATTTCAAATTCTATTTTACAAGTAGATGTTACTGTTTCATCACAGTCTAATTTATATTGTTTCGCAGATATGCTACTTTTAGTCATTATTAATACTCCTCCACCTTTCTTTTTATTTGCTCTTTCCAAGTCTCTGTCTTTTCTAAAGATTGTATAGCTGTTTAAAAGATTTAATTGTTTGTAATTTGATAAAAAGGTTTCTGTTAAACAAAGCACATCTAATTGTTTTGTGCTATAAAATACATCAAGATCCATCATTTTCTTACTAACTGATTGCACATTTAAGTGTGCTGTGTTAATACCATCATTTTTACCATGTCAGGCTTGGTCCATAGGACCTTCATCAGTCCGAGTGTGTTTGCTTGTGTTGCTAGTGTCATTACTGTCTTCATTTGTTGCTTTACGTTTTGTTTCTGTTCTAGCTCTAGTTTTGATAGATCTGGCTGCTGTTTCTTTTTGTTTCTCTCTTCTCTCTTTGCTAAGCTTCTGTTGCTCTTTTGTTAGATCTCTCCTAACAGAAATATTTTTGTATTCTGGTTTGTCTTTAAGTTTTTTACAATTCCTAAGTGCTTTGAATACCTCATTTGGACCATTTAAGTGAACTTTGAGTGGTCTGTGTGTACCTTCTACTTTTTCACCTATACGCTTTTCTTCTATTTCAACTTCAGTTTTAGGTAGTATTAACTTCATTAGTTTACCCAGTTTGTCTAACGCATTTTCGTCCTCTGGTATTCCAAAAATGACAAGGTTTCCCATCCTCTTTTGCTGCTCCAGCGATTCATTCATCTTCTTTTCCATTCGTTCCTGTACTTCACGTAAGTCATCTACTTCTGCTTGCATTTCATCCACTTTTTCAGCTTGTACTGTCTGTTCTTCTTTGATATCCTTGATGTCTTTTTCTATGGAGTTGAATCGAACGAAGAATTCCTGTTGTTGCTTCTTAATGTTACCAATGTCAGTTTGTATTGTCTTCAGTACATTCATGATTTCATTGGTTGAAACTGATGGTTGATCCACGCTGACGCTACCATTCTGTACCCCCGACATGTTTGTAGTGTAGAAGCTGTTAGTGCTACTGTGTATTCTGGAATATACAAAATGTCCGAGTGCCAGTATCTTTGGTATTCACGTTACTGAGAGATGGTTATGTGTATTCTTCGGTGTACATATACTTTAATGTGTGTAAACTTATCTGCTTTAAATTTGCATATCCTTTGATGAACGATGAAAATATCCACCATTACCAAGATTTGAGAAACTAACACTTCAAAAATCACTGAAAACTATAGAGCATCTTTTTTCAGAATCGACCAAAATTTTCTTCACCTTTTCAAAAACTTTTCAAACTTTTAGGGCTGATCCGTCTCTATAAATAAACATCAAATTTTAAGTATTAGTTCAAAAGACTGTCAGAAGTCGGAAAAAATGCAAAAAACATGATATTTTTGGATGACCTCAGCTTAATCATCATAACGTTTTTGTGTGCCGGCGGAAACCAATGAAATTTTGCATGCTGATACACAACTTATTGGGTTATTTTCATACGGAGAATCAAGTTGTTTGCTGCACTATAACAAATTCTGCAAGGCAGGTTATATCAAATTTTGGTGTTTGCCAAACACATTAATGACCCTCCAGCGCATACCAAAGAGTATTTTTCAAAAACTTAAAAATGGCTATAAGACCACTAATATGGGCTACCTAACGTAACAAACCGCAAGAAAAAATATTGAAATGGTATCGAGATATCCCGGTTTGAACCTACTAATCCTAGCACCAGAATTAGGTATTATATTTAGAAAGTTGGGTATTCTTAAACATTAGAGTCCTTAGAATAAGACGTACTAATATGTGTAACCAAGCTCAGCTTAAGCAGTTTCGAATAGTACCAGAATGGTTTCTATAGACCCCTTAAAAGAATTGCTAGGACAAAATTAGTCAAATTGTACATATGGAGCTGACAAACACTTAGCCACTAAAACATATAAACTTCAAATTTACATAACTTTTCACTTAATTGGCAAAACGCTATAAATCCTTCAGTATACTTCATAACTTGAAATTCTCTATAAGATAGAGTTATTTTTTTTACAAATCTATGTCACTTGAATTTTTTATCAATAAAATTTAGGCAACTTTTTGTTGATTTTTAGCACTTAAACCGGGATATCTCGACACCCTCTCAATATTTTTTCTTGCGGTTTGTTACGTTAGGTAGCTCATATTAGTGGTCTTATAGCCATTTTTAAGTTTTTGAAAATACTCTTTGGTATGCGCTGGAGGGTCATTAATGTGTTTGGCAAACACCAAAATTTGATATAACCTGCCTTGCAGAATTTGTTATAGTGCAGCAAACAACTTGATTCTCCGTATGAAAATAACCCAATAAGTTGTGTATCAGCATGCAAAATGTCATTGGTTTCTGCTTGCACACAAAAATGTTATGATGATTAAGCTGAGGTCATTCAAAAATATCATGTTTTTTGCATTTTTTCCGAATTCTGACAGTCTTTTGAACTAATACTTAAAATTTGATGTTTATTTATAGAGACGGATCAGCCCTAAAAGTTTGAAAAGTTTTTGAAAAGGTGAAGAAAATTTTGGTCGATTCTGAAAAAAGATGCTCATAGCAAGACGTTTCTGAAAGTTTAATTTAAAACTCTGACCATGTAGTTTACTTTCTCACGATAAAAATGATATAAAATTCGTATTGACTCGGTTACTTTTCACTGATAAAATAAATTAACAATTGGAGTACACTTTTATGCATGTGTGCTCTCTCTGGAGGTTATGTTATGTTATATTTTATGCGGAACAGATGGCTTTATAATAAATGTTAATGGAGATTACTCAGATACATATTTGTATAGATTACCTGTTAAAAATGTTAAACATTTAAAAATTTATGGAGGTGTTCATATAATAAATACAAAGCTTAAAACTTAAAATATTTTAACAAACCATTCAATATGTTGTCTGCTAATTCTTCAGTAAAGTCTCCAGTATACTTTGGAACAGATGATTTGTCTAAAGTTTGTTAATACGTTTAAAACAAACATTACGGAAATCTGCATCTTAAATTTTATAGCCTCAAAAGGAATGCAAACATTGCTGTTTACTCATCACTACCTTGTGATCTTTTTTGAGGAACCTCGGTGGATTGTCAAAAACATACACAAAAAACTCCCAAAAACTCAAAAACTAAATATCCAAGTTGAAATGATATAAAATTTATTTTATTATTTTTGTAAAACCTTGAATATGACGCTAAGGAAATGCACCCAAAAATGCAAGAACAAGTTACTCTTATGCTTGCTTGGTAGAATCAAAAGGTTATCACCATTAACCATAAACGACCTATTTTAAACTCAAGGGTTTAGAAAGTATTTCCATATTTCAAAGATATACAATGGCAATTTTTTATTAGGTACACTTTTTTACAATAATAAAACCATTATGCCGTTTACAAACCAAGTGAGTTGTAAGGCCATGGATCTTCCCAGTCACATGATGAAGCTAAGTCAACCAAATGTTTGGAAACACATTTGCATTTGGTCAACTGTTTTGATTTAGTTACAGTCTCGTGATTGACCCGTGTCTTTTCGTTTACATAAGCTAAAAGTACAGTAATATAAATAATACTGAACGTAAACAAATTAGCAATTGAATTGACAAGTATGAAAATATTTCCATTTAACAACTTACCGTTCCATCCACATACTTCTGAATCAATTCGAGCATCCGCCTCATAAGCAAAATTATGCTTGATATAGTGAGTAAGTGGCTTAGTTTTTGTAAATTCTGAATACTCCTCAGTACCAAGTGAGTAGCCTTTCAGTATAAAACCGTGCTTCAAACCAAGATAAATTAATCTATCTGTAGTTGGAGGGTTAGTTTGACTACATGTGTCTTGTCCATCTTCTTTTGGATCTGATCTAGTTTCAGAGTCTGCCAAATTTAAAGTGAAATTTTTCATGGCAAAAAACATCAATACTTTTCTTAGCGGCTTGTTGAGCGTGTCATGAAAAAAGTCTTCTTTCCACACAAGTCGTTTATCAAGCATAGAATTTAGCATGGCCATGTACATGCTAGTTTGTTTTCCTTGGATTGCAGTTGGGGTTTCAGTCCGATTTGATACACTTGCTCTCCAAACATTCAATATTGATTCGGTGTCAGAGGTAAATGTATGTAGTAATTGGTAGCAAGATTCTCTGTTTAAAAGACAAGTTTATTTAAACCATTTGTTTCAGAAATCAGATTTGTTTTGGTGAAACCAATGGCGTAGGACTTACTCGTTAGTCTGGATAATGTTTGAGTAGTTGGTCCAGTCCTTGTATCCAACAAGCGCTATTTCATAAGATGGAAACTCTGTTTTTATTGTGTTCATGTAGCACGTTATCACTTTCGTAAACCAGATGTACCAATTAGTGGAATTTGAGACATCAGTGTCCGCGATAAGAACGACTTGGAGATGAGGTCGTTCTTCTTTAGAAAATGTACAAACGCCTTCGTTGCCTTGTGTTGCGTGCAACAAAGATAAAAACAGAACAACAATAACTAGGCTACAAGAACATTCGTGATTTTGAATTTGGCTCATTTTGTGGAATTTTCTTTAAATACTTTCACATGGAAAACCTATTTCACAGGCTGCAAATTTCACACAAAACTGAATAAAAGCTGAGTAAACAAATCGTGGTCAGGTTTGCTAGAAACGCAGTTGTAATGACAGGATGTCATAATTTCATTGTATTAAAACAATATGCAGTTATTTTATGACCTGTCCATATATCTTGACAAATTATGTGTGAAATATAATCAACTCTGACTGCATCTTTATGTTGGTTTTAGTGACTAGCTCGTTAAAGTTCCAAATTGGCAACGTTTTTACAAAATTCTGTTAATCTGAAGCTTGAACTTTTAACTGATTTCTTCAAGCATTCTCCAATTAAATGAAGCCTCTCAATAGATAACAACTGATTAGTTTTCTCTGTTCTTTTCTGACATGCTTCAGTGAATAATTAGGATCATTCAGAGCCAAAGACGTTGTGGTCATTTCATAAAAAGTTTGTCATGAAGCGTTTCATTATTTTTGTTTAGGTTTGAAATCGATTCCGAATTTTCTATGCTTGAACTGAGAATAGTTTATCTTATATACAGAAAAGGAAAATTGTGAAAGGCTTAGCTTAACTTAATAACTGCCAAATGCTTGCTTGTTGACTTGAAATGGAAAGTTGGCCATTGGGGTTTCATAATTTTTGCTGCACTTGTAAGTGCTACTTTGGTAGGCATTGTGTGTCCAAGCGTGATGAAAAGTTTGTATATGGTTTAATGTGTGCGTGTATTACTATATAAATGCCTTGCGTGATCAGTGGCTAAAGTTTGTCTGCTTGGTTGATTGCTTGGTAACGAGTAGACCAAGAAGAAACAGGTATGCAAGCTGACGGAATAAATGTTGGTGATATGGGTTGGGATGTGCTTTGCCTAAACTAACAACAGAATGACAAATGCTAAAATATTCTATCATGATATGACATGCATTATGACATGGCTTTAAGCAACAAATGTTCCGTTTTCGAAAAATAAGCTTATGTAAGATGATCCCAGCTAATTATTTGCTATGCCTATTAGGTGGAACTTGAGCAGCCCGAAGTGTTGCATTTAAGCTACACATATCAATAGACTTGATTTTTTGTGGGAAGCAATATTTTCAAAACCGTAAATGTCGCTTAAACTTAAATCTAATTCGTTTTGGCTGAAAATCAAGATGCTTTGCTGATACGCGTTGAAGTCTTTACAAGTACCGGAATTAAAAATATCAGAAATAATATGAATCACATATATTTACGGCTTAGTTGTACGTGATTCTTAATAATCTGAGCATAGGTAGCTAAATGAAATGAAGTTGGCATTGAGTTCACACAATTAACAAGCTGACGTTTAATTAACCAATCAAGTCAAAATATCAATAGATTAAAATACTTCAGCCTGTGGGTTTTGTTCAAGGATGTAAAAACGCCCCATCATTTCTTGCCGACGCTCCATTCCTCCCATTGTTCTTCACCTTCGCTGGAGTTATTCTTCTAAAAAGTTATGAAATGTTAGACAGATTTTTTACCTTGTTTAACAAAAAGCAAATATTTGTCAGCTACGTACCTCATTGGCTCCAGCAAGAGTAATCAGTAGTGCCATCACCGTCAACATTCCAATGACCTTGATGATGAAGAATTCAATTTTTGTATTCATCTTATTACACCTTCAAAGTTTAATGCTAATGGAATGAAACTATCGAATACACCAGCGGTAAAGCACGAACGAAAAGTACAACCTTTTATAGCTGCTGATTAATTTTAGAACTGTTATGTGATGAATATGCGTCATACATTGATCTAATATAGCAAATACAATGCAAATACAATGGGTTTTGGCCTTGAACTGTCTAATAATATTTATATGTGTGTGACGACAGCCACAACTAACAGGTGCTTTGTAATATGTATAATACTGTTATATGAACTTGCAGTCGTTGCTATATCACCATTCCAGAATAATATTTTGTAAGATGATCAACGATATTTATAGATGCTTAGCATAAATAATATATGGAATATAGTTGTTTGCCAATATAAAGTATTTTTATGCTGCAGAAATGGCGGAATTAATGAAAATAATCGAAATTAAATGATCCGTGTTTAATAATTCTTTAAACCAGTTAGAAAAGATCTGATTTTAATTTCATGATAGGCACGTATAATTGTTTTTAAATTTTATTTAGCCGTACCACAACTGAACGTCTTTTATTAAGTACGTATGGAAAATGTCACCTTATCTTTTAAATACGATGTACGGATCAATCTAGCACCACAACAAAAATGCAGATTGCACTAATGAAATTATGCCAGATGTGATTATACTTTATATTTTGAACCGTGGGTTTTTAAGCGAAATAACATATTGGGCATTTTTTGGGGTTTAAACGATGAACCTTAATTTTTAAAAGTCGTCTCTACCATGAATTTTTTAAAGCGTGATTTGTTTTTTCGTTCTATTATTTTGATCCGGGAACATTTTGCTTGTTGTGGAAGCAGTGACAGTGACTTAAATAAATGCTATGAGCAAACTATAGCCAAACCCATCACCGTACACGATACTATAACCAGTCAGATTTGACGCAAATTTGCAACGGATTTTGTCTACACGTCTACTATCCTAAAACACTTAGTGTTTAAGGATCTGGGATTAACAGATTTAGGAAAAATTGAAAGCTGTTATATTTGTAGTCATGCAATGATTTGTTTGTAAAACGTTCCTTATGGCTCCATGCCTTCTACAAATTATCTATATATGTTTGAGTCGATATTTACACAAAATAAAAGCGTCCATAAAGCTACTTTAAATTGAAAATCCGACTTACGGTTGTGAAATATGGAATGCTATTTACGTTCAAAATCTGTATTTAGTTTCGTCGTTGTTTTAATAAATAGTAAGCTATGCAGTGCAAAATATGCTTTTAACAGATAACAATATACGAAAACCAATTTAATAAATTTAAAGCATGGTTTTATTAATCAATCAATTCCAAATATGTAAAGATTTCGTGTTGAAGTCTATAGACTCTGTTCCGTGATTTCTCCGAATTTTTCTTCATTTTTTGCCGGTCCTTTCTGGTTGACCCCCTGGATCACCGTCTTCCAACTATAGAAATTAGATTAACTGTTAATTTCAATGATGGTTTTGGAAATATATCTTACCGATATATTACTGACCTCTTGGCCACTGGTAACAGCAACGACCAACAGTGCCAGAATGGCTACAACGCCAATGACCTTGGTAAGGAAGAGTTGAACCCTCATCTATTTTGCTATATTTTGCACCCACAATATTTCTTCTGAATGTTGTAGAAAAGGTCTTCTTGTATCCTTTTAGCAACCAGAACTAAAAATAATGCACACTCGAATGAATTATGTTTGTACAATAGTCAATCTGGTATGAGCTGAGATCAGTATCATTGACATTTATATGGGTCTTGGCTAGATGAAACAGTGCTTTGTTCTGTGTAATTGTATCCTAGATCAAGTGCGTAGCTAGAACAATGGCAAGTGTTTTATGCGTCACTTTCCACTCAACCAATCACACTGCATGTAATTGTTTGAGTGGCATAAGCAGATAGTGACGTTATAAATGCTATAAACAAACTGTAGTTAAACCACCGTTATATAAGATATTACAGCCAGTCCGATATCAGCTTTGACGCAAATTTACACCGAATTTGGTCTAGACGTCTGATACTACCATGTGAGTAACAAAATAAAAATGTAGGACTCCTGTTAGAATTGCGCACAAATAATTTTGGCATACTGATAATTGTATTTTGAATTATGATAACTTTGACGTATTCATTTGAAATCTGTCAAGTCACGCTGCCTTAGGTAATGCATTCCTTTCCTTTATTATTATTATTTATTTTATTATTTTCCAAGCATCTGCAGCGGGTATCACAGCTGGGTCTAACGGAAGATGCAACCTACAGTAGGAACTTCTGTAAAAACGAAGCAACCGTCTGTTCATCAAATGAATCCGCTTAATTCTTAGTTGCTTTGAAAAAGTTAAAACGTTACGTTACGTTACAACAACTTCATGTATCGTATTTCGCATGGCGTTATAAATATTACATGAAGTATAACCAAAAGCGATTAAAATTGATATTTTTGCATTGTACCATTTCCATAGCAGTGATATTAAAACTGAATATTTCTGTCTAAGAAAAAAAATAAATTGTCGTCATAGCTTATGTATTTATTTCAAATTGACAAATAGGCACTCAAGTAAACTGAATGCGGCCTGTTTCAATGTTCTCCAGCAATTCGCACTGCAAAATATGAATGCATCAGCGAAAATTTTATTGCATTACGCTACGTTTCATTGCTTACCCTCTGAATCTCACGCTGTAATGGGCAGATAAAAAGGTTAGGCTAGTTTGTAGGAATAAAAAATTACAATGTAGTTCTGAAAAATCAAAAAGTTGTTAGTCTGTTTTATTGATGCTTATGGTAAATTGAATGCTACTTTCATGTTGTGTTTATCAAAATGGAAATTTTGCTTTTTAACATGTCATAACCGCGAAAATGGTCAAATATACGGATAAATAAATAGTTTCCAGCTATATGCTTACTTATCTTCATTACGCTCAAAGCTACTTTGGTTTTTGATGCATGTAAAATATAATATGCAATAATAGCAGTTGTAAAAATGAAGCATAGAAATTTAATCTATGATTTCAATTTATTCGAATGTGCTGCTAAATGGTTTTTTTTTCAATAAATAAACTATCATTAGAAAAGAAAATGAATTTCTAGTCAAAAGTAAAAAAAAATGTGTAGCACGGCAAATTGAATATGGCACGAAACCATGCGACATAGAAATCGATTTATTGCACGGCTTTATCCATTGCGTCTCGTTACTCAATTTAGGCAACAAATCTTACTCAATTAATTTTTAATGTGTAATTACTGTATTCTGGAGTATTTTTGAATTGCTACTAATATCCTAATATGAAAACTACACAAAATATTGTGGATGCATATTTTGCTTTAAAAATATGAAGTCAAAACCGCATAAAATTTTGGAATGATTACTTTTGTTGAAGTGGTCAGATGAGCTTTGTAACTTGTAATATTTTGTAACTATTCGAACTATCTTTTCAATGATCAGCATAATTTTTTCTTTCAATTAAATACTGATAACTCATTTTGTTCTGGCTGGAGTTTGGGCAAAACGAATGCATTTTATTTGACATTACCTGCTGCATCATTTATTAGGTGTGCTTTATTCCGTATGCAATGGAGCATGAATTTTTTAATCCCCAGAAGTAATACAGAATTCAGATGGCATAATTCCACTGCAAGTTTACAAGCTTAGCCTACAAACATGAACGTATTCTCAGAACGTGCAGAAAACGTCCACATTTTTTTCCTTTTTTCATAATATCTCTTCACGTGAACATTGCATGCATACCTAACCTAACCTTTGTTCTCCAGAAGCTTCTTTTGCTGCTTAGAACAAAAAACAGCACGCATTTCACAACAAAAAATTCCATTTCAAATAACAAACTACCCAAAAGCAAAGAATATATCCCAAACCATTTTTTGAATACGTTTTGAGCCAGTTACATCCTGTTTTGTACGGTTTCACAATCCCTTTTTCCCAATTCCAAGAAAGCTTAGAAAAGACAAAGAAACCCCAGTTGGCTGGCGCCGCTTCAGGTACATGCAGCTGCCGTGTGAAAAACGTTGGGTACATTCCCTAAATATGTAATCCAAATAGAAAATCTGTATGTCCGACCTAAAAGCTTAGTGGAGTTTTAATGCGCATCAAACAACATTCTCAGAAACGTGGTACGTATTGTGCGTACATACCTATCCATATAAGCTATAAGAAAGAACACCTTTTTTGCTTCTTTTCAAACCTTTGCTTTACTCTGCACCGCAAAATACGGCAAAGCATACCTATTCATTTTTCTCCCATGTATTTTCTGTATGCTTATAGAACAGTTGACTATTTTTCCACTGCGAACACAACAGTGTACTTTCGACACAAAAAAGAAAGAATGCTGCGCATTTACAAACCCAAAAAAATTGTCCGGTGGGTATTTTTTTCTCACAAAATAAGCAGCACGGCATGGTTTGGTCCTCCATTGCTCTTTTTGGCTGCCTCCGCACACCACCACCCAAAAAAGTTTTTGGTGTGTGGAGAGCTAGTTAAATTTGTGAATATTTTTTTTAATTTTTAGAAGCACTTCAAGTCTAAAACTGTAGTCTAGTAAACTTCATTGCAAAGCTGAAGAAAATTTATAAACCTAACCAACTTTTTGGCCTAGCAACATATTCTAATGACTTTCTTGGTAAGTAATAAATTTCCAATCGGTGAAATATTAACCACATAATTTCCAGTTTGTTATAAACGTATTGAAACAAAATATATTTAACATAGTATTAACGGTTGTGTTTGGTCTTTACAGAAATCTGGTGAGCGTTTGGTTCGACAGTTTGGTAACCCAAAGAGAATGGCCGTTAAATCTTTCATCCTTCATCCATCACCATTCAAATCACTGATGACTGTGGACTCTGTGTCAGCATCTCAAACTTGACGATGTGCAATTCCAGCTTGTGGATCGGTTTTTGTTTTGGTATGCCTTTAACTACTTACATATTCTAGTTAAAAGATGTTCAGAATTAAAAGCAATAGACGTTTCAATATTAATTCAATTTATAATTTTACAGGTTTTTGGAGATCCCACTTCAAACCAAATAACTTGGATGCCGGTTTCTTCACTGGATTGTAGGACTGGAACGGGGCTAGACATCATCTCTGCAGTTGGGTCATCTTTGCATCATCTCAAGTTCCTGGTGTCAATTGTGATGGTGAAAATTTAGTTTTAAGTTGGCTACGTCTATTTAAAAAGCTTAGCGAGAAAGGCTAAAATTGAACAAATAAGATTGGAGTTAAGTGTTTTTGGGCAAGTAAGCAAATGTAAGGTTACTTGCAAATACTTCTGAAATTTAAGATTGATTATTAGAAGCTTCAGAGTGTCCTTATGATACTCTCAGGGTTAAAATGTTCGTTAGTTACGGTTGACGAAAAAAGGAGCCAAATTGTTGATCCTGTCTAAGAACTTTTTAAACTTGTAAAATTGCAAGGTAGCAACTCAATTGAGCAAAAACTTCAAATTTCAAAATAGATTTTAGCAGATAATCTCAAAGATAATATCTGTCAATTAACTGAAAGTTTCAAGTTTTGTGTTCAGGTAGAACACAGAACAGATTTAAAATTGAAAACTGGTAGAGTATGATACTACCAGATGGAAAAGCTGTTTAGTGCACGGGAAGCCCTTTTCCGGTAGATTTTGCAAAACGAAGATTTTAAAATCAAAGTAAAAACGGAAGGTAGCTGTTTTTATCAATTTTACAAACACATTTCTAAAAAAAGATTCCAGATGAGGCTGAACTCAGGGAAGTTGTTCGTTACTACTGAAAAATAAGCCTTTTTAGAATCAGTCATTTTCTAAATTCATTTAAGTTTTAAGAAATTGACAATTTTGAATATAAATAGACAGATAAACAAAAATGTAATCTGTTTATCTTAAAATATACCTGTTGCTCAAGTTTCACAAACTGTTTTGCTGGATAAAGTAGAAATTTAGCTCTTTAAAAGACACATGTACATATTTAAAAGCCGGGAGGAGTTTTTTTAGTTTGGTTTTTAACCGGTTAAAACCCTAAAAGTTGAAAATAGGAAAATAAGCAAAATGTAATGCTATTTTCTTTGATAAATTTATACACTGAAAGAGTTAGTTAGAGTTGCTTCCTGAGAATGAACTCAGAGAAGTTGTTCGTTACTACTGAAACCACTAGATGGTTTACTGAACAAAGTTTAATATTTAAAAATATTCAAAGTTTTTTCATTGAAAAATCAAACAAACAGTTTACATGTACCAAACTGATTGTAAAAACTCAAATTTTAAAAGGGAAATTATAAAAATTGCACTTGATGGAAAGAGCTGAAATTACGCCAGAAAAAATACGCTAGGGATACGCTTTGAGACGACTTCCATTTTAAGTTTAAAGAATGTAATTTTTTGAAGTTTATATAAATCTGGAATGTTACTTTACAAACATTTTAATCAGATTCCATGTAGCAATTTGATTACTAACCAAACTAATATACTTATTAATAGCTATCTCCTTTCTGTTTTGCGAAGAAAGTACGCTATGAAAATACGCCTTAAGATACGCTAGGGAATAAGGGTAGCCTGGAGGAGAGATTCATGGCTTAGAAAAGTTTTTGAAAAAGTTAAATCAGAATGTTGAGCAAACTGTCATGCATTATTTGCAGTAACGTAACTACTATAATGTTAGTTCATAAAAAAGAAAATATTTTAAAGGTAGGTGATGACACTACCAGATGGAAAAGCTGTTTAGTGCACGGGAAAAAGCATGAAGGTGTAGAATTCAAATACAAACTTGAAAAATGTCAGTGCGTCGATGTAGAAAGCACTGATTTTCAAATTTAAAAAATGTAATCTAGTTTGATAGGCACGTCGTGACAATAATGCCACGATAAATTAATATGCACGGACTTATTCCCCAAGGTGAATGGCAACTTTTTTAAAAATTAAATTCAATAAGTTTATAAAATGAGGAATTTGTAGCCTAAACTTCAAAAATGTGTATTGAAGCTGGGCAAAATGCTTGAAAGTTTTTAATTTGGTACTAATTGTTAAAAAGATTGAGGTTGAGACTACTTACGCTAACAATATACGCTAGGATGACTGCTAAATGCTGTGGTAATGGATAGATTTGAAAATATCTATATGGAGTGAATTAAAACTTGTCCTAAAATATTAATTACGTAATGGGTACACAATGTAAGTGCTTACCTTTTTGAATCTACTATTGTAAAAAGATAAACTGTTCTTATAAGTGTTTAGTGATGATGTTCAGGTGTTATAGTTCAATCTACTGAAAAAAAACAAGTTTATATTTAAATATAAAGCATTATGTGACTTAATGTGGGAGTCAACTGATTTGATTTTTAGTAATTTGTAAATTTAATTGGAAGTTTGAAAATGCAAAAAGTGAAACATTTCTTATTCAATAAATTATCTAAAACGTATCTGAAATTCTAATCTGGTTATTAAAACATCTTTCTCTTTCAATAAGCTTTACTACGTATATACATTTCCGTTTTATAAGCATCTAAATGCATGTCAAATGTATCTACCTTATTTGGTGTCGGCGATCATTTTAATTTTGAGTATGGGCTAAAAGTGAAAAAAACAGGTTCCCATGAAACGCAACAAAGAACAGATGCATAGCAAAGTAAAATCTGGACAAACTTGTTTGCATCAGCAGTTTGACTCTGTTTTCTCCAGAAAGCCGGCTGATGTTGTAGCGGCTGGAGCTTCTATTTCTCTTTTTTGAAAATGGTTCAGAAATAGAGTTACTTTGGGGTGTAAAACCTTATAAAATAACAGATTGGATTATTTTTTCTAATTAGAACATTCCTTTAGATATTCTCAATAAACAATACTGAGAAGAATCAGCAGAATATTTTTCAACAAACCTATTTTGTCAAAACTACACACTTATTTTGAATTCAGACTGGAAACATCTAAAAAGGCAAAATGGAGAATAAAGTGATCAAGTTATGTTATATTTTTACAACATGCAATTCAAATTGAAATCATGGCAACAATAACGCTCATTATGGACAAGGTGGGTTGTGTTAATGAAATTATAATTTATGCAACCAAAAACACGTGAGCAGCAAATAATTTCAGAAGAGTTATACATACAAAGTTGGTTATTTATTTTCAGTTTTATTTTGTGGTTATTGAATATAAACCATTCTATCATTTCCTTCTGGGTGTAGAAGATGGTATTTGCACAAATCTCGTAAATGTTTGCGATCATTGCCAGTGGAAGAATAGAGTAAATAAGGCACTCGTTTATAGACCGGATGGATGAGCCAAATGCTGTGTTGTTTTCAAAAGGTACCTTCCATTTCAAAATATTTATTGCATTTCTGGTACACAGTTTTATTTCAAACCTAATGTATAAAGCTTCGTTCGTTTTTCCAATTTCTAATTTAAAGCTGAGGCAGGAAGGAAAAAAGTGGACGGTTTTCTGGAACACGGATAGTTTTCAAACTCAGCAGACACGCCACTTTTTTCTCATCTGTTGACAGCATGGACTGTTTGGAATGGACATTTCACCAGCGGCGATTTTATTTACCTGATTCGACCTACCTTCAAATACCAACTCACAAGAACCCCAACCACAAGTGCGGCGACGTGGATGAAATTCAATTGTGAAATTTTAACATTTTGTGATGGAAATATTTGATGTAAGTTGTACTTCCGAAATTTACTATAATACCAACTAATCCCAAAATACAGCAGCCTCCCTGAAAATGTAAATTTGAAACAAATGAAACGTCATGATCCAGCTATTATTAGTGACCATTATGCACCTTTACAGATTCTGAATCTCAGGTCCCAACCCTCAGGAATGCCTCAGTTTTGCAAAAGTTATATTCAAACCAGTTTTATCAGTTGCTAAATCGATTTTGAGCAAGAACACCAGCAATTCAATAATTTGTCAATTTTAAATTGTTTAGAGAATATTAATACGTTATTGTCAATTTATTTAATGTAAGATTTTATCTTAAGGACATTTCATTGTACAAGATTATTGCAGATGTAATCGGTGCTCTGCAATTTACAGAATAATTTACTATATGGTAATATATAAATACATAAATGGCTCATGCTTTAAAAACCTTGTCGATTTACAAGAAAATTTACAATTTACTATGTTTTTTTTACATTAAGCTTAGCTTGATGTATACAAGTTTATATACATTTTACATAGTCTTCACAACTGCTAGTGTTCATGGACAGTTTTGGCAATCCAAAAAATTGTAGTAGTTTGTTGTTGCTGCATATAGATAGTCTCAAACACAATAGTAGGAAATTAAATTATGTGCTGTGGATCCCGCGTTTTAGTCTAAGTCATTAGCCGTTTGATAAGCTCCTGAGTAACAAGTAACGTTTTATGGGTACGGGTAAGATGGTGTAAAGATGCATAATTTTATTTTGCTGGTATTTTTGTTTGCAATTTTTGTGTAAACGTATATCTATACAATTGGTGTAAACGTAAAAATATTCGTAACAAAATTCATTGGGTTCCCATTCCTTGAAAGGAAATTTAAAGTCTGATACATTGGTGTTTAAAAAATATGAAGGTTTTTTGGTGGAATAAAAAAATGCTTTTACGACTGAAGTTTTTGAATGTATCATAAAAACAATGGCAAATTTATTTCAAGAACTGTTACATAGGAAGTTTTTATGCTTTCAAATTGTTTGCATTATTTAGGAGAATCAAACTGTCCCTTTAAAAGTCCAAATTGTTAGCATATTATATTAGCAGCATTGAATGTCAAAGTGAGTGTTTCATTATGGAGGGACTTCGTCTGGGCCGGAGGGCTTCTGTTTGAAAAAACAAATCAACAATATTGCAAATTTATATTGAATTCGACTTTTTTATGTAGTTACTTAAGTCGTTATTTTTTAAAAATTTTATTTAACAAATTTGGGTAGAAATTATCTTACTTGGTTATTTGGGATTTCTGCGGCAGCTGCAAGTACCAACACTGCAATTTTAAGAAGGATGGAAATGATCTCCATGATGCCTCTGAGATTCATTTGGATTGTTTTGTGAGACTTGCTGAAAGTAAAATTATACAAGACACTGGTTTTACGTGGCTTTATAAACTAAGCTTCACGAAAGAAACTGGCTGACGTTTATTTACTTTTAAGTGCTTGATTTAGCGATTCACAATGAAACAAAAAAGAATAAAGCACTCTGAGACAAAGCGTCGTAATGCATCAAACAAGCTTAAATGATGTCTAATCTACCCCACGAGACGCAGATTATTTACTTGCGTCATAATACCATGAGAACAAGAAATTACTGTGAAATGTGTGATGATATACGAAGTGTACTTTACAGGAACTATCAATGCTATCGTATGATGTAAATAAAAGTAGCATGCACGTGTGTTAAAAATAAAAATAAAATAGAATAAAGCAGGCAACATGCCCACATGTAGCAAAGTAGCAAAAGTCGAAGCAATAGTTTCGTGCCAGACAAAAAATTAAAACGGTAAATGTAGTAGCTTTGACCGAAAAAAATATCGGAAAATCAAAAAAGTTGAAGCAATAGTTTTGTGCCAGACATAAAATAAAATCGTAAAATGAAGTTATCTTGACCAACGAAATACGTTGGTAAGTTCAAAAAAGTTGAAGTAATAGTTTCATGCTATCAATAAAATTAAAACGTGAATTGTAGTATATTTTACCCACAAAAGACGTGGGTAATTTCAAAAAATTAAACTAATAGTTTTATGCCATCAATAAAATTAAAACGTAAAATGTAGTATTCATGACCAAGGAAAGACGTCGATAATTTCAAAAAATTAAACTAATAGTTTCGTGCCATCAATAAAATTAAAACGTAAAATGTAGTATTCTTGACCAACGAAAGACGTCGGTAATTTCAAAAAATTAAACTAGTAGTTTCATGCTAGTCTTATATATAAAGCGTAATACGTAGTATCCTAACTTTGTTATAATAGTGAGAGAGCTAATGTAACTTATGACCTCATAACCTTTGATTGGTTTGACCTAGTGACCTGAAATCTTGGCCACAGCTGCGTATTAACGTGACACTTGTTTATGCCAAGTTTCGTTGAAATCGGTGAAACCGTTATGGAGATATCCCACGGACAGACAGACGGACGGACAGACAGACATACGGACAGACAGACGGACGGACAGACAGACGGACAGACAGACGGACGGACAGACAGACGGGCGGACGGACGGACAGGTTTTGCCATCTTAATAAGCAGCTTTCGCTACTTAATAAATACCTCATAAATATTGTTTACGTGACTACATGATTTTTTAGCACTTGCGTCAGCATTTTGTCTAGACGTCCGGTATTACCATTTACAAATCAAGATAATGACGTTGACGTAGCATAGCTCATGCATACATTGCTGCATGTTACATTATCCTAAAGCTGACAATTTTTGCTAACAATGTTCTTCTGCACGTTTAGTAATGCTAAGGTTGTATAGTGCTTTCCAATACAACAGTATTAGGTAGAATGTTGCATCTACATGCATACCTTGCCATGCTAGGCTGTTACAAGAAATTTTTAATATTAAAACTAAGCTTTCTTGACGACTAGTACAACCCGAAATTTGTGTATCAGCGTTGTCAAAGGAAGAAGAATCAGTTTACTTGAACACTGCCAACAGAATAGATTATAATTTGTTTCTAGATGCTTGTCTGCTGAAGTAATGCTTGAATGCACAACTAGCATTTCTGTAATACTGCTTAATGGTGGGATACTGTTGCTATTCTAGTCAGCTGATAGGAAATAAATGACTACTTGCTTGTTGTGTACAGATCACAAAAAATTGTTGCATGTACTAAATACAAATTTCAAATAACCAAATTTAAGCAATACCATTTTGTGCTGAGATGAAGTCTAAAACAGTTTTCTTTCAACGTATTACCATGTAGAACCTGTTTAAAGTAAACTTTTAAAAACGTGAAACTTGTTCATTCTATTTGCTCGTTCATGTTTACTTTCATTGTCTTTTGTATCAATTTGGCATAAAGTTCAAAACAAAGATTAACTCAGATCAAGTCACTTTTATCCAAGTTCTCATAGTCTAGAAAATACGACAGCCATCTTACTCTTTCTTTATGATTCAGGGTAAAACTAAGATTAGTTGAGGCAAACAGAATTGGCATTTTCTTGGAGCATTTATACCAAAGCACTTACAATACAACAATGAGAGTATTTTTAATTATAATTTGCATGCTTGCAACTTTGCAAGCAGTGAAGGTAACTAAGCTGTCTTTCTTGTAATTTGTTTTTATTAAATCTCGTGTTTACATTTTTTGAATTGCAGGGTGACGCAATGTACCCAGAAACGCTAAAATGCTATCCGGGGTATAAGCAAGACATGCATAATGAAACTCACGCTGGCTGTTTGGATGAAGGTTTTAAAGACAGTGTAAGTGCTGTATATAATTTAAATACTATTTCATTTCAATAACGGTCTCATGTAAAGGTAATGTAAATCTTAGATGGAGCCCCATAAATAATACAAAGCCTGCATGCTCCAAAACCTTGGAATTGTTTATTCCACGGAAGACGACGGCTATCCAGTGAAAATGGAAGAATTCCCTCCAGCTGATACGTTGAATGATATGATGTACAACATAATGAGACATATTGGCCATGATGAAGAACTACTAAGGGCTGTTTGTACAAAAATATTAAAGAACTGTGAACCAGAATGTAAGCTGTTTCTCAGTCTTTTAAATTAAATAAACATTATTATTATTTGAACTTTGATTCTATAATTATTCTAGTGGCTCCTATCAACGAGAAACAATTACCTTGTAACCAGTGGGACAGCCTATATACTTGTGTTGAAAACGCAATTGTAAGCAGACGATCAATAATATACTTATATTTGGAATTGCAATTCGTTTAATTGAAATTTTAAAATAAGTTTTCCATCATTTGTTTCATGAAATGCTAGCAACCAGTAGCCATCATCATTTCCATTTATGCAGAGGTCAAAATAGATTATAGGATTCAGTATAAGAAAATTTTATATCTAGTGACAATAAAAAATTCTCTGCATGTTTTTGCTATAACATTAAGTTACTATTCACTGATTACATGGTGTGGCAGGAATCTTTTAAAAAGCGCTATGTGTGTATTTAAACGTTTAAATGACTGTAATAAAAAGCATTTTGTCTGGCTGCGACGTATTGCCCTTTTAAATTAGTCAATAATGTTGTGTTGGAGGGCATGTTAAAGAAGAAAAATGTACTCACCAAAAATCTGTCCGCAATATAAATGCTTGAGGACAATTAGTTAAATTTAAAACATAAAATAACCTCGCAGCACAGAGTATCAAATGCGCAAGTACACAAAGTAGGTGTGGCGTTTTATGTTACTGCGATACTTCATAAAATATCATGGAGCTTGATATATTCTTTTAATCGATACCGTTGAATCAAAGTATTACTATTGTTAAACACATATCGTATGGATTCTCAAAACACAAATGCAGCATGATAATTCAACACAACATAAGTAGCCTTAAAGTACCGTGTTCAGGTTAAGGGCCTCGAGAAGACACGTTTTTGGAAGTGCATTAATTTGGCATTGGCCTTGTAATTTGGTGTATCACTGGGCCATTGTGTCAGTAGTGTAGATGGATCCACTTGCAAGCTGCATTTATTGCAATAAAGGAATCCGCATTCACAGATACAATTCAGTTTTTATTTATCAGGTATGTTACGGGATCGTTTTTCAATATTGATAGAACACATCAAGCAAAGGAAAGTGGTGTACACATTTTTGGATTATCATTAAGCTGTTAGTTTTAAGCTGATGATTTTACAAATCTACATAGTCTATTTCTATTAAGTCAAAGAGAAGTACTGTATGAAAACTTATTTGCCAATCGAAACTTGCAATGTTATTCTAGAAAACTCGAGAGTACACTCTCATATACTGCAGCATGTGGCTCATGTTGTACTACGCGACGCGTACAAGGTGTATTAAATAAACTGTATTTGATAACTCTATGTTGCCTACCTACCCACTTAAGACGAAATACAAGTATAAGTTAGTTTACACTATTGCAGATTTGTGGCTTACTAATGTATTCCAACCATGTTGCATTGTGCTTCTGTATAATCTGAAGTAAAATGAAACCATACTTGCTGGTTATACATTTTAGATCGATTCAATTGATTGAAATAATTTAGTTATAATACTTCCCTCGTGGTATTCCACGTCACACAAATTATGCGACGCCATTTTTTAAAGAGTGGTAGCTGGTACGCAGCATTAATTTCCTGGCTGTAGAGTTATTTTTTCAAAACCAAACAGTAGATTTTTTTTGAAAAATGGAAATTTCTAAATTGCGCAAATTTGTGAGTTTATTTTCACTTGTGTTTTTAAATAGCGCAAAAAATTCTAGAGTGTAAATCCGTTTGAATAGCGTCGGTAAAAGAAATTTCCAACTAGTAAGTTTTGATTATTTTGCTAGTCTTACTATAAAATTCTAAATCCTAGGTAATAGCAAATTGCTTTTATAGATGGTTCAGGAAATACATTATATTTTTATTTAACAGGCGTTTCCTGTCTATTTGAAAACCGTCTGTATTCTAATTTCTATCTGTGGACCAGTACTACCCGTGTTGGGCTATATGGACTCCGACATGCTAGTAAGTGCATTGTTAGTTGTTTATGAAATTACCTTCAAAATTTGAAAACGGTGAAACAAGTGTACAATAAAGTTGGCACAAGTGTTAAGTTTAACTGAAAAGTATTTTATTCATAATCTGTTGTGAAGTGAGTTTGCCAATATAAAAATTGGTCTAAGCATTAAAAAACTCTTTATTTTGCTGGTTTTTTGTTAATAATATCTAGATTTTGTAAAAACCAACCAACCAAATAACTTTTTTGACAAAGGATTCATGGTCAAACTTGTCTGCGAAATGTCTGTTGAGGAATAGTTCTAGGGTTTAGAAACAAATATGACTGCTGACATCAGATAATATCATTTTGCTGGGTTTTTATTGCTTGAGTTGAGAGTGGCGGTTGTATAAGTTTCTAATAAATTGTTTACGGTATCGTTTTTGCAGTGCTCAAATATCAAGTTTGGGATATTTTAAAATTACAAGTACGATTTCGTCAAACAAAAAACATAAATTAGCAGTAACTTGGTGTCAACATTTTACACATACGTTTTTCAATGATTTACCTAAATTTTGGAAGATTTAATAATAATCTTTCGAACTGAAACTAAGGTATCAGTTTTAAATCAAATTTGGAGTTAAATCCAAAGGGTGATAACCCCAGATAATTTTGATCTCATATAAGCTTTTAAAATGAAAGCGCATCAAAATTCAGCTACTTTCATGCAACTTCTTATAATTTTGCAACACATTTATCATATTTATTCCAATTTTACCGAAGAGCATTCGATTTTTACCCAGGTTTGTGTATACAGAAAAAAGGAAGACAAATTCACTGCAAATATTTAAATTGACATAATCCCGCTGAAAACGAAACCGGTCTACTGTGTTGGCAGAGCAAAAGGATGTACCACCCATACTGCATTTGTTGCATTAATTATGTACACTGCAAAGCAATGCTTCTATTTGCTGTATGCTACTGAACTATATTTCGGCAAAAGTTATGTAACATGAAGAAGCAAAGTATGCTGCTATTGATAAAGCTCTTGATTTAACAGCGCTGTGCATCCTAACGTTTTTATTCTTCTATTGTCTCAGTACTGCAAGCGTTGCTGTTGCACATTTCTGGTCAACGGCAAAAACATCAATGTTTTACACACATTTAGCCACACAGTAGCATATTAGTACCAGAAAAATTAAACAATACAGTTGTCCTCTTAAGTTGAGAAATATATTTACTTACAATATTAGGAAGAATGAAAACAAGCAGCATGGCAAGGAATACAAGTATATATTATTCTAAGCCCACACGTTTCATTGACATGATCAACTACATATTATAAATTTTACATGGGGAAACATACTTGAACAAAAAATCGTATGTTCATAGTGTTTATATATATTTATTGAGTGAACACGTAGCACCACCTAAACCTAAGCGACGCCATTTTCTTCAAGCAGAGCAGCTGGCTGGCAGCATCACTTTATAAGCTCCACTAAATTTTGCTACAAAAATAACTAATTTCAAGATTTTTTAGAAAAATTCATCTGGAAGTTTTCATAGTGCTCATTTTTCTAGAATGAGTTAGTACTTGTTTGTTTAAGGTTGCTTGAAAAGCTAGTGTCCACCGTTTCAGATTTGTACCTAATCAATTTAGATTTGTAAGTCATTTAAAAGGCTAGACGAGAATTGTCTAGGATTTGTCAATTGGATTATAATTTTTACAAACATCATGTTTCACGTGTTGATATTTTTTACTCGCAGGTATTTTAAATGCACTAAGAAGAATATTAGCAACCAGCCCAGCGTTTTCTCCCAGAAAGATAGAATTTGGTTGCAATATATTGGAATCTTCAAATCCGGTTGGTTTTTTAACATCCGTGGCTATGGACTACGCAGAAATACCGGTAATAAATTGTATTCTCGACTTAGTTGTGTGCTCCAGCAAAATAACAATTTGATTGGTATTAAATTTAGTGCTCTTCTTTGTATTTACAGGCACGCAATGACCTTAATTGTGGATAGTAAGAACATTTGCATAAGATCTGTCACCATATATTTGAGAAGGCCAATGCATAAAAAAGGAATAATTTTTTTCTAAAATATGCTGCTGGTAAGAAATGTTTTTTTGTGGTTTTTAATTGATTGAACATTTATGAAAGTTCAAGCACAAGACTAGCATACCATATTAAATTTGTAGGACGCCCACGTCACTAGAGTGCTTTACTCTAATCCAAGTAGCAATCTGATACGGCCTTCGGTTTTCTGGACCTTTGCAACCATTTTAACTTTCGTAGCAGCGGGGATTTCAATACAGCGGTAGTATTTTTTATTAGCCTATCAAGGTTCTTTGAGTTTTAGATATTGCAATACAGATCGAATGTTAGGTGGAAAAATTGGTAGACTTTAAAACAGGTGTGAGCTTATTGTTTATGCTCCAATTTTAACGAATACTTTTCCTTGGTAATATTAGGAACTAAGATTGTCTATGATGCATATTTTTTGAAGCAGTCTAGCTATATGGAAGTGCAATGTAGGGTGATGGCGCATCCAATCTTTCATATTCGTGTGGTTAAGAAAATCCCAGATTTTTAGCAGTATATTCACTAACATCTTGAACTGTAAATGTAGTACAATTCAAACTTTTTGTAAAAACCCAAACTCCTGACGGTTTTTCTCAGGCAACGATTGTCTCCTAGGTAGCTTTGTAATTCGTCTGAAGTTTCCTGAGTGACATTCCATGGTTTTTGTTTTATCAAATAGAAGACTCCAAGCGCCACAAAGTTTATTTGTGAGAGAACACCAAAGCAGATATTTTTAATCAATTATTACGTTTTGAAACAACATAATTTTCAAGAGTTTGGGTGCACTGAGCAATCAATCTATGATGCTTGGAATCAGGGATCTATATTTTTGTAATTTTGTGACTAATTTTTACTATCTACACACTTTTGTTTTGAAAATGATTCAAACGAGGTCTGACGAAGATTTTATTAATTTGTCAAGCTTTCGATCACAACTGTGATCTTCTTCAGGACAACCTAGATAGAAGTTGAGGGTTTGTAATAATATAATCTTCTATCAAAATTCATAAATACAAACATGCATATCTTAATCAACTTACGTTTTGTGGGGTTGCAATAACTCGTTGGTGGTTCTACAGACAATATGTTCTAGCTATTTGCTAAAAGTGCATAGTTCAGATATTATAATAAGCTAAGTAAATTACATTTCGTTTGACAACTGACACAGTTTATGGTTAAGCAAAATCCCTTGTACTTATTACTTTCAAGTCACCGCTTTAAAGTTGTGTAAGCTTTGTCAGTGTATTATATAGAGTCCAATAGGATGGAGGCCAATAGAGTACAAATTTTCAAGATGAGAACTGATAAAAGGTAGGAACTACTCAAGCATTGTCATGAAAGCATGATTCCAGATATTTATCATATGAACAAGACTTGAAGCAGGGGAATATGCTGCCATAAATGGAGTACCAGCATCTACAACGTTTTTTTCTACCCATGTTGACTTTCTCGACCCCCTTATATGATTTTTTGCAAAACCAACATTACGCTCATTGATATATCCGTAAACCTAATAAAACAACTTGGTCGGTTAATCTGAGCCCCGCGGTTCTGAAAGTATGAATAAGTAGTAATAATTAGTACCGACGCTGCTTGTTCTAAATGGTCAGCTTACTTTTATAAGACCTGCGTCTACCTGTGTGTTTCCCGTAAAGCTCTGTGTTGTTACAGATATTATGCAAAGCTTAATGTGTAGCATTGCATTTCTAGTAAAATCATTATTTTCATAAAAAGATGTAAACGTTTTCTGGTACATGTTGATATTAATTGTTGCATGAACATCGAAAGCATTCATGAAATGTTTAGGAGAAAAACGTAGCCGCAATTTAGCTTTAGTAGTGTAAAAGGTTTGCAAGTTTATATTTTTATCGTTTTCTTTGTTTATGTGCAAATTTAAAACGTTTTCGTGTACACGCACCACACAAGTATACATTAATAGATATCTCTCAAATTTGTGCAAGGCATTGCATTTTTTCCAATTTCGATCAGTAAAAAACCACATTATGTTGTTACTGGTAACATAAATATTGTTGTTCGTAATATTGTTAATGAGAAGTGGAAACATAACTTAGAAACGACTAAAGCTATGAAGGGCCTTTGACATGCTTTGAGAATGGCCTTTGTACAAACTTGCATATCAAATAGCCTTAATGCACAAATTGGGCAATGTAAGCTTAACTTTGTTAATAATTATAAACTTTTATTATGAGTTTTCTACGTCGAAAATGGTATATTTAATAATCTCGATATTGATAAGCAATTGGGTCTTTACGATTTTCCCTTGATCAACATGTTCGTGGCAACTTTGGTGACATGCAAAAGTTTTATCACGTTTAAGTTAGGAGAATATCACATAATTATTTATACTTTCAATTGTTTGCGTTTGTTGTAAGATAGCATGCAAATAGGTTTGAACACTGCAAGCAATCAACAAGATAAGATTCTGCTAAATAGAGCAAAACAAGTTTTAATTGTGAAAATTCTATATGATAAATTTTAACGAGTAGAGCTTTAACCTATATTGATAAAGTATTAGTTTTTAAATATTTGGATTCAAAAATATTTTGCGTACAGAGTAATTTTTAATTCTGATATCATCAGTGCAAAGTTGTCCATGACTGTACACACAAACCTAGCGGCTATTTTAGCTTGGTGATTTCGAAAACCACTAATGATATGAACCAAGCTTGAAGCTACATTGACATGACAGATTTATACTACTAAAAGTGCTATATGTGTCAGTGTTATTGGAGTACTAGCATCTACATCCTTTAAACCATCCTCAATTACCCATCTTAGAAACCTTTACAAGAAACTGTGCAGCATCAGCCTTAGTTAACTGATGCACATCCGTCAATTTAATAAAATATTTTATAGAGTTAATTTAGAGGCGGTGTTTTCGAAAGCATGAATAAGCATGGCTTAATGCCAACATTTGTTGTGCTTGTCCTGGATTGTTCATTATTAGAAGGCAAACAACCATTTGTGTATTTCACATAACGCTATATGAGAATTTATGCAAAGCTTAATGTGTAGCATTGCATTTCTAGTAAAAATCTTATTTTCACAAAAAGACCTAAAAAGTTTTCTGGTGAATAGTGGTATTTGATTTTTGCATTTTATATTTGAGGCATCTATGACATTTACAGGAAGTACAAATAGCCGTAAATAAGCTTTAGTGGTATTAAATTAATGCTAGTATATATTTTTAGAGTTTTCGTTGCTCAGGTGCAAGATTTAATTTTTGACAGGTACATGCGTCACAGATGTACACATTAATAGTTATCTGCAAACTTATGCATGACCTCATGTACGGCAATACATTTCACTTGGTTATTGATAAATATAAAAACACAAAACAAGGCAGACTTAAAAGTAAAAGCTTCAAAAAAGTTCAAAAGTATCTTTAAAAAAATAAAAGGATAAATAGGGGTTATACATAGAGTCCAGCAAAGTAACCTGCTTGCTTGGAAGATAAATTATAAAATAAATTGGTACAAATGATTTCCATTTTTTAAAACATCGTTCAGTTATAAAGTTTTGAAAGCTTTCAACAAACTTCAGAAAGAAGGGGTAAAATTTCATAGCCGTTATACATAAAACATAATTTCAAATTTTCTAGCAATATCCGACCAACTCATTTTATTCTGATTTCTAACTAGTTACAATTTTTCAGTAACAACAATTGAGTATAAAATATTACTATAAAACTATAGAATATCAAATGCAAAAATCTGGAACAATGTAGATTTGGATTCCGCACTTTAATTCAATTTGTAAAGTACAATTTATTTGTCCATGCAAAAACGTATTCCTCGTTTTTGTTTAAACCTTCCATCCGTACGGTTTCTTTCAGGTAGCATGATATTATGTTCGGATTAATTTTTTTGTATCCTCTGTAATTTTTATCCATTGATGGCATTGTCCATATTTTAAAAAAATAGAAAGCTATCTTGTGTTTTGATGAACATAGTTTCTTTGCAATATATTGCTATTTAGCACGAAGAAGTAGTTGTCCTCATTTACCATTGCAGAAGTATCGTTCTGTGTGGCTAATAATTTTCTCACAATGTAGTGTGAATTTTAATTAAAAAATTAAAGTAATATAAGCTATTATGCACATCTGCTACAATAGCAGATTTTTAGCAGATACAATTAACACAAATACGAAAAAGCTGGAATACCCCGATATGGTGAGTAAAAATGGTAAAAAGTCACTAGTGCGTTCGAAATGTATAAGTGCATGAATGTGGTTCAAACATTTGGAAATTTGCTTCTATCTAAGGTGTAATATATGCACTAAAATGCCGTGGATTCATTACGATCCTGAAGAAGACAAAATGGCAATACGAAATTCTGTTTTGCATTTGCAACAGTTAAAAACAGTATATTTACGTACTTCAGTGCACATAATATTGCTGAGCAATGTAAGCTTAACTTTTGATATTCAATGTAAACATGAATCTATGGGTTTTCTTCGTCATAAAATTGTATGCTTAATTTTTATCAAACAGACATTGGTTCGGCCATTTGCGATTTAGTTTAAAATTTCGTTTAATCAACTTCACTGATACGAAAAAGTATTCTTGTCATTAATTTATTAGCAACCTTTGTAAATTTTGTGTACCAGCAATTATTCGCAACTGCATCTGATCGTTGCACGCATCCGTTCGTTTTGTATCTCTTTGATGCAGCATAGAGTAAGAACGCGTGATGGGGGGCAGCCAAAATTAAAAGTTCTTATATTTCCTAGGTTTTTGCATAATCTGAACACATGTACGTCGGAAATATTCCGCACAAAGTTTCAATGTCTCAACTTGCCCCAGGGTGAAATTATCAAAAATTGACTTATTGAACCGTTTTTCCGTAAGGATAAAGAGTTGGTGACTGAAACTTTTTTGATAAATTAGTCATAGTATGGGGTCTTATTCGTGACAATATTACGTCATGACCACGCATCTGTACTTTTTTAGAAAATGTTTTGTCAAAAATTCTGAAAATTTTACGAAATTTTTGAATTCAAACTTCTGTAACTTGACATGTAGTAATTTTTGGAAATCCTAAAAATGGTGACCACCTACAATATTTAATGCTCTATCAATCGCAGAAAACCGTTGTCAAAAATATTTAGTAACAAGGACGATATGCATAAAACTGTAAGTCAATGCATTTTCTTGTGTCGACTTACATATATTCAGAATGAAGTGGAGCTTCGTCCAGACATTTGTATGCGCTAATTAAGTACACGTTACAAAGCTCGTAAAATGCTCTATCAACGAAGACCTTAATGGGCTTGTAACTACTTGACCACATCAAATGCCAACCAAAGTATTCTATAAATCAGGTTTGACAAAAAGTGTCCCGATTTTACAAAATCTTGCATAACTTTTTTTGGAAATTGAAATTTGAAAAAATGAAAAAACACCTTTTTGCACAACTCATTGCAATTTTTTTGACACCTTAAGCAATAAATTTGGACGCGTATAGGGTGAGTGGTCAATGAAAAACTAAAGCAATCTCGCCAAGATTTTAAAAATTTGAATTTTTTCAATTTGTGTTTTAGATGCTTAAATTTGCCTAAACCAATGCTAGCATTCCACAGTTACACAAATATATAAACAATGTTTGTATTGTGTGCCAAAATGGCAAAAAATAATACATTTTTGAAATTTCAAATTTTTAAAATCTTGGCGAGATTGCTTTAGTTTTTCATTGACCACTCACCCTATGCGCGTCCAAATTTATTGCTTAAGGTGTCAAAAAAATTGCAATGAGTTGTGCAAAAAGGTGTTTTTTCATTTTTTCAAATTTCCATTTCCAAAAAAAGTTATGCAAGATTTTGTAAAATCGGGACACTTTTTGTCAAACCTGATTTATAGAATACTTTGGTTGGCATTTGATGTGGTCAAGTAGTTACAAGCCCATTAAGGTCTTCGTTGATAGAGCATTTTACGAGCTTTGTAACGTGTACTTAATTAGCGCATACAAATGTCTGGACGAAGCTCCACTTCATTCTGAATATATGTAAGTCGACACAAGAAAATGCATTGACTTACAGTTTTATGCATATCGTCCTTGTTACTAAATATTTTTGACAACGGTTTTCTGCGATTGATAGAGCATTAAATATTGTAGGTGGTCACCATTTTTAGGATTTCCAAAAATTACTACATGTCAAGTTACAGAAGTTTGAATTCAAAAATTTCGTAAAATTTTCAGAATTTTTGACAAAACATTTTCTAAAAAAGTACAGATGCGTGGTCATGACGTAATATTGTCACGAATAAGACCCCATACTATGACTAATTTATCAAAAAAGTTTCAGTCACCAACTCTTTATCCTTACGGAAAAACGGTTCAATAAGTCGATTTTTGATGCTCAAAATTCGAACCGTTGTAATTTCATCCTGGGGCAACTTGAGACATTGAAACTTTGTGCGGAATATTTTTGACGTACATGTGTTCAGATTATGCAAAAACCTTGGAAATATAAGAACTTTTAATTTTGGCTGCCCCCCATCACGCGTTCTTACTCATAATTACATTCAAAGCTTTTTTGCAAAAAAATATTATTGATTTGAGAAGCTTTTCAGACTATTGATGCAAAACAAATACTATATAGTACCAACATTGCTTGTTCTGAATTGTTTCTTTACTTTTAAGAGATTATCGTCTACATGTGTGTTCCCTATAACACTCTCTTGTTATAGGATTTAAGCAAAGCTTAAAATGAAGCATTGCATTTCCAGTATAATTGTTTTTTATAAAAAACGGGTAGAAATTCAAGGTAAATTTATGTAAAAAAATAATATCCAGCCTTTAAACCTTTTAGCAAAGTCTGGCCAACTTAGTCATTTATCACTATTACTTACATTCTTAAATAGTAGCAACTGACAATAAAATTCCTTTTGCTTAAACGCATGGATCTGAAATAATGTAGCTTTGTAATGTAGCCCTGTGTTGTGTAAAGCATTTATGGGGTTAATGTTACTGGTCATCGAGTCAAGTTATCATTGTTAAAAGACGGTTTATTTTGTCGCAATTTGCTGAAACTATTTTTATCTTCGGAATATAAAAAGCAAAAAGCGACAGTACTCCCGCAAGATTAAAAGAAAGGAGGTTTCTCACTCGCCATATGACCGTGGGCTTTTCTGGCCGTTCACATCCAGGGATACTCCTTTAAAAGCCGGATGTACTGCAAAAACCCCATGCAAATTGGACCAACCGGGCCAAAGCCTTCAAATCTCTTTCAGTCTGACACACAATGCGAAGGAACGTAGTGAGATTTTATTGAATCCGTCTTGTTTGTTCCTTTGCGCCGCCTCATAAGGTGCAATTTACCAATGTGCAGTGCCATTTTTTCACATTTTTTAAAATCAATTTATTAAAAAATACGAGATAACACCATCGAGATTAAGGTTTTAAAAATATCTCCAAAGTCTTTAGTATAAGACAAATATGTTGGTTTACCTGTAAAAGTGGGCCCTTTAGGTGAAAATCGGGTTTGAAATATGCACAGTCACACATTTACCCCCATGCAAAAATATTTTTTTGTAACCCCCATAACTTTGGCCCGGTTTGTCCAATTTGCATTGGGTTTTTTGCATTATATCCGGCTTCTAAAGTACAATCACTGGATGTGAACGGCCAGAAAAGCCCACGGTCGTATGGCGAGTGAGAAACCTCCTTTTTGTCAGGAATGGTGAGCAGATAAAATTTCATCACGAGAAGTAAATTACATACCTTTTTCCAATTGACACATTTGTTCATGATGGTGCGTAATCCCTTAACATTTATTTCCAAGCCTCCAACATAAGGATGTGCAAGCTTTGTGTGTGTGGTTTAAAGAGTTCAAATTGTTCATTTCAAGATTTTAAAAGGCAAAAGGACATACTCAGTTTTAGTTAGAAAATCGTGATTTCCGAAATTGGTGATGTGAACCAAATTAAAAACATGGGAATATAGTAAGATGTCATTTTTATAAGTTGCAATTTATGGAGTAACATTACACGAGTTCCTATTATTTCAAGGGCCATTATCATTCACCGGTTACCAGTTTGAATCTACTTTATATCAAATTGTTTACTATTAGATTTTGCTGACTGATTTAAAGCCTTCAACTTATTGAAATTTTTTGTTTAGTTAGTCTTGACGGGGTGGTTAGAACATGATTATGCATGGTTTAGCACTGACATTTGCGGTGCTCTTTCTGGATTGTTGCTAACTTTTTAAAGTCAAGCGTTTATGCGTGTGTTTCCCATAACGCTATATTCTGCTAAAGAATTTTTGCAATGCCTAATGTGAAGCATTGCAATTCTAGTAAAAATATTATTTACACAAAAAGCTGTAAGTTTTCTGGTACATGCTGACATTTGACAGATTTGGATTTTTTGTATTTGTACCAGGGCTTAAACATAATAACATGACGATTTTATGAATAAAGTGCAAATAGCCATAAATTAGCTTCAATAGAATAAAAGTAAAACAAATTTATATCTTGTAGTGTTTCTACCTGATTTGCTTTTATAACTGCAAAGTAATGTGCACAAAATGTGAAATCTAATAGATAAATCAATCAGTTGAGTAAATTTTAGAAATTCTGCAAAGCTAAGTGCGTAACAGTTCTGTTAGATTAGTTAGATTTTAAAATACTACTGGCAAAGAGCAAAATGTACTGGTAAGTTGATTTTTTATTGGAATTATTATGTGCACGCATACATTAGAACCTTCACCCTCAAGTGCAAGTTTAATATTTTTAGGGAAACGCAACACACATGTACACATTATTACTTGTCTTCAAACATGATGCAAGGCCTCATGTATGGCATTGCATTTCTCTCAAATACTGATTAATAAAAAACACAGAAAGCAAGGCAAAATATAAATTGAAAGAGCTGCAGAACTACAAAACTTATAAAGCACCTAGGAAATGGGTAAAAGATAACCCCACAAGTAGGATTATATCCAGCCACGCAACTTACATAATTATAAGGGTTTACCAAAGTTCCAAAGGATTCAGTAGAATTTCACAGCCCATTTTTATATAAATCATATCCACCCATCCAGCAATTTTTAACCAATCCCTTCTGTTTTCACTACCTGTTACATTTTAATTGATAACAATTCGCTATAAAACAGTTCGCGGTCGCTGATCAAGCGCAAGGATCCAAGGCAATGTAGATTTGGATCTCCAAATTGTAAATGTAATAAAACTTTTCTTTTTTGTTTCAACCTTCCCTCTATACAGTTTTATTCATGTAACATATTTCTTAAAGGGAGTTTTCTAAATTTGTTTTGAGTTTCGTGAGTGACTGTGACTTTTTAAATCTTTTTCAAGCCTGATTATAAAGCTTTTAGTGTAAGGGAACATCTTAGAGATTATTTACGATAAATGTTAAAAATTATCGACGGAGCATGAATTAAAACAAATATTTATCAGTTTTTTGAATCAAGGATTTATGGTATTGTAGTTGTAGACTTTGAATTTTTTGATTATCAATAACTACACATTTTCCCGATATTTATCATTGTTAGTTCCAACCTACTGGAAGCCATATTTTGGACCAAATACATAGTGCTATATAAATTGGTGACACGTTATGAAAATAGCCTTTGTAGAAATCTTCATACCAAAATCAGCAAACTTATGTAATATTAGCGACCCGTCCGTTCGTTTATCCTTTAATGCAGTGAAAGTATTTTTTAATGCGTTTACCAAATTTATATGCAAATTAAAGATATTCTCGAAAAAGTTGAGTACGGGGACTTAGTTTGTTCGACCATAATAAGAGACAACCATTTTATGTTTGTGTTACTCCTCAAAAAAATAGTTGGGATTCATTCTTTGTAGCAACTGTTCTTTTATGCATTGACGGCACTGTGGACAAAATCAGAAAGCTATCATTTGCTTTGATTATTATGTTTTGGTGAAATATATTGCTTTTTTGCACATGTGCAGCACTATGGCTACGCAGAAATGTCGTTTTGTGTGTTTTATAATTTTCATACAATGTAGTGTGAATTTTAATAAAAAAATTCAAGGAATGTGAGCTCGTGTGTGCACTTGCTACAAAAGCACATGTAATTTACACAAATACAGAAAAGCTAAAATTTCCAGATATTTTGAGTAAAACTGATAAAAAGTTATTAGTATTAGTATGTTCTAAGAGCATTAGTACATAAATGTAGTTCAAAAATCGGAAGTTTGCTTCCATCTAACGTAACGCATGCAGTAAATTGTGAGTTTCGTTAAGACGTTAATGTATGAAAGGTTATAAATAAAGTTTCTACTTCGCGTTTGGTAAAAAAACAATATAAACAATTTTTTGTAAGAGAAAATGTAGGAAACTTCAACGAGTGTAGAGATACGGTTTATTTAATCCGACCCAATTGAATCCTCATCAGGGGAATTTTTGACAAAAAGATTTCCGAAAAGATTAGGCAATGTCTTAATGTAACTTGGTGCACATATTGATAAGCAATGTGAGCTTACCTTTTGAAATTTACTGAAACTTAAACTTAAGATTCTGTGTAAGATACCGACCTTCCGGTTAGACCATTTGGTCGTCATTTTCTACTTCTAAACTTTTAAACAATAGAAGATGTGAGCGGATTAAAATGGTTATGATAAATAGTCCAAAGTAACCGACCACATGTGAAATAGGTACCTGACATCCTGAACAGTTTTGGTACAAGTATACTACAATTAAAAATACTCCATGTCAGTATACACGATTGTAGAACACCCTTTTATACACTTCCATAATGTTTGGACTTTTTTCCATTAACTCATTTATACAAAGTACTTTCGTATACTAAAAAGATGCTGCTTGTATTCCCAGTTACAAATTTCACTGGATTGTGATTTTTGCAAAAACGTTTTGTACGTCAACCATTATAAAGTTTTATAATATGAAATAATTTCACGTTTGATATCGAAACAGACTTTAGCACCAAATAAAAAGTGTCACAATATCTGATGAGATTTTTCTTTTTGATGACTCTAGAAGTTATAATTGTGAGCGCGATAATAATGAAAATATAATGATCATACTACATGTATTATGAGAGTTCAGTAGAGATATGTGAAGTAATATGTAAGTTGAAGTACAATATTTTAATATTCATGATAAGGAATCCTAAGAATTATAGCATGCATTTTTGTAGATACCAAGACACAAGCTATATGACAATAAAAATGTTTCTGGACAAACAGTTGCATGAAAAATCAAGTTCGTGTAACCGATTGTATAGAAGATAAAATTTAAATGAGTTCATTTGAACCCTATTTGTCAAAAAGAATACAGACTTGAAAAAAATGTTCAGGGTACCATGAATACTTTTTGCTTGTTGTAGGTCGGCATATTCTACTGTTACGCTAATCCATTTGCTTTTTAAATCCACCTATTGTTCTTTTGACTATGTCACTTAAGGATTATGGTCTCTATACTGGAAGGTCGATATAATACAATCTGCCAAACTTAAGGGTTATTTACGTCATAAAATGACATGTATGATATTTACCAAACAAAAAAACGCTTGGCCATTTACGAGGTTTTGTGATCTTTTCTTCAATGTACGATCCATCAACTTTACTGGAACACAAAATTATTTTTTGCCACGAATAAATTAAGTAAATTTGTAGAATTTGAATACCTGCAATTGTTTACAATAGCAATTGTACTAGGTAGTCGCACATATCCGATCCATTTGTATCTCATTGATGCAGCTGAAATGCATTTAAAGCTTTTTTTGACAAAAATATTATTGATTTGAGATACTCTACAGTTTATCAATGCAAAACAAAAACTATAACGTTTGAAATCAAGAGTACAAGGCAACGTAGACTTGAACAGTTGTAATACCATTATTGATGACCGAAAATTTCAAAGCTTTTTTTAAGCTTCCTACATATTACTGAAAACAAAACATTAGACATGATACACAAGAATATATTTTGGTGGAAGGCTATGACGTTTTAGCAACTTTATTGCGAACTCTTATATTGGGTTGTCTTACCTGTCCGTGTTACTTTCTGTTTAATTTTAATGCACTATAATCAACTTTGTTGCTTTTGCTATAGTTAATATTCACTCTTTGGGAGTAGCATTTTTAAAAACAAATTATTCATGTACGAACCATCTCGTTATAAGTAATTCCATTCCAAAAAGGCTACTGGCTACTCTTGTTTTTTCATGACAACTGTGATTTCAGGAACTAATGAGATGAATCAAGTATATATTTAGATGCCAGGTTCATATTAGTCATATTGCTACTATTGAAGTGCCAGCATCTATATGATGTAATAAGGCGTCATTATTAGCCGCTTTTAAACTATTGTACATGACAATGTACACCATTAACATTAGTAGACAAAATTATACATGCCAACAAATTTTCTAAACAATGTTGAGTTAATCTGAACGCCGGTGCAGAAAGTAGAAGCATGACAAAGCATGGTTTAGTGCCAAAATTTATTTAGAGCTTGTTCTGGAGAGTCTGCTTACTTTTAATTATTAGTGTCTACCTGTGAGTTTCACAAAGAACTGATTGTGAGCAGAAAGTTTAGAATTTACGCAAAGCTAAATGTGTAGCATTGCACTTCTAGTAAAAGTATTATGTAAACAAAAAAATCTTTGGGTTTCTGGTACTTGCTGATGTTCGTATTTGATAAGTATTTGAATAGCACTAATAGACACAAATTAGCTTCCACAAGTTTAGAAATATGTAAGTTTGGATTATTAAGATTTTCTACCTGACTTGGTTTCTATTGCAAAGTTATATGCACAGCGTGTGTAAACTGCGCAATTTTATTAGTACAGTTTTAATGATTAGGCAAAGCTTGATGTGAAGCATAACCTTTATAGTAAACGTATATTTATTAGAGTTCAAGGAAGCTATATAAAAATGAAATGTGGCTGTTTCAATATAACTTTGCATTGAAGGATTGACATTATGGCACGCATTTATTCTAAAAAGGTACATGATTCAGTTAAACATTCTTTAAAATAATTTGTACAAAAGATGACAGTACTACGATTACAAACTGTATATTACTTTAGTATTTTCTTTGCAAGGGCGCATCCTAATCTTTACATTTTGTGGTATTCGGGTAAAAAAACTCAATCTAATAACTGGTTCGTCACTTATTGAATTGTAATTGTAGTACAATTCTGGAATAACGAAAAACTTTCCTTGCTTATTTCCATTTGTCAATCGACTTTAATTGTATCCACAAGAAAATGTTTCAGTAGGACCTTTTAAAGGCAAGGGTTTTCTATCTACTTTATGCGTCATTTTGAGATGCAAAGTACACATATTGATAAGCAATATAAGCTCATCTTTTCACAATTATTATAATTTTTAACTTGCTAGTTATTTACATCATAAAACGGCATAACTGATTTTTGCCACATAGAAAACGGTTTGGATACATACGAGTTTCATCATTTGAATTTGATCAGTTCGCAAAGAGTATTTTTGCCACGAATAAAATTAAAGAAATTTGTACAAAAATTTACTTCCAACAGCTAGCAGTGCAAGTGTATCTGGTATTTAATATTGAAATGTAAGTAATACAGCAAATATTGGTTTTAGTTCATGTCATTTTGACGTTATGCATACTCATCCGATTATTAGAATTCTTGAAATCTGCTCTATTGTCAGTTTTGTATGCATTTATTATAACTTTGAAACATTAACACTTTGATTTCGAAAAACGCACTAATACGTTTTCCGGGAACATCCTCAAACGCGGAAAAACATAATATTACATTGTTGAAATCGGAGAGTTGCTGTGGTAAAACGTACTGTTACGTAGATTTGAATAGTTTTTGAAAATTGTGAGACGTAATATTGCTTTGCTTGAGCTCTTCCCGCGGTGTGGAAATACGTACTAATCAGCTGTTCTTTGCCATTACGTTCTCGTGGAAAAACGTATTATTACGTCCGTTTCCGTTGTATTACAAACAATTACCACGTCACCGGCTGAAACATATTTTTGAAATTCCCATTCCACCTGATAACCGTTCCACAGAAATTCCCAATTTGACTGCTTGGCTTACCCATTTTAATTGCCATGTAGGCGTTAACAACAAGATACATTAACGCCACTTTGACTACAAAATATTAGTATTTAATTGCCATGCAAAATGGTTAAGAAGCTGGAACCAAACTACATCTAAAGGAGATTGAGTTTGTAGGGATAGTTTTGAAACTGAAGTTATAATTCTCCTGGTAATAGAATTATAGCATGTTTTGTTAGAATTAAAATGAGGCATTTTACGGACTCACAACGCGTTTTGAAAAAGCCTAATAGTCATGTGCTAAGATTGAAGTTTGTTGAGCTATTGAGATAAAATCGTTTAATGGCATAAATATTTGTGGATATTATTTTCTACTGTATTGTCACGCTTGCCAACGTGCTGAATTACTTTTCCCTAACTGGTGTTATATGTGATTATTTTGTAGTGGTAGCAGCAACGCGGAGCTTTGTTTAGATGTAGGAAGTTCAGTATGTAACCGTGACATGTTTTGCAAACATCCACTTCAATAAGCATTACCATTCTATATGAAAATCTCGTCTTTTTGTAAATATATTTGCAAAAATCGGACCATGCGCAAGCAAATCGGGACACAACTGGACAGTACTAAAATAATACTGGAGTTGCTCTTTCGAATGAGCTATGAATTGTAACCATTCTGCACATGGTTGAAAAGTTAAGGCAGGGACCCATGTTAGTGAGAACTCGAAGAAGGTCCTTTGTTTACTTATGTGTAAATGTTAAACGTTTGTAAGTGCTTACATTCATCTACCAATATTTATGCAAGACCTAACGTATGGCTTTGCAATTTTCTTTAACAATGATATATATAGGCATCCAATCATACTAAATCGACAATGCCACCTAAACAAATCTAACAATAGCTAACAAGGTTAGAATTACGCACTAAATATTCACGCATATTTGTTACTTGTTGAAATTTACGAATTTACTCACACGTAATAATTTTATGGTGTTTGTTGCAAAGGCAACCTTGCGATTGGAAACAACAATGAGGAATTACAAAACTTTAGGTTTGAGACCGATTTGTTAATATTAGCCGTCAATGTGCACCATTTTGATGTTACAGTCTGTTGATGTGTACAAATACATTTTGCTTACAATGAAGTGTGCAAAATTGATATGAATTTTTGTAGTAGTAGACACATCAAAAAATATTCGACAAAACGTTCATAGCTTTTATATAGCATAGCATAGCACGTAGTGAAGATGATCTAAAGCTCCGCTCTTATAACAACCCAACTACCAAATAGTACAAAACAAGATTAGATTTGGATACTCATATACGCGGAAGCATAATATTCGTCATGCAATGTAGTTATGTACGTTTCAAAAAAGTTATCATTGTCATTTCTGCCATATCTTAGTGTTTATGAAGGTAGATTAACCGGTTCAACTCGGTCTGGACTTATCTATTTCCAATTTCTAGTGCGTAATCAATTCACTTTAGTATGCAGAAATCACAATGTATTAAGAATGCTGTGTGGGCAAACGGTTCTAGTAATAGTGTTGGCTAAATTATTTAAAGATGTTTTAAATCTGCTTTATTAATTTTGGAAAAACAATCTTATACGCAAAATTTAGAATCACATAACTTCAGGGTAGTTTTGAGTTTTGTCTTTTCCATGTAGTCAAGGAAACGCCACAGGGCTGTTAATTACATCCCTGTTAAGCAATTAAGTGGCAAATAATTTCTATGGGGCGTATAATCTAACTTTTATGTAGGGTTTAAATCGTGTTTTAACTAGGTTTAGGATTATTCTGATAATGTAACATTGGTTTAAACTCAATATATTCTAGAAACATTATCCGTCAACACAATCCAACATTGTAAACTGAAGTTAATTCAAAACTTACGACCAGTCAGTGGTGGTCGTAAGCCAATTTACGTTTGCCTTTAAAAATCCGATTAAATTTAGTCTCGCTTATTCTTAATCGCAGGATTAGCCACAAATTTTCAGAATTCGGAATAAATTGTGGATTATAAAAAACTAGTTTAAACCCGGATTAAGGGAAAAGTTACTTACACGCCCCTATGTTTCTAAAGTTTTAAATCCATTTGCTTAAATAAGTTGTGTATGAGTACTTTTCTGATTCTTGTGGTTATTGTGATGTGTACAAACACATTTTGCATACAATGTTGTGTGCAAAATATATATCAATTTCTTTATTAAATGACACCGATAAGTCTACACAACATCCATACAATTATTTTCTGGCATGTATTGAAATTAGTGGAACACCTTTTTTTCGAAGCACTATGAAACGGTCCGAAGCAAAGCAGATTTGCATACTCTTTCTGATAATTGTCGTCATTTGCATCTCTATTTTTGTTCATATTGAATTGTTTGTTGATTTACAATACATGTTATCATCGTCGGTTTATATGTGTGTTATACAGTTGTATTATATATCTTCATGTCCAAGGAAAGTAGTTCATTACATTCTGATGATTTTTAAGAAAAGGAGAACGTTTGACAAAACTTAGCCTGTTACAGTTGCTTTGAGAGAAGGGTCCAAGGCAGTTTCGACTTAGTAGGATTACTGACAAACTAGAGAATCACTGGGAATTGTTTTCCAAGAAATGACTTTTTAAATTGAAGCATTCCAGTATATTTTGTATGCAATGTAAAGCGCAAAAAATCACCGAGGCAATGTAGACTTGAATACTGAATGTAAAACAAAAACTAAATACTAAACAACGTGCGTAACAACGTAACACTATAATTTGCAGGTAGTCTGTACACTTGAGTGTTTTTTTGTTATTCATTCTGGTCTTTAAAGTGGGTGTTTCTACTCTCTTGCGTAATTCTGTGGCAGCAAAAATAAATTTTTAATGTATTTCAAATATCCACGAGTTTGAAAAAATGTGCTCGAAGCAATGCGGAGTAACCAAGTACTTGATGTAAAGACGCACGGCACGGGCAATCAGGACATAGAAGCTCTTCTGAAAATTAACGATACGTCTTTCTTTATTCTCTGAGATTTTCTTTAAAATACGTAAGAACGTATTTTTAACCAAGTCTTCAAATAATTCTTGAAATAACCGATAGAAATTTAAAGAAATCCAAATACTTGCCACGGGCTCCGTTCCAATTTGATTATCCTTTTTATTGTTTTAAGTTTTAAAACATTTTTTGAAAACTTACATTTATTCTAGATTATTTTGAGCACTGGATTGGTTGCAAATGGTTCGTAAGTGTACATTGAAATTGCATATCGCGTCTGAAGAATCATTACCCAACACTTGCAAAACGATGGCTTATGAATTTTTCATAAACTTCGATTTGTGCTATATGACTTTTTTCAAACGCTTCAGGAAGTGCTATATGATTTTTTGGGGCAATTTGAACTGATGGTACCAAAATGCGTTTCAAAATTTCCTGAACATTTTGGTACCAAAAGTTCATTTTGCCCCAAAAAATCATACAGCATTTCCCGAAGCGTTTGAAAAAAGTCATATAGCACAAATCGAAGTTTGTGAAAATTTCATATAGCACAAATCTTAAAGTATGGGTTTTCTTATAGCACATTCTGTAAAGTTGCCATCGATATGCATATTTTCAGTCTTCTAGCTCAATATTTCAAAAAGTTGGAAAAATGGGGGAAAATTATGGCATTATATGCTGAGGTATATATTGCGATCACCATGTTTGTCTAAATGTCTGTCTGTCTGTTTGTGCGCACAAAATCTCAGCAACTACAAGACAGATTGGGCTCAAATTTGGCAGAACAATAGCTTAAGTTAATATAGCTTAATTTACATATTTTTGGGTTTATAGCTCAACTTTTTAAAAATTTGCAAAAATGAACAGTCGAGTTACGTTTTGAGCATTTATTAAACGTTTCTTGGCGTTTTGAAACGTTGTTTTTGCGTTTTTGAAACGTTTTCTCTTCATTTTGGAAACGTTTTTGGCGTTTTTGAAACGCTTTTAGGCATTTTGAAACGTTGTTTTGGCATTTTGAAATGTTTTCTGGGCGTTTTTGAGTTTGGCGTTTTTGAAACGCTTTTCCGCATTTTGAAACGTTTTCTGGGCATGTTTTGAAACGTTTTATGGGCATTTTTGAAACGTTTTCTGGACATTTTCGAAACGTTTTTTTGTGCATCATTTTTCATATAACTCAGCACGTTGCTTTCGGTAGTTACTCATTTACGAAGCTTCTTGTTATAGTTTGGATTAATTTTTTTTGTAAAATCTATCCTTTTGTCCATTGATGGCACTGCGGAAAAAATAGAAAGGTATCTCTTGCTTTGATTAAAATGACAGGTTTTGGTGCAAGATGTTGCAGTTTTAGCACAGATACTGTAGTTGTTCTCTTACACCAATGCAGAAATATCGTTCTGTGTGTTTTATAATATTCATACCATGTAGTGTGAATCTTAATTATAAAACTCAAGCAGTTTAAGCTCTTATGCACACTACTTATCAACGCACAAGTAATTTACACAAATACAATTAATACAAAAATACTGAAATATCCAGATAATTGCGAGTGAAAATGGTAAAATTCATTTGTGCGTTGTAAGTGTATAAATGCATATATGCGGTTCAAAAAATTGCAAATTTGTTTCCATCTAACGTAACGTATGTTATGAGTTGTGATTGTTTCGTTAGGACCCTAAATGATACAAAGTTTTTTAATCAACATTCTACTTCGCTTTTGGTAGGAAAAACAATATATATATAATATATAACGTACTTTAGTACACACATTGTTAAGCAATGTAGGCTTAACTTTTGGTTATAATTATAAATTATAAACTTATGGATTATCTCCGTCATAAAATGGCATACTTGATTTTACCAAACGAAAAACGTTTGGCTGCTTACGATGGTAATGTTCTGTTCTTCGAGTTCACTGAAACACAAAAGTATATTTTGCCACGAATAAATTAAGGAAATTTGTAAATTTTGTATACCTACAATAACTTGCACTGACAATTGTACACATATATCCGCTCGTTTGTATCGCTTTCGAGCAGAAAATTTGCATTCGAACCATTTTTTGCAAAACATATTATTGATTTGAGAAACTCTTCAGATTGTTAATGCAAAACAAAAACTAGAACGTCTCAAATCAAGAGTACAAGGCAATGTAGACTCGAAAACTTTTAATACTAGTTTTAATGACCGAAAATTTCATAGTTTTTTGAAGTTTGTTACATATTACAGAAGAAAAAACATTAGACATGATACACAAGACTATATTTTGGTGGCAGGCTATGATGTTTTAGGAACTTCCCTTTTTGCGAACTCTCTTTTTGGATTGTCTTACCTGTTCGTGTTATTTTCTGTGTAATTTAAATGCTCTATAATCAAAGTCATACATATATACCAATTAAAATATATGCTGAGTTAACTGAACGCTGGAGCAGAAGGCAGAAAGCATCACTAAGCATGGTTTAGTACCAAAATTTGTAAATGTCTTGTTCTGGAAAATTTGGTTACTTTTAAACAATTAGTTTCTACCTGTTTGTTTAAAAAAAAATTGGTGAGTCACCAGTTTTGAATTTATGCAAAGCCAAATGTGAAGCATTGCACTTCTAGTAAAAAAAATATGTAAACAAGAAAATCTGTGGGTTTTCTGGTACTTGCTGATATTTGCTAAAAACTTGAGAAGTTTTTGAGTAATTATAATAGCCACAAATTAGCTTCAACTAATTGAAAGAAATGTAGTTTTGTTTAGTTTTAATTAGTGTTTTCTACCTGACTTGGTTTACATTGCAAAGTTATTTTGCACAACGTGTGAAAACTGCATGCAAATTTGTTAGTGCAGTTTTAATGATAATGCAAAGCTTGATGTGTAGCAGTACTCCTTATAGTAAACATATTTATGAGAGTTTAACAAACTATATTGAAATCAAGTATGGTTGTTTCTGTATAACTTTGAATTGAAGGATTGGCAATATCAAACATACTAATTTTAAAAAGGTACGTGGTTCAGTAAAATACGTTTTTTTGGCATACATTTTACAAAAAAACCACAATGCTAGAATTAAAAATTGTATACTTGTATTTTCTGTGCAAGAGCACAAACTAATTTTTGCATTTTGTTGTATTAGGTTGTTAGAAAAACCTCAGTTTAATAACTGGTTATCCACTGACTTTTTGAATTGCAAATGTAGTACAATTCAGGAATAATGAAAAAACATGGGTTGTTAATTTTTTCAATTTGTTAGTCAACTTTTATTGTATCCACAAGAAAATGTTTTATTTGGACCTTCTAGAAGGAAAGGTTTTTTTATTTATGTTATGCTTGATTTTGGTATGCAAAATACACATATTGATAAGCAATGTAAGCTTATCTTTTGACATTTTTATAAACTTTCACTTATGTGTTATTTACATCATAAAATGGAACAATTGATTTATACCACATAGAAAACGGTTCGAATACCTTACGAGTTTTGTCGATATTTCATTTTTATTGATGTGCAAAAGTATTTTGCCACTAATAATTAAACAAAATTTGTAAAAATATATTCTTCGAATAGTTTGCAATGCAGTTTTATCTGGTTTAATAATATTGCATTGCAGGTAATACAGCAAATACTGAATTATGTTTTGTGTAATTTTGATGTAGTTAAGTTGCATTCAATAATATTTTTTCCAAAAAATACCTCTGATTCAGCAGACTGAAGAGATTAATTATTTAAACCCAAAACTGTATTTTTTCAAAAGTATCCAGGGTAACGTAGACTTGGACACGTTTGTCATATTTAATATAAATTATATTTGTGACCGATAAATTTAAATGTTTTTATCAAAGTTTTGTCTCATATTGCAGAAGCTATAACGACAGAAATGACACACAAAACTTTAATTTGCTGGTACGCTATGATGTTCACTTTATTATACACTTTTGTTAATTATGCAACTACCGTTTTGGGAAGTTTCTAGCGTATGTTTTGGTTTTTTGGGATTTAAAATGCACTGAAATTAGTTTTAATGCATTTGCAAATTTTATATTCACGTCTTGAGATTAGTATCTCTGGAAACAAATTGGTGATTTATACTCATCCGATTGTTAAAATTCTTGAAATCTGCTCTATTGTCAGTTTTGTATGCATTTATTATAACTTTGAAACATTAAGAGGCTGGAACCAAATTGCATATAAAGGAGCTTGAAGTTGTAGAGATAGATTTGAAACTGAAGTTATAATTCCCCTGGTAATAGAATTATGGCATGTTTTGTTAGGATTGAAATGAGGCATTTTACGAGTCACAACGTATTTTGAGAAAAGCCTGGTAGTCATGTGTTAAAATTGAAGTTTATTTAGTTCAATGGCATATATGTAGTTACTATTTTCTACTGTATCGTTGTGTTTGCTGACGTGATGATTTGCTTTTCCCTTACTAGTGATAAATGTGATTAATGTTTAGTGGTACATTGTGCATACACAAAGTGCAATATAGCACGGAGGTTTGTTTATATGTATGAAATTCAGTGTGTCACAGTAACATCTTGAACTTAATTTTCATTTTTTTGCACATGTACATGAAGTACCATGCTCAGGCGTTAAAAAGTCGGAGCAAGTAACCAATCCGTACAAGGCTAGTCTTGGTCCATGACACACACGTGCATACATAAAACGTTTCAATACGCTCAGGTTGAATTTTATGCGCATGTGTAAATTTTAAACGTTTAAAAGTGCTTATATTCATCTACCAATATTTATGCAAGGCCTAACGTATGGGCTTGCATTTTTCTTTACGAATGATGTATATATATATATGATATGATATATATCAAAAAATGACTTCAGGGATGAACCTTTATTACTAAAGTATACTAAAGTAGTGAGAAAAGTTATAATTATTTTATGTAAACATATTTTTTGTAACCAGCACGGGAAATGACGAAACTAGAAGTAAAGATTAAATAAATGTTTACACCGGTATTACTTCATTATAGCAAATAATATTGTTATTGGTATTTGTGCTAGTAAAGGAAACGTTAAATTTTTTGCAACTTAGAACGCATTTTAAAACACAAGCTAGCTGGAAATGAAATGTAGTCATTTCGGTAGTCTACCGCATTGAAACAGTTGAAAGCTTTAGTTGATGCTTATAAACTTCAGTTTAATAATGAATTTCCATATGCTAAATTGATTTCCGGCAGCATGCCAACATATAGCAAAGTAGCGAAAGTTTAAGCAACGGTTTTGTGTCAGCGATATAATGAAAACGTAAAACGTAGTATTATACTGACCAACTGAATACGTCAATAGTTTAAAAAATACTAAAGCAATAGTTTTGTGCCGGCAATATAATAAAACCGTTAAATGTAGTATTTTGACCAACTAAGAAGTCGTTAGTTAAGCATCAATTTTGTGGTAGCCTTATATGTAAAGTCTAAAATGTAGTATTGCTATTGACTAACTAAAAACGGTAATTTTTAATAAGTATAAGCTAAGGTTGTGTGCTTGCCATGTAATTGAAACATAAAATGTATTTTAACCTCAATGTTTACCAACTTTGATGTAGTAACCTTAAACTTTTTGACCACAACTCAAACACTAATCTAACACATATATGAGCAAAAATTCCTTCAATTTGGTGAAACCGTTAGAGAGATATCGCACGGAGAGATAGACGGACAGACAGACGGACAGCTTCCGCAAAAATATTCAGTTGCTTTTGCGAATTAGTAAATGTGGTAAAATTGCAAAATGAAGAGCAATGTCAAGACTATGGAAAAATTAGTCCGCTCATGTTTCAGGTATGCGTACTTAATATACTTCGTTAATCATATATTAAATGCCTTTTCTACAATTTTAACACTTTTTGTAAGTTTGATGAGTGACGGTATATTTGTGTTGTTGTGTAAGAACAAATGCTTTTATTAAAAGTAATGTACGTTTTCAATTACGTTCGTATTACGTCCAAGGACACGTATTTTAATATACCTGTTAAAACGTTTTACCCAGCAAGCGATAATGTTAAATGCTTGCAGCTTTTATGCGTGTATAGTAGTTTTCCTGTAGCAAATTAATATAAACCATTGTAGTTTTAATTCCCGTTGTCCATTGTCTGTTTTAGTTATTTCACTAAACGCAAAATGATAGATTTCTAAATTTGCTGATTCATACGTAACAGTTTTATATTGTTTTGTTGCAATGACAACCTCGCAATCTAAAACAACAATGCGGCATTGCGCAACTTTAAGTTTGAGATTGATTTGCAAATGTTAGCTGTTCATGTGCACTATTTTGATGTTAGAGTCTGTTAATGTGTATAAATGCATTTTGCATACAATGTAGTGTGCAAAATTGATATCAATTTCTGCAATAGTAGACACCAAATAGAAGACACAACATTTTTAGCTTTTTTATTCTGGCACGCAATGAAGATAATCGATATCGCCGCGCTGACAACAGCCCAAATACCAAAAATTCCAAAGCAAGATTAGATTTGGATACTCATATAGGCGGAAGCATAATATTCGTCATACAATGTAGTATTGTACGTTTCAAATAGGTCATCAATTGTCATTATCTTCCATAATTTAGGAATTATGAATGTGGGTTAACCGGTTAAGCTTTGTCTAGAAATTGTATGCACATAAGTATTTAAATATATTATTCAGATATATTTTGCATACAATGTAGTGTGCAACAATTTTTCTACTTCCAATTTTAACTGCATAATCAATTCAATCAGAAATCACAATGTATTAACAACGTTGTGTGAGCAGGACTTTTGTAGTAATGGTGTTGGCTGCATATTTTAAAGGTGTTTTAAAGTTGCTTAGCAAATACTGGAAAAACTTTGAAAATGATTTCCAAATATTAGTTGTCCATGAGAATTATTTCAATGTTGGGGTCTGTTGCTGTGTACAGTTACGTTTTGCATACAATGTAGTGTGTAAAATTGATATCAAATTTTTATATTAAATGCATGTAGCTTCGTGCGCATGAAAAAGTAATCAATAAAGGGAATTTGCTTCCCATTACTGGCAACAATAGGCGTACAAGCGGTCAGTCGTATATACTAACCCGAAACTGTGTGACAATGGGGGTGACAAATGAGACTCGGGTACAGGCAATTAGATCGACTTGGCTTATGTTTCTATCTGTTTGTGTTTATCTGTCGTAAAGCAACCTTTGTATTGTTGCTTAAAAATTTTCCATTCGTGATTCTACTCGTTTTTGGAATTATTCGCACTCGTTGGATATCTTTGTGAACTGTCCAGTTTAGCTTATGATGAGTTTACATTTACTCTGGTGGAAAGTACATTTTTATGTACAGACACAAAGTTTTTAGCTCTTATCTACTAAATAAATCTTTCAACTGATTACTTTGTTTCTCACTAAGTCTACAATACAAGGGTAAAATGTTATGCCTTCAGCGCAATAAATTTTCGTAGGCTAATAGCCAAAAATTCATTATGAATAATCAACTTCTATACTTAATGACACCAAATAGTCAGCACAAAGTCAATAGCTTTAATTTACGGGCAAGCATTGAACATGTTTGTTATAGTCTTAGTGCGTGTCTTAATGTCCAGGGAATATAATCATTTACTAAATTTCGATAATTTCTGTTGGCACACAAAAAGGTTAGACAAAAACTAGTTTGCAAAAAGACGTGTAACAGTTGACCGTCGTAGTTTTACAAAAACGGTTCTACAAGTTAATAAATGTACGATTGATAGTAGAAGCATATCCGTCCATCTATTCAAATTCAAATTCGCACAGGTCTATGCTAATGTACGTGAAACTTAAATTTGCAGAGTTTTTGGAATATTTTCCGGCCAATTAAGCTCCATAAGCAATTTTAAAGTTTGTTTATCTGGTCAATTGGTTGGTTTTATTGATTGTTAGTTTGTTTATTTTGATTATTAATATTCGGTTTGGAATTATAGCCGCCTAACTTAAATTTCTGTCGGAATTTTGAAGACTCTGCAATTGTTTATTTCGTTTACTTTAGGTTTAGTTTTTGAAAACCTAGATTTTTGTAGTGTGTACCGATGTTCACGTGCAACCTTTATTTGCATATATGTAAAACTGCGTGCGTTGCACCTATTCTGACCTGTTTTGTAAATTAATGGAGGGCCTAATGTAAGGCTTTTCATTCCATTACTTCCAATAAGCTGATAAAACTAACCATACCCGTAGGTTTTGTAAATGTATTTACTAAACAGTTCCAAGCACATTTATTAGGTGGTGTTTGAGCAATTTGTGTGTTTCTTGAGTGAAAATATCTTAGGAGAATATTATCAGTGCTCTGTTTCACGATAATAATAGCTCTTTATTCCATTCATATCAAGCCCTGCTGAGTTTTTTGCGGGATGTAACAGTGCTACACATCTTCAGTTTTCTTTTTAGAGAATTCGAGATTCGCTGGTAATAAATTCAATGAAATGAATTATAACTGAGAATACGTTTTCTTGCTCTAAAGCCTATTGCTTACGTAAGCAATACGTGTACGTAACCTTGTTAAATTCTAGGTACATTCTGATGGTAAAAACTCGACTCCATTTTGATTTCTGTTGTGTGGCTGTAAGCATGGGTTTCGTAAATTTTTTGGTGGTTTAACTGATTTGGAAAATGTCAATTTCAAATTTCCAAATTCTTTATCTAAAAAGTCTAGACGAAGTAATAATTGAAGCAAATAGCTATGCCGTTTTGAATCAAAGATCCAAGGCAATATAGACCTGGATACCGCATTTATAAAATATAAAACTAAATATTAGGCTACATGCGTAACAACGAAACACCAGAATTTGCTAGCGTGTTGTACATTTAATAGCGTCATGATTTTAGTCTTTAAATTGGCTGTTCGTACTCTCTTGCGTAGTTTTGTAACGGCAAAAATAATTCTTGAATGTGTTTTGAAAATTTTTAACATAGTAAGGGAACAAAGAAATGCAGACTTAGATACTCTTCTGAAAATCAACAGTATGTTTTCCTTCAATATTTAGCATGATTTTAATACAAAATCAGCACGCAAGAACATAGCTAAGAATTTGTCGCTGTAAACTGCATCGAGAAAAATTGAATAGAAACTTAAATACAACTAACAATAAGATTGTCGTTTTGGTTTTTACTTTACACATATTTATTTCAGTTTTCTGATGATTGTTGTGGCAAAGAACCAAATGTTTGGAATGGTAAGATTTTATAATCCTGGAATGATCCGATTTTATGAAACGTTTCTGGTTCTGCCACAAACGTTCGAATAACTTTATTGCAAATAAAACTTCTTGTTGGAACTTGCAGCTAATTTTAGAATTTACTGAGCACTCAATTGGTTGGAAGGTTTGTCGGAATACATCTATTTTAAAATCGCTTAACTTAAAAATACAAGCCCGATTTCGAAAACGGTATCATAAATAGAATTTAAATACGGCATTACTAGTAAATACTGTAGTAAGGGTTAATGCGTTTTTATTTTACATCCATTTGTTTCTTTAAATCAGGATCATAGCATTACAAAAATTGTGTATAAGCTATGCAGGCTATATATTTTTGCTAGAATCTTTAAGCGCATTTTGCAAGCAATGTAGTTTTGCAAAATTTTCATCACAAAAAAATAATTTACGTAACGCACAAATTGCTATTGCTATAAAAGCTTTGTTGTTCTACAAATATTTAATGGGAAAAGTTTCTAAGATGTTCCTCATACTTGCTTGCAAAAACGGAACAAAATATTGCATATAAAAACGCTTTTATACGCTGGCACGTTTTGACATTTTTAATTTCGTGAGGGATTTCGTCATTACCAAGTTAATTAATCATAATGTTTAAATCATATACTAAAATAAATTAATCTTTAATCCACAGTCTCCATAGTCATCAAATTTACTTTGATTTGAATTACCTAATCCACCTATACAAGTTAATCACTGACTTTAAACTAGATGTGATGACATATGATAATACGTAAGAAGGTTTCATAAAACATTACACGCTGCACCTGAATCAAAACCTAGTATACATAGCTTGAAATAATAGTGCATTGAATTAAGAAGGTAAAATGGTTCAATGGCATATATACTGTTCTTTGTTAAGTTTTCGATTAATAAAACAAAAAGAACAAAACTCTGATATCTCAAAGGACGAAAGCAGTGCAAATGTAGTTGATAAGTTTGACAGTTTTGCTAAACAACCAGTGTATGATAAATTGTATTGGTACCTAAATTGCAAAATGTGTTTTATAAGCTTCACAGCTAATTTAAATAATATGCGACGAAGTGTTGCTTGACACAATGTAGTTTACTGATTTGAAGAAGCATCTTAAGCAATGTAGACTTGAGTGCGTTTTTGTAATTGTTACAATTTTTAATCAAAAAAGCTTTAACGTTTGTCTTGAAACAACGACGCTTTTTGTGTTTGGTATCACAATGTAGAAAACGAAACATTAAGCAATAAAATGAAATCATAATATTCTGGCTCGTTCTGACGTTACATTTAAATGTTTATACCAATCTGTGTGGTGGTTTAAATCCGCTGTTCTTATTCTTTCATGTGTAGTTGAGGCAGTGAAAATAACTTTTTTAGTAATTCTCAAAAATCTACAATTTATTTGAAACTAATATTAATCAAACAAAAACTTCGTTGTAACCACGTAGGGGTTCGAATCAATGTAGACTTGAATTCTTTATCGGCTTATGTGTACATTATACGGATGTACCTAACGTTTTTCAATCATTTTGTTTAGATATGATCATTTGTTAACAGAATTTTATCTAATTCTATTTACTTTGTTAGAAAACTTGCTGTAAAAACTACAGTAAAGCATGATGGCAGTCAGATTTATATGGTATAATGTTGCTTCGTCGTTTCTGAAGAACGTTCATAAAAACGTTTGTTGCAAATAAAATTGAAGAAACCTAAACAATTTCGTGTTCATAACCAAACCCTTCTAATTGATAAACATATATTATATAGCACGTATGAAATTTTCAAGAAATTATCACAGCTTTTATTCCGGAAGAAAGCCAAGCATAGATTGTGTGAAACATCAATGCATTGAGTTTTTAAGGTGAAAAAGTTCAATGGCACATATGTTTTTTTGTTACGTTTCCAAGTCATGAATTATTAGTGAAGTTTTGAAATCTAAAAAGGCTGAAGCAGTACAGAAGTTGTCTTTTATAACGGCCATTGTATTGGTAATCAATTTAATTTAACTAGTAGATATTTGTCTGAGTTTGCGTTTTTCCCAGTAGCAATATGTTTGTTTGTACAACAAAAGCTAAGTAATAAGTTAATGTAAGACCAAGTAACTTCTTAGTGTTATGGTTTACTTATTATTCAATCCTATTTAGCTTAGTAACAGATTCAGGTATGTAAAAGGTTTTTGTAAACGGAAATAAATCTTGTAAAAAATCAGTTTTTGAGTGGTGTTTTAAGCAAATATTTTGTTTATATTTATTTTTACATTCTATTCGTCAGCTATCCATTATTCATTTGCTACATCAGAAACGGGACAAACTATCAAGCCAAACCTGAAATACGTTAAGGAAAAATAAAATTCCCTGACATGTTTATATTAAACCTACCACAAGTTTTACCTTTCCAAAATGTGTACTGCCGGCCGATGTTCCAACGTATGCACAGCATGCTGCATATTTAGAGTACATGCATGGATTGATGCGTCCTTGAAGTCTTCCTTGCAACGCTCCTGGATTGAGATGTGATCAAGATAAGCGACAGAAACCTACATTCAGTTAAGACAAAAATGTTAAAGTACGGAAAAAAGTTATCCGTTTCTGAACACACGGTTGTCATTGCATCAGATTGTGACTTTGGTTTAGTTTGGGACTGCTTTTTTAAAAATTCTGGAACATATTGCACATTATATTTATGTTTGAACTTTGACCTATGCCAGATTGGTTTGCAATTTTATTCAGTCTTTGCAATACTTGTATCAGCTGCATGTTTCCGAGCAACTTTTAGAAAAACGTATGCAAGCGGTGTACAACTTCTTATATTTCAATGTAGCTGCTGCGTTTGCAGGATCTGTACAGTGTAGCTAATGTATTTATTGATCATACGATGTTATCTGTGTTACAGTTCTTCTCTTGAAGTCGATCAAAAAGCAGTAATGTCTCTACTCATAGTTGTATGCTTAAACTTGTAGATGAGATTAATACATTCCAACTACGGCTTATATCTGCGGTATGTGAAGGAACACTTTTCTGCAGGAGTTTATCACACTCTGTAAAAGCACAGGCAAGAGGTAGATATTTACCGTGCTCCATTTGATTAAAGACCATGACATGTATGTCTAGGCCTTAATTTTTATTCTACATACAGTACTGCTTGTAAACTCAATTGTACACTACTGTACAATGCAAACAACTGTAATGTATTTACTCGTATTTTTATATCGCAGTTCGTAAACGTACTGCAATAAAATTGGCTAATAAATATTACAACTCAGGTTGTGCCACGTGTACAACAATCCATTTAGTAGCATTATGCTAGAATGTGAGACTGAAAACCTCGTATATGGTAGTAATATGTAGTCCAGCAGCCGTCTGAATACAGCAGTATGTAGTGTGAGATGCACACCTGCATATTACAAATTGTTTTGAATGGAAATATATTTATATAGTCATAATATTTTTATCCCGGTGCTTCACGTCACATCCATTTTATTACGCCATTTTTGTCTTAGCGGCGTGGCTTGTTGGCAGCATCGTTTTTAGCTCTAGTAAGTTTATTGCGAAAACCAATAAAAATTCTTGGATTTATTTTTCGGGAAGTTTTCTAAACGGACAAGTTTCTAGAGTAAATTCACGTCTAATGGGTGTGTCTAGAGATACAGGTAAAACCCTTTGTTTTAGATTTGAAAGTTTTTAAAAACCAATAAATACTTTTTTAATGTATTATTGCAATATTTATCTAGTATCAAAAGCGTTTTTGGCCAACGTTTTACATCCAAGAAAACCAGTTTCGTATAGCCTACAGAGTAGGATTACCTTTCCAAGAATCTGTAATTTTCCCTAGTTTTTTCCTAATAGATTAAAATCTATTTTTTGCAAAAAAGAGAGTTCATTCAGTTGTGTAGCATATCCCAAAGATTGGTTGATTAGGAGTTTAAAACATAATGCCAAAACCCTTAAAAACGTCCTTTTTTACTGATAATTTCTGGCAAATTAATATTCTAAATTAGAGGTCATGTTGCTTAACGATTTCATAATAATTTTGAGGGGGCCAGGAAGAAATTTCCAGCGTTTGGAAAAGGCTCATTTACATTTAATTTGGAATCCCAAATAGAGTTATATGTGTCTCCAGGCATAGCATCAAAATATACACTTTGCTACATACTAAAAAAAAGAAAATCTGTTTAAGGTGGCTTCTACGTTATACCCGTACATTACAGCGTAATTTTTCTTACAAAAAATGTTATGCAGTCACAGACAAGAGGTACACTATACGTTGTTGCATTTCAATATATTTGCTAAATTCACAATGTACTAAACTTGAGGTTTTTTCATCTGTTGGCTTAATACTGTTTGTGTTACAGTTGTACAATTGAAATCAGAGACAAACACAAATACCTTCACACATACTCGCATAAGCATCAAATCATGAATTTATTCCAGAACAAGTAGCTACTGCAGCTTACGTTTCAGAGTGTGCTAGTTGTACTTGGTAGATCAACACTGTAACGGATACAAGTATGTACTGCTTTAGTTTGTTTTACATAAACAGATATACTCACCTGTATATGATAAATTTTATATATTGAATATGTATTTATTCTTGAACTTTTTATCGTAAACCACGTCACCCTATTTCAACGACGCCATTTTCTTCAAGCTGTGTGGCCGGTGTGGAGCAGTAAGTTTTTTGGCTTCGTAATAATTTTCTGTAAAAATAGCTAATGTCTATAAAAACGCATCCGGAAAATAATATTTTGAGAGTCAGTAAGCACCAGTTTGTCCTTATATGTCCTTAATGTCTATTTGTAAAAGAACTATTTTGTAATTTAACTGTCAATCCTGCTTGTCTCAATTTTTAGGAACAAACTCAGCGTGTCTCAAATGCTTCACAAACGTTTTTTAATATACAATTACGTCATCAACAAATATAAAACAAAATACGACTATGAATCCTTGATTTAAGCCAATGTTGAAACCATAAGAGAATCTGGAATACCTAATCATTCCTTTGTCCACTTAATCCTTACATTGCTCTGTCTACCTCAGCCGAATCAATAGAAGAAGAAAAAAAAATCTAGGCTTTTCCCTAAAAATAGCATTTTCAGTCAATTTTCTTTTATGTTTAATCGAATTAGTTTAGCCCAGTACAAACCAGTACAAAACTTACTAATAAGCATATTTAATTTAACCTCATTCGAATCTGGAAAATAACTATATGGTGAGTTAGAAACTACTTCATGAGCATCATTCTGAATTCTGAACAGTGTATTTTATATCTGGTATATCTTTAAAGAAAACTGTACTTGTATCATAGTCTGTCACTAAACCATATATTCTCATAATATCATTACCAATAAATCACGGCAAAAACCAATGGCAAATTAACATGTGTCCTATTTTTGTGGCAATGTAAGCCAAATCTATCGTAACGAGAGGAGTTTCTTTGTCGCAACGCAGGCGCTTCTTCTCGTACGTTATAACAAATCCCAATGCTTTAGCTAATCTTAAAATAACAAAATAGTAGAGTATTTTGAACCTCAATATAATATAGCAGAAAATTTTGGAAAATCTCTATACAGGAGTGAACTGTTAGTCTAAGACCAAGACATCTAAGTGCTAAAACTCGGTTTCCTCAATGTTACCCTCTTCCATTGGAATCTGACAATATGCTGCCTTTAAATCTATAATAGTATAGTACTGAACGGAAGGTAGTAATTTCGTAATTACATCTGCACTGTGTATAGGTGCCACCGTAGGCTTTGTTACCTTGCCTGACTTTTTGTAGTTCAACCTATTCATCAACAAAGTGAAACTTGTGGGAGACCCTGTTAGACAAAACGGAAAAACTGACCGTTCACACAAAATAGCATTACCATAATTCTCGTGAAACCTCTCTTTGGAGTTTAAACTTTGTAGAAAACTCTGAATCTGACTATTGTTAGCATAATTACTTCTTGGAAAAGTACTTTGGCCTTGATTCGCATTGTATGAAAAGTGGAAAATGAGTCTCTAATGTTGACTACCTCGATTTTGACTTGACTGAGAATTATTCTGACTGTCATTGTACTGTGAATAACCTGCACCTTGACTAAAGATTGCTATCGCAGTTGCATTTGGACATTCTCTTTTCATGTGACCGACCTGCTTACATTGATTCAACTGAATATTCAACAGACATATAGCTGGAACAGAATTCATACGTATCCCAAACTGACTACTATTCCCTTGTACCTGAGGTTCTTGTGGAAAATTTCTACTCGTACTCGGCTGCTGATTATTGGAGCTATTTGAATAATTAGTATCTGCATTCTGTCTACGCTGTGGCTGTCCCCCAACCGCAGAATAAAAGCGATCACGAAAATGCTTATCCTCTGGCTTTTTAATTTCATATACAGGAGGTAAACGACTGAACTGATTCTCCGTCCTATCACTGGCACTAATGAATCTTACCGCTTTATTAGCCTGCTCAATAAGGTTATCTACTGTCTTGATATGTAAATCCCCTATAGCACGGTGTATATCTGAATTTATTCTCTGGTACGCCCTATGCACAGAAATTTCTTCACTCTCATCAGGATTAACTTGCCTACCCAAATTTACCATCTCGTAAACGAATTTTTCAACGGACTCATCTATCTCTTGCCTTCGAGTATTCAAATGCCTTTCCCTTTCCTCTTCAACAGCTAGGCTATTATACTTCTCATTGAAAGTATTACAGAAGTCTAACCAAGAATTTATCGAGGTGGCAACATTGTCATGCCATAATTTCATATCACCACTCAAGATGGCACCAATATGCTGATGGTACATGTTAGGTGGATAACCTTGACTTTCAAAATAACTGACACATTTACTCAAGTACGTTTCCGAACTCATAATCTTGTAATTGTAGTACGGAATCTCAATTCGAGGATTATCCCCTATCCCATTCATTTTGCTAATTTTTCGAACAATTCTCCTCTGAACAGCAACTTTAAACTATATTTTCTGATTTCTCAAAGTTCTACTCGAATTCTCTGACTCTTTAGCTAGTAAACTATTTTTCAGCAGTATCTACTTGAGGAATGTTATCTAACTGCGACATGAAATTCATCCATCTAACTCACAAATATTCAACCTGAGTTACCACCCAATTACTATTTGCCCGATGAACATGATAAGCTAACCTTGGCACAAATTGGAAAAAGGACAGTTTCTTATCTAACGAAAACTATAAACTTCGAACGAAACGAAATCTCCTAAATGAAATTAATGTGGACAAAAAGACTATCTGAATTCTCAAAAGGAATGATCGAGTACTATCAAACTGATTACAAATTGACACGGCATAAAAGTAGCTATTAATTATCGTCGTGGCTGATTCAGTAATTTTACCAATTTTGTGCAGTGCAAGCACATTCTGCAGCGGAGGCAGAGAAATTTTAATGTCTGTAGTGTAAACAGACGTTATTTTATAATTATTCACCACTTATACGTTGTATAATAGGATGAGTAGTGTAAACTCGGTTTTCCGTCGGCAGTAGCAGTGAAAGCTACAGAAACTACGAAAAAAACACAAATTTTCCTCAAATTAGGCGCATTTTTAACTTTTCCGGTACACAATGGTTAAATATAATTGATTTGGAAGGTATAAATAGTTTACGCCAGGTAAATACTCAGCAGTGCAAGCTGTTAGGGATTCCACCTCAAAATTCTGCAGCGTAGGCAGTAGGACCAAAACTAGAAAAAAAAATTGACAACAACAGTTAATTCCCGTAATTTTCCAGTAAATATTGCTAATGTGCATATTATGTCCTTTCTTCCCTGTCTGGCACACTGAAAAGTCTTAAAGAACAAATTATAACCACCTCCCAGTAAAATATTATGTACCACCACAGCTGTTACCAAAAATCACCTATTTTTCCACCAAATTTCCAGTCCAGAAAAACGTGATTATCCACAGGAACTTGTCCACAGCAGAGTTCGCCAAGATATGAAGGAAAGGAGTGCCTACGTTGACCCCAAAGCCCCGGAGCCAGTAGTTCCCCCTTAGACCAGTGCCCAACAGATACGCCTATCCGTATGCTATGCCCAGTGTATGCGGAATGACTAGAAAGAACCGTCCGTAGTTCATGGTGGTTGTAGCCAGACCGAAGTGTTCTGGCGTAGTCTTTATTGATATTGTACACAAGTCAATATATCTCTGTGTTAAAGCTTATAGCGAAGAGTGTACATGGCAATCCCATGCATAACAATATACTTAACCGTATAATATATTACCCAAAATGTATTATATTTCACTATATTGCCCATATAACACTAGTATAGTGACGTATCCGTCACAGTTTTAAAAAATTCCATAACATTTTTTGTAATTTTAAGAATATTGAACTAGTAAATCATTTCAAAAGAAATACCGGTATCGTGGAATCTTTTTAAATAATTTAGTAAAAACTGTGCTTTATAAGGTAATATTTTGGTATTACAGTTATTTTAAATTGCCAGTCGTGGCAATCAACCCAACATTTTCCCCAGACAAATGGGAAACGTTTTTGCAGGAAAACAGAATCCAGTAAAGCAATTTCCTAACCTGCTGCTATGGGCTACACAGTGATGCTGGTAATAATCTGCTTGCTTTTAATAGGCATATATTTTCAAAACAGCCAATATTTCTAATCATATCCTCTTTTAAGTAACATGCAATGCGCTTTTTTATTTCAAAGACACGCAATACCTAGTGGATTTGAATAGTTTGCAAGTTGAGATAAAAGCCATCACCAGATGTTTGATTCGGCCAGCGCGTCGACCAGGGGAAGAACTAAGATGCACTTTATGCATGTGGGTTCAGGAGCTGTGTAAGCCGGACGTCACTAGATTGTTACTTCGGCCATTGGATCAGCTAAGAGATGTTATTAAAAACCTTTAGAAATACTAATTATTGGTAAGACTTATTCCTGTTGCGTGGTCAAAATCCTATATAAATTAAGCACATTTTGTTCAATATTATATTTAACTTTTACAGTTGTCCAGTCCCCTGGAACGTCATCCGCTGATTTGTGCACCTGCTAGGAAAATTTGTGTTGCTGTGTGGTGCGACCAATGGAAATTTTCTACAGTTTTGGACAATACGTAACTGTACAGGCCAGTATATGATTCGGCTAGTTTATGGCGACTCCAAAATCAAACTAGGAAGCAATGCAAATATGGTTAGAATCAGTAGGCTATTCCAACTTGGCCACTTTTTCATACACCATTTTGTAAGGTCGAGAAAGAACAAACAAACACTTTTACACTCATTTGTTAAGCTAGTCCTCAATTGATCAAAGAGCAAAATAGTGAATGAATGCAATAACATGTAGGCTAGAAAGGTATTTAAATATAATTTATTTGCCTCAAATTTAAATTTTATTCAGGACTAGTCTTCCACAAACTGTAGTTTTTATCCTGCAGATCAAAGATTGATTTCGCGTAAATCAATTATTTGCGCCTAAGCTAGTAAAAATGGTGTAGCAAGGTTTGGGGATATTGGTTAAACTGTTTTATCTTTCAAAATTATAAATTTATTTTGCGTACGGATTTATACATTTAGGTTCTAACCATACGTAACTTCGCGTAACCACTTGTCTGCTTATAGAACCCCATGCACCATGAAGGTGTTCATAGTCATTATTCAAACTTGAGCATAGTCTAATGTATGGCATTGCAACGCTCATATACAGATAAACACAGAAGCAAAGCAAATTTGTCATTTTTTTTATTCTAGCGTTGGGGTATGCCTTAATAGAAATATCTATTCTTCTCAACTGGATAGGAAAGATAATAAAGCATTCCAAAGCTTAGTGGAGCAATAGTAAAATTACGTAAGCTCACGTAAAACAATATGATCAAACTGTTGCGGTATTATTAAGATTTCAATCAGTGCTATTGCGCGATGGTTCTTACATTAGATGTTTTATGGTTTTGATTAAGTTGGTGCAATAGTCGATTTTAGAAACCTTGCGTTTATTCACAAATCTGCAAAATCACTACGTCAAATATTAAATGTAGCCTAAATCATGCACATTTCATTCGTAATTATACATTCTTGCGTAATTGTTTAACCTCAAATCTTGATATAGTTGAATCGGTTCGTTTCAGGTGGTTGCCTGTATTTCTCTGGTATAATTTTAAAGCAGTGAAAATAAGTTTTAAATGTTTCTGAAAAAGCTAGGCTTTATGTGAAAACGATTTCTGAAGAAACATAATCGACGAATAAATTTTGTTGTTACGATGCAAAGGTATAAAGCATTGTAGACTTGGATACCGTTATGACAATTAATAATATATTTTACTTTGTTATTCAACCTATTTTGGATTCATGAAAGGCACTGCAAGAACAGTTTTTGATAGTTAACCTCGAAAACGCTTCTCGAAAAGTAAAGGAAGAAATTATGTTCTTTTACGCTTATTTTGTTCCATGTTAAATATGTTTGCCTTGATTTCATTGAGATGCTTGGCTGGTTGACATTTTTTAGTATTTGTCAATTGATTTACTATTAGAGCAAGCATACAAATAAGTTGTAATCGCAAAGTTATTAGTTTCCAGCGTTCTAACTTTTACAATCGATCTATATACTTCGGTTAAGGATTTTTACCCTCTGGGCTGGAATCAGTTTCCTGAATTTTGTTGAATTGAAAGTGCTTGTTTAAAAATTTCTGATGCTGTTTATTATTGACAAACTGTTGACAAAGTTAATGTTTGTGAGGTTCATATTCGCCTTTCAGTTTTAATAGTTGGTTGAGTTGACCGGAATACAGTGGTTTAAAATCTATAAACCATCGTGACTGACTGAAGTAATGAGCGTCCGCATGTATCAATAGTGCTGTCAGATTAAGAGTTTATGTAATGTTTGATGTAAAGTATTGCATTTAAAGAAAAACGATTTATTGTGACGTCTTTAATTAATCATACCAGAAATTTATCTTTGCTACGTCCAATCAAACACTTTAATTTTATTAGTGTACAAGTTCGGTATTTTGTACGGTACTGCATTTTTCGTGCAAAAGAGTGATTGTATTGTTTACATATGAAATTACTTATGTATGTATGGACCGTACTCTTTCGATTCTTTTAGCATTTTATTTTTATCTAAATCATCAAAATGGTTTGGCAGGAGATATATTCATTTAGCAAATGCTATGCTAATGTAAAATTGTTAAAGCAAACTTGATCCTTATCTCCTCTGCTAAGGCAGCGAGCTAATAAGTACTACATGCCCAGAACTTTAAAAACGTAACGTAAATACAACAGATTTACCAAATGTAAACTGTTTTAAACACTTTTGTAATACGTTTTACTTTGCAAAAACATTTTACAATAAAAGTGGCATTGTAAAAGTAGGTGAACAATTTATGACTACTAAAGTAGCGAGAATGATTTTCGATAAAGGTTTCGTTGTAGCAAAAATTCACTTGACTACTTTCAATATCTTGTTTGATTGTAAATGGTATTGGCGTCAAAATTTGTTTACAAATTTACTAAACGATTTACAATTTGAATTGCAAATGTAGCTCAATTCAAAACATTTTTCAAGACTTGTTACGCACTTGTATGTAGAATTCTAGAATAATAGCAATTTACAATATTTTGAATTTTTGACACCGAGCCGAGCCGGCATAGCCCAGTGGTTATAACCATACTACTGAGGCTGCCTTGCTCCGAGTTCAATCCTCGGTGATCGGCAAAAATTAAACGAATCATTGTTTGGAAAAAACACAATTCAGCCAGCATAACGACCCAGGACGGGGCGCTGATGGTGTAAAACAAACAAACAAACAAATAAACACTTTATACTTTTGTAGTAGCTGCGGTGTGTGTAAACTTTAAAATAGATTTACTTGTTAATTATAATTTGCATACAATGAAAAGTGTAAAATTCTATAATATGTCAAATGTAATTTTTTCATTTCCTGGTACATCATGATGATTACATTAGCAGATTCCATGTCTTGTGGTTTTGGCTTCGGCCTGTTCAATTGAAATTAAATGCATTTGTCTGTTGTCAATCACCTTGTAGGGTTTCAAAGCAGTGAAACGGGCCATAGTTTTAGTGAGTTCGTTTTGAAAAAGTAATTGAAAACCTAGCATGTCACTATTTCAGCGCAAGAAGCCATTGCAATGTAGGCTTGGATCCTCTTGCTATTTGCAAGAAGCTTTTGACACGCGCTGCTTTCTAATTTGGAATGTTTGCAAGTTTACAATTAGTTGCAGTTTCAAATTTGTTCATGTCATTATTTGAGAGGTGTAATCATGTTCAATTTTTTTGGATTTTTAATTTCAAAAGTTATCATTTATGCCGTCATTCAGTATTTGTGGATGTACGTTCACTGGATGAACTCCATTTTATTATTTTATAGAAATTGACACCTTAATATTAGTTTTTGATTTCAGTTCTATTTTGTGTACAATGTAGTTCGCAAAAGCTCATATATTTTCAATTGATTTTTTGCAGTACGCAGAAACAACAATGTTGTTGTAAAGGTAGATCTGTTGATTGGCATTCATAAATTGTTCCTCGGTATTTTTGAGTGATTTTATACCATCGAAAATAATATTTTATTTACATAGAATTTTTATATACAGTTTGTATGAGAAAATTTATATTAAAAATATGGGATGCCTTAAATAATGCTCTTTCGACGCTCTACGAAGGGGTCGTAAGCAATGTAGCTTTGGATACTCTTTTGATAATTGTCGTACTTGGTTGATTTATAATCTTCCATTTGGTTTATAAATATATTAGAGAAATGTACTTAGGTTTTCTCTTTTGGGAATTTCAAGATTTAATTTAATTAGTCATCATTTATGCTGCTATTCAGTGTTTATTGACAAAGGTTACAAGTTATTACACCGGTTGGTCTCCCCTCTAAATTTGCGTAGGTATTAGTACTTAATGTAAGTATATATTGTGTACAATGTAGTATGCAACCTATATTTTTGGTGCGCAGTTGAATCATAAAGTATGCAGAGCTACAATCTATTGTGTTATACCCCAAACGATTGTAGTAAGACTGTTGGTTGAATAATTTAAAGATATTTTATTGTTGCTTAAGTAGTACTTAAAAGTTTCAAAAAAGTTACGCTATATAATGTTGTCACGTTATGACAAGTCTTCTGATTCGGTTTACATATGTTCTGGTAGTTGCGTTTGTTCTTCTTTCATAGGCTTAAAATGCAGTAACACAATTTGCATCTTAGTTAAGACATATACAGTGATATATTGATTAAATGCAAAAACCTTCAGTTTTTAGATGCAGACATCTGAGGCAATGTAGACTTAAATACCTACACTTGGTGATGTTATCAAATTTAAAATTATCTAAAAATATTAGCACTTTTTATTATTTGTCGATTATTATTATTATTATCGTATTATTTGTCGCAATGCAAAAAGCATGAAACAGAATTATGTATAATATTCGTATAATGATAAAGTAATCAGTAAATACAATATTCAGCATTCAGTATCAATATCATTGATAGAATTTCGGTATCGCATGAAATTTTAGAGGCGTTATCAAAGTCTTGCATCTAATGCAAATGAAGAGCTCTAAGTGGGCATTTCTTAGGTATCCGTCAGTTTGATCTGTGTAACACATCACAGATCTTCGGTCACACGTCAGCTGGTTAGCTCGTCTTTATTAGAATAAATTTGCCAAACTTTTGAAGAGGTCAATGCTAATCGGCTGAAATTTTTTTAGCCCTCTCGCACAAGTCATGTATCTTATTTTTAGCTCCTGGCTAACTAATTAGTTTATTAGCAGGGTTTTATAATTCCATGAGACAATATGGAAGTTCCACATCAAGTTCAAGTTTTCTTCTATCGTGTGAAGTTTCTGGTTTTGTGGTATGTACTTATTTTTGTGAAAAAATTATGTTTGCTGGCACAGGCACCACGCAAGCATATAGTATAAATGTCTCCAATACTATACTTCCGTTGCGTGATTGACTCCGATTCTAGCTAGCTCCGAATTCCATTTTCCTTCCTTTACCGGGCATACGTCTTCTGATTGATAGTTACACTCGTAGGCTTCTATCCTTTTGTATAGTTTAATGACATTGAAGATTTTTGTTTCGAATATTTGAAAATGATTTGCTAATATTAGTTGTGCATACTAACTAATTTGATTCTGGAATCTGTTGATGTGTACAAAAATTTTTTGCGTACAATGTAGTGTGCAAAATGTACCATTTACTAACAAATTACACTAATTACGTACCATAAGATTATATTGACAGCTTTTATTTTTTGTTGTTTCGTATTTAATATTTAATGTAATCAACTGCTCCGGTCTATTATCGACGCACTTCGAAAGTTTCAAAGCAATGTAGATTTGGAAATTCCTTTGATAACTGCCATTCTTGAAACCTTTTGTTTTACTTCCATGGAGTTGTTTGTTGATTATGTATAATATGGTGTTGTACTGTATTTTTTAATGCGGTTTAGACGTAGTCATTTATATAATTCCTAATTTATATAATTTTAAAAAAGGAACACGTCTAAAAACACTTCTTATAAACCACGTGCAACGGTTGGTCGTCGCAGTTTCGAAAAACGATTTTACAATTTTATTTTTAAGCATTTGGTAAATAGTAGTCCACCCTAAGCGAAAGTATAAATATAAGCATAAATTGACATATTCATATTCAACACTAGCTTATATCTTTCTCTGCCTTACGTTCCCCACGGTGGCTCTACGAATTTTGTTAAGATTGTTGTGCCAATTGCAAGGATTAATCTGACTTCAGAATGTTTACTGATACTTGATACATGCAGCTGTTAAAATAATGCAGCGAAGATAACCGTCTAACTTAATTTTTGTGATAGTGCATGGAATAGTCAATGTGAGAAGTTATGCAAAGCTAAATGTGTAGCTTTGCGTTCCAGGTAATCTTAAACAAATATTTTTCTGGAACATGACGATATTTCTCGTGATTATTATCGTCATCTTGCATTGCCAACTTGCTGTGTTTTTTCAAAGTTTGTGATCTAAGTGTAACAGCAAAGCATAATTGATTAAATGCTATCCAAGTTTGTATTTGCTAAAACGTTTTCTATTTGATCCGGTTACACAGTGTACACGGTTGTGTGCACAATGTGTAAAAACTGCAAAGATTTATACTAGTACAGTTAGTCTTAGGGTTGACGCAAAGCTTGAGGTATAGCAGTGAGTAACAATTCGGCAATGGGACCCCCCAAGCAAATTTTTTGTCCTTGATTTTCAAAACTTTTGTACGATTTTAAAATATGCTTAAAGACATATACTACATATCGGGTATTATTCCCATATTATGTATAGCACTTTACACTTTTTGAAACTTTGGCGATACAAAATTATGTAGTAGCTGTGATGTGGGGTATCTTGAAAAGTGATTTGCTTTTAAATTTTACAGTAAAATTTTGCTTATACATAATGTAATGTGTAAATTTTTATAATGCAATAATGTATTGATTTCATTTGCCGTTAGTTTTTGATGATTTTGGGATATTTTTCGTATTTTAGCTTTGACTCGTTACATTTAAATTTTCCGCAATCGTCTGTTGCTATTGATTTTGTGTTATAGTGTTATTCAAAACCAGTAAAATGTGCTATAACATATGTGAAACATTTGAGTCAAAAAGCACTTAAAAGCATTAAATGCCACTGGTGCAACGCAAGGAAAGATAGCAATGTAGACTTGGGCACTCTTTTGTATTTTGCAAGGAATATTTGACACATGTTGTCGTTTTCTAACTTGAAATGTCTGCAAGTTTACAATTATTTGCATCGCGCAATTGGTTTATATAAATGTTTGAAAGATGCAATTAGGTTTCGTTTCTGGGATTGTAAATTTCATTTTTAAGATATCATTATTGCTCTCAGCCAATCTTTATCTTCATGGGTGTAAGTTAATTGGTTAAGCTCGATGTGGATGTTGTGTAGACAAACATATCTTAAAATTAGTACTCAGTTAACTTTGCGTACAATGTAGTTCGCAAAAGTTCATCTATAATTTTAAGAGGTAATGGTTGTAGGGTACTACGAGTGTATGTATTTTGAAACTTTTATTTGCAATCCAACGTTTCGGCTCGTTTTACACAAGTCCTCATCAGGGTAGCGAAATTTCAAAAGAATGAAATGAACATATACAATATTCTATACACTACTTTTTAAAATTAAATCGGAATAAAATTTGTAAAGTAGAATTCCAGAAAGAGTTGACATAGTCACGTCCTCGTTCTTCCTTCCGGTTCATCAGGGGGATTCCATCCTGAATGGCATTTTTTATGGCAATTGATTCCTTTGTTTCACGTAGCCGTTGTCGGGATTCCCTTATGATTATCTTGACCTCGTCCCACTTGATGATGTGGTTAGCATCATCATCTATATTGGTCCATACATGTTCTGAAATAGCCGATTGCGGATCACCGTTTGAACAATGCCGCTTGTGCTCTCGCATCCTCTCTTTTAAATCTCGTTAGTTTTTGATGATTTTGGGATATTTTTCGTATTTTAGCTTTGACTCGTTACATTTAAATTTTCACTTTTGACACTTTTGATAATTTTACCAGGCAATTAGGTTTGATTAGAAATTATCAAATTTTGTGGTTTTGACCTGCTTGTTGCTTCTACTTGATTCAGATTTCATATTTTTTGAAAAGCTGGTATCCTAATCTAGATTATAACTGCTTAACTTAACTACCAGAAAGATTTTTGAAGATTTCGCAATTAGGTTATTTGGCTTAGTTTATATTTTATTTAAAAAGCAAGAAATCAAATTGAGTATTGATTTTCATGTGAAAAATTTAAGGTTGCTCGTAATAAATGTCTTCCGATTTGAAGGATTGAAAGGTTGTAGTTTTAGCGGACATTGTAAAACTATTTTGTTAACACTACTTAAAATGTTCATTTGTAAATTAGGCAAAAATTAACGCGAATTAAACTAAAAACTCAACTTTAGAGTAAAGTAGTAATGTGGTGTAGTGATTTAAAACAATGTGGTTTTAAATCACGTTTTTTTTTTAATTTGAAAAACTTCTAAGCTTCTAAAATCATCAATTTGTTGGTCAGAGCTGACGTTTATTAGATTATGAATTTGTCCTAAGTGATCAATTTCTCACACTTAAGCAAGTCAGCAGTTACGCTGCTGACATTTCATTGGAGACATCTACTCGAAGAAGAGGTAGTAAACGACATATCATTTCACCAAGTAGGTACCATATTTATCCCATCAGGATGGCAATTTTCCATTCACAACCTACCTCAGTCCGGAAGCTGCAATTACAAACGATCAAAGTAATGTCGTCCTTTTGTAACGCGCGCGCTGTTCATTTGCTAATCTATAATGGGAATCCGAGAAATTGTCAAAACGTCGAGGTTCTGTTTTTAAAACACCAGTACCTTTGTTAGTTACCTTTGCTGCGACTTATTTTCAGCTAGCATAAGTAGCAGAACTTCAAAATTTGATATAACATAATTTTGTAGTAATTGTATGATGGAGTGCCTTGACTAAACAGTAAGTTTTGATTGCGTGCAAGTACATTTTGCATACAATGTAGTCCGAAAAATTAATTAATATTCTATTAATAAAAATGAAACAAAATCTTATAAAAGATGTCAGAAGCTAAATTTTGCTGGCATTTTGTGAAAATCGGTGAAAATATTAGGTTTAGTAGACGATTCCTTTTGTATGATTTCAATTCAGTGAAAATATTTTCTCTTGTGACATTTTTATTTAGTTGTAAATTTTTAAAAAAAAAGAAATTGCGTGTATATTATTAAGAAATACTAAACGTTGTGATTCTATTGAAAATGCATAGGCTGCATGTAAGTTACACGAAGTTTGTAACTTCAGAAGGTTACAAGTTAAAAAAAATTACTGCAGTTAAAGCACTAGTGAGGTTGCTGGATTGTAATCTTCGTCGAAATATTAATAGAGTAACAATTTGCGTTGGTTGACATCCCAAAAAAATTTTCTTCTGATTTCGATTGTTTGGCTGTTATTAATAGTATTAGGTCTACTAAAGTGGTCAAATGAGTTTTGGACTCCAGAGCCTCTTTACATAGAAATGGCGGCCTGTTGAATATTGAAAAATAGGGTTCAAGAACTTCATTTTTCTTTCAACCCGGATCAGTTCTGGAGCTCAAATTTTTTACGCTAGTTGCGACAAGCAGTATCTAGATGGGCATGACACTGACCACTCTGCAAACCATTACTGTGATTTTATTTTAAAAATCCAAAATTTGCAAAATTTTGACAGGAGAGAAAATTTAATAATTTTTGCAATATAAATTAAAATAATATTCTAACCGTTTAAAATTGTTGCAAATACACCGACAAAAATATATGAAACGCCAAAAACTGAAAATACGAAATTTTTGTAGTAACTGTGACTTCTAACTTGCGGCACCACGTTCCCTCATGAGGTTTCTCCAAACGGTAACACAGTCCATGTATGGACATTGCAAATTTGCAACAATTCTGGTGGATTAGAATATTATTTCAATTTTAATTACAAAAATTAATAAATTTTTTCTCCGGCCAAAATTTTGCAATTTTTGGATTTTTTATATAAAACCACAGTAATGATTTGCAGAGTGGCCAGTGTGATGTCCATCTAGGTACTGCTTTTCCCAATTAGTGTAAAAGAATTCAGCTCCAGAATTGATCCGAGTTGAATAAAAAATGATGTTCTTGAACCCTATTTTTCAATATTCAACAGGTCGCCATTTCCAAGTAGAGAGGCTCTGGAGTCCAGAACTCATTTGACCACTTTAGTAGACCTAATACTACTTAATAACAGCCAAACAATCGAAATCAGAAGAAAAAAAATTTGTGGTGTCAACCAACGCAAATTGTTACTCATAGCTCGTAGATAAGTACGACTTGATAACATTACTACAGAGATGTTGGTACAGTAAGTCTTGGAAACGGAAAATTTTGTACAAAAGCTTGAAACGCACCTGATTTAAAACAACTTTTGTACATAATTTTGCATTTCGAAAATATGTTGGAGCCGCGTGCCAGTGTATTTTGGCAAAAGCGTACACTTCTAATTTTTTCAAGTTCATTTTGCATACAATGTGGTATACAAAATTTCCATATTCTTTATTACAGAAATCAACAGATTAAGCACGACAAACAGAGTAATAAATTGAAAGCAATATGCAGTTCTGTAAACTTCTATGTCGTGATGGAGTGTCCGGTTATGACCTTCGCCGTTTGTATAGTTTCTGATTTGATGTGATCAAGGTGAAAATATTTCTAAATTGCCAACTATACAATAAATTTGCTACAATTTGTAAAAAAAATATAATTTATAGCATAAAACGTCGCAGCTTAAGACTCCTAATTAAGGTAGAGGTAGGCAGTTCTGGAATAGTGTATATTGTCATGGATAAAATGTGGACAATGATATGTGAACAAAATAGTCGATTTACTAGGAAGACAGATGAGATGAAGCACATTTGTCATTCAATGTAGTAATCTACGTTTTAATCTACTACGATAGGTGAGTTTTGTTGTCATTCAGTATTTTGGATATTTATTGGCTAGTTAAGTTCTGCATACAATATAATATTGTGAAATACAGTTTGTACAAATTTCATATTTTGCATACAATGTAGTGTGCCAAAATTGGAATATTCCCAATGCATTATTTCATTGATGCCTGCGCGCAGAAACAAGCACATCTTGATGCAAAAACGTAATGGTTATACCTGCTGACTGAATATCCTAAAGATGTTTTTGTTATTTGCTTCCGTAATCCGAAAACACAAAGCTTAAAGCCCAGAGTAAGGCTACAATAAAGCAGGCTATTTCCGACATTCGCTGTTAGTAAATTGACAAGTAACATTTCCTTCAGAATGTTAAGTTAAGATAAACAAATATCATGGTTACTTTGGCCTCATAAGTAGTACAGCAAGCAGTCTGAGGAATCAGAATTGCCAGAACGTAATATTTTCCATGGTCGCGTTCAAAAACACAATACACCAGAAAGGAATTTAGCGATTGTGGCGAACTATTTGTAAGAATATATGTAGTTACAACAAAGTATGAACAGTAGTATTGCTAGTACGCGCTAAATTTAAAAAAATCTCATTTTTAATACTGACTACCTTTGCATCACATTATGTAACTAATTAATATTTGTATGCATAGTAATTTAAAAAATTGGTTTCTTAGACGCAAAGATCTCAGGCAATGTAGACTTAAATTACATCCCCGCACAATGTTAAGTTAATTTCTCTGGTTAGCAAGTTATATTTTATCAGGTAAAATTGTGAGAATTTACGATGCTATAGTTAAGTCTGGTGCCACCAGCAATTGGCAAGGTATATTTTCCCCGTATGCTTAAATGTTGTATATACCTTTGTGGCAATGGTATGTGATAGTTTTTTATGAGTGATGCTGTGGATTCTTTCGACGGAAATTAATTTTGAAATCTAACTTTTTCATATATTTTGCATACAGTGTAGAGTGCAAAATTTCTTATGTTTTCGGTTGATAAGTACAATTGCAGTTTTAATATGTACAATCAAGTATTTTTTGATAATAGAGAATGGTGGTGAAGATTACCTCCATCTCCAGAACATCTCCTTGTTGACTCCCTGGTATTATGAAAACTTATTAAATTCTTGAAACTGACGTTACTAACCCGACTTTATTTTCATCGAAGTTGTCATGTCCTTTGTGTATAATTTTGGAGCATATTATTTGAATTGAAAAATAAAAAATATGTTTTTCAAAATTTGCTCCTAATGCTGTATTGAATAAAAAATCCAAGGCAATGTTGACTTGGATACTACATCTATAAAATAGAAAACAAATTGTTAGACATGGTTAGCAAAACCTATAACTTGCTGACACGTTCCGACGTAATTATTCAATTTCAAATTTTTATACTTTTGGCCTGGATTGTTTTGTGCGGCCGTTTTCATTTTTTGTGCAATTTTGGAACAGAAACAATCAATTTTAAATAAAACATCTAGATTATGCTTGAAAGCATGTGCTAAAGAATAATAATCAATGGGAATAAAATTCGTTTTTACAACGCAGAGCTACAAATCAATGTAGATTTTAGGTACACTTATAATAATTAACAATATATTTTACTTGGTTATCAGTGTTCATTTTCAATCCATAAATGGCACTGCCAGAACATATTATTCATTTCTGGATTAAAGTTATTTCAAAATATGATCTGTTTATGTGTACATCATTCTATTGTAATGGAAGCATTGATTGCGCTCCTTTAATGTGGATATCATCCTTCATAAAGTGTTGCCGATTTTATGATAATTTGTAAACATTATACAAAACATATTTACTCCGCTTTCAATTATACATTGCAAGGTTTGTGCTGCATAATGCTGTTTCTACACGGTTGACACATTATTGCAAACAAAATTGAAAAAATGGAACAGTTTTGGAAAAAAATTTAAACTTTTATCTACAAAAAGATTTTCGTGAAATCACCAAACCGTTTTACTATAAAGATGACCAGGTATATATTGTGCAATATACTCATGCATTGAGTTATTAATGTAAAATGGCTCAAAGGCATAATATATTCCCTTTGATGTGTATCCAATGGTTCAATCAAATGATAAATACAAAAAATTTAAAGTCTAAAAATATAACAGAAACCGTGCGGTGTAACGGCCAACGTATACTATATTTTGTTAAGCTAATAGGTGTTTATTTGCGTTTGCACTCTTTAAAGTAAAAACAGTATTTGTTTGTATGATTTCAAATCATATAATTTTTATACGAAAATGTGGTAAATTGTTAATGTTATAATGAGGCCTTTATGTAATCGGACACAGATTTATTACAAGATGTTGTGTGTAACGTATATTTGTAAACGGAAAGAAAAGATTAAGAACGTATTTTTCTGATCCGATGTTGTTTTACGTATATGCATTATCCTACGTGTTTTTGCATTTTTACTTCCATTTTTAGATTATTTATTTGATCATGACTTAGAAAAAAAGGGAATAATTACCAAATCTAATGAAATGTTTTATAGAAAAATTTATTGCCCTACTTGTTGAACATCCTTTTTTGTGAGCAATGAGATGCTCACCAGCATTTGATTTTTGGCAGAAATAATATGCACTTTTAAACATTCAATACATTTGTCACAACATGAACAAACAACCAATCGTGCGTACATTAATACGTCCCATAACTACGTCGTCGCGTCGCATTGCTTTTCTGTACTCCGTACATTTAACATGGTAGCAACCGTTTTTTATTTTTTTATAGCGTAGCCAATACAAAAAGAGAAAATCAAAAGAACAAATGTTTGCGTTTGCATTGAATCATTTTTTTATAACCAAAACTACCGCAACTTTGCGCTAACGCTGCAAAACTCTATTCAGAATTCTGACCAAATTGATTCCATTGTATGCATAAAACCTATCACATACCATACAATCTTACTATAATGAATTCTTTACTGCAGAATGCTGGCTTTTTCTAAATCATTACTACATGCATGGAATCAGATTTCTTGTTGTGCATACATTTTCAGTATTGTGTCATATATTGTTATTTTGTTTTTACTGGTTTGGAGTTTCAAAATATTAGTGCATGTACTTTTATGCACTTTACAAATATTGTAGTTTGTATATTCTATACATATATTCTTCAACCTAATACTTCCATTACTGATAATTCGCAAAAACAAAAACCTATAACTGTAAAAGCGGTATAGTTCTACTTTTAGCAACTACATAACAGTCTTTGAAAGCTCAACATTTGGCCGCAATTTTTATTATAAATTTGCTGGTACGTTTTGATTTTTTGTTAATTCATCATTAATAATTTTTTGTTTTTGGTTGAATTGATTTTAAAAAATGCCAACGAAAAACATTGGTTAAAATGCTTACGAACTATAAGTAACCGAGAGTTAGGTACCGAAACGGAAAACCAAGAAATCCAAACAATTCCCTGTACGAGATAAAACCTGGTTTATAGGCATGCATATTTATTACAGTAGTGCAATTCAAATGCTTTTCCTTTTTTACTGAACTAATATTTTTACTTGTCACAGTTATAATTTGTTTGAAATTTTTGTAAGAAAAAAATAATTGACTGACAAGACGAACCCTTGCTACTGCATCAAAGGAGTTATTATCAATGTAGATGTGAATATTTTTAAGAGAGTTGTCATCTTTTCTGGAAGAATCGTTGAAAATTATGGGTGTTTTTCCAATAAAGTGTTTGTTGGTTTTCAATTACTTGTAAATCCTAGATATTTATCAGGTAGAAGAAAAGTTTCTGAAAACCGAGCAGCATTGCATTGCTGTGTAATAGCAATTTAGACATGAATATGGTTGTTTGAGTACTCTTCTGATAAATACTGCAAGGGCATGACATAATATTGAAGATCTACAGTCCACGCAGCAAAAACAATTAGAACGGCCTAAATATATACACTACAGTTTAAATACCTCCATGATTACTGGATTAAACTCTTCGTCCAAATATTAATAGCTCATGGACACGACATTATGGCGTTACTACAAAAATGCTGCTTCAGTCGGATAAAATGTAGTAACTACTTATTTACATCAATGCCAACTTGGTAAAGCTGAGATATTTTTGGTACAATCGCTTTAAACGTGCTCGATTTATCACTTCATTTTTACATAATCTTGCATTTTTCAAGTTTGCTGAAGCTTCTTGTCTTTGTGTAATATTTGATAAAAGCTTAAATTTTCAATGCTTTTGCTAAGTGTTTTTGCATACCATGTGGTGTGCAAAATTCCTATATTCTATATCACATGAACCGACATATTAAAGACGACCATTAAAACAATAACTTGCAAGCATTATGACGTTCTGTAAACTCCCATGTCTGGATGGATAGCCCGGTTATGATCTTCGTCGGTTGGCATTCTTTTTTTAAAATTTGATCGGGACGAAATTTTATGTTGCCAAATTTGCAGTATATTTGGTACAATTTGTAAAACACAATAATTTACAGCATTAAATATCGTAGTTCAAAACTCCAGTTTAAAGTATAGTTAGAAACTTTTGAATTAGTGTGATATCGTTTTGGGTTTTGAGATATAGTTATTTTAAATTTGGCTTAGTTGCAAGCGTCTTTGAGAAAACAGAACTTGAATTATTTGTTTTCTAAAAATCTAAGTCGCTCGTCACGTTTTTAATAAACCAATTTTAGTTAATTGCTTTGTGTCATCTTTTAGCGTATTAATACAGAAACGTTTGCGTATACAGTCCCTCGTATAATTGCTTTGAGTGATCGAAGCACTGTCGCACTTTTGCCTTTTCCTTTGATCTAGTTAGTGTTGTCAATCAAGAAGAAGCTGAACAAGGGATTTCCGAGAAAATGTATTGAACCGAGAAAAGAACGAAGAAAAGTGGTAACGCGCAATATATAATTTTATAACTATTGTTGTTAGGTAGTCGATTTCCAGCTACGTATAAATGCATTTCTTCGGTGAAAAACAGAAGAAAGGTGAACAAAATAAGCATAAATTGACATATTCATCACTAGCTTATATATTTCTCTACATAAAGGTCGCCGCGCTGGTTCTATGAATTTGTTTTACCTAGTTGTACCAGTTTCTAGGGTTATACTGATTTCAGAATGTTTAATGATACTTGATACATGCAGTTTTTAAGTAATGCTGTGAAGATAACCGTGTAACTAAATTTTTGAAATCGTGCATGCAATAGTCAATGTTAGAAGTTATGCAAAGCTAAATGTGTAGTTTCCCGTTTCCTGTAATTAAACACAAATATTTTTCTGGAACATGACGATATTTTTCATGATTTTTATCTTAGTCTTACATGTCTTGTCTTACGATGTGTTTTTCTAAATTTGTGATCTTAAGATAGCAGCAAAGCAGAATTGATTTAATGCTATACAAGTTTGTATTTACTATAACGGTTTATACTTTATCAGGTTACACAGTATACACGGTAGTGTGCACACTGTGCACATATTGTGAAAATTGAAAACATTTATACTAGTACAGTTAGCTTTAGAGTTGATGCAAACCTTGGGGTATAGAATTAAGTAAAAATTCGTCAACGGGATCCCCATCAAAAAATTTTTGCTCCTGATTTTCAAAACTTTTATACTATCTAAGAGTAAACTTATTGACATTTCCTGTGTTTGGCAGGTTTACAATTATTTTAACAGATTTGTAGGTTCATGTGTATGTAAAACCGTTGTTTTAAATGGTTTCGTAAGGTTAGGATTCTCTATATGTCGTCGTTTGCAGATTTTACGATAGTTCTACAAACTTCAGTAAATAAGTTTGCTGAGTGATATGGTAACAGAAAATGCGACTTTTCTTTCTTGCTATTTATGGCTTGATTAGTTATTTTATCAAATGAGTATGGAATATGGCATATAAGCAGCAGGTAAGAGGCTTGCGACAAAAAACGAATATGTAGTATATTGCCTTAAAACAATGCACTGTGCGACTTTCGGTTCCTGTCTTAAGGGGAAAATAGTATCCAAATTAAACAATTACCATTCAATAGAAAAAGTTTTGGTCTATTCATTTTTGAAAACCGCATGCTGGATCTTTTCTCCGCTCAGTAGTTATTCAGCGTCAATGGGGGTAATTTTACACAAGGATAATTAATGAAGAAAAAGAATATTTCATGAAATAGTTTAAAAGGTAATATAAATTGAGTTAAGTAGAAAACTTATCCATGAAATAATTTCCAAAGTAATTGTTCGTGGTTTTTTTGTCAGTTTTGTAAGTATTCTAACATATTTTGCATACAATGTAGTGTGCAAAATTCTTGTTATCAAGTAGTAATTATTTCGTGACAATACGCTCAAGCTTGTATTTACTGGTATTAGAGAGTGGTGATGAAGATTTCCAATCTATTTTATCCCGTGTAATTTTGGTTGCGCAAAATTTCGTTTGAGGTGAAAACTTATTAACTTCCTGGTACGTTCTGACGAAAATAACCCAAAAGTATTTTTGTTGTTGTTGTGCAGTTCAACTTGTTTGCTTGCTGTTTTAAGGGTAAATTACAGTAAAATATAACTTTCAAGATGTACGCCTATTCTGAAAAATGTTTGAAGGAATGAAATGTGATATAATTATGTTGACTTGTTGATATGCAATTATATTCATAGAATAGATAACAGAAAATTAAATATTTGACATAGTACGCAAAAGATAGAAATTGCAGACACGTTCTGACGTAATTTTGCAACACCACAATCACCGTATATATAGATATTTATTTGGTCGGAAGTTATAATGGACACCTAAGTTTGTTGTAGCTTAAAAGTTATAATCAATGTAGAGTTGTACACTCCTGCTAGAGTTGTCATGCTTTCCCTAAGACATTTTATGCAACACATGTTTTGTTTCAATTAACACGATTACTCATGTTTACACAAATAATTTTGTCAACTATTTATGATCGTTTCTAAACGCAGTTGTAAAGATTCGTTTTTGTTTGCTGCTTATAAGAATAGGTACACAAAATACCTAGATTACTGGAAATAGAGTTAAACAGCCGAACATTCGTCATGCAATGCATGTAGTAGTGTGGGTTTAAAAAGAGTTACAATTTAATTTATCATTTAGTTCTGTTTGGATGTGGGTTGGGTGTTTAAATTTAGTTTAAACTACAAAAAATATAGTTTGTATTAACATATGTTTTGCATACAATGTAGTGTGTCAAGATTTACAAAAATTCTCAAATTCATCGACTAATTGTACTAGCACACTGAAACACACATCTACATATTGATGTAAAAACATAACGGTTGTACCATTGGTGCTGGCATGATATCAATAAAGTATTTTTCATAGTTGTTTTCATAATTTGAACATAATGCTAAACGCAAAGAATAAGACCATCATTATGCAGGATAGTAACGACTTTTTGCTTGTCATATCTATCAAGGAATTTGATTCCTTTTATCACCAACCTTGAGTTGAAACACTCGTGGGTTTATATTTTCGTGTAAATTGTTATATCTTAATTGCACTGCAAGCATTATGTTTTTACTAACCTTAGATTTATCTAGTAAGCATGTATGATCTCAAAAAACTATTTGATTTAGCGGTAGTACTGAAATTGCTGGCTTTTATTTTTCGTGAGTTTTTTCAGGTTTATCTGTTGGGCAGCTAGTTTGCTCCAAATTTATGCAAAGTCTATTGTAAGGCATTGCTTTGTTCTATTAGCTTGTATTGAATTTGTGTCAGTTACTAATAAGCATACCAGAGAACACCTTGTTTTATTCCCATGGATTTTCTCGTTTTTAACATTCACAAAATATGATTCACAGTGTTGGAAAGACTGCATTCGTCCCAACAGTTTGTTAAAGGTTAGGCACGTGAATTAGCATTGTACGTCAAAATATTTACTAGATATTACTTGGTTTTAGTTGAAGCAACAGGTATAAAACATATTATTTGCAATAATTGTAGAGCTCCTTAATAATTTGGGTAATTCTTACTTCCATGTAAGCAAATATTTTCAAGTTTTGAATGACTTCAGTTCTTATTAATAGCAGGTATCCAATACATAAGAAATATTGATATATTAAAATACTTAAGTTTGAAAAAATCTGGCGTGTTGTATTTACCTATAATGAGGATAGTGAAGTTTGATTTATTCTAATGCACAAAAGCTACAAAAGGCAAATAGTGTCCCAAACATGCTATTAAATACCATTTCCATTTCTAGCAAGCATTTGCTGTAATCCTGTCAGTTTGTAGTTAACTGGCATTCGAAACTGCCGTTTTCGTATTCAATCAGTTCTTTTAGCCTTATTTTATTTTCAGAGGTTTTGTGATACGTAAACGAATACATTTTGCACACAATGTTGCGAGCAAATTTTTTTTATGCATATGTCACGGTTTTTGCGATGGGGAAAAACTTTTTATAACATGTTTGCTGTTCAACTTTCAACAGCGTTAAGCTATAATTTCCTGTCACGTTATGACAACTTTGCTTACTCTATATCGATAACACTCATTTCCGGTCTTTGCCTTCGTCATTCAGTGGTCCTTTTACGGGCTTGTAATGCAGTAGAAACCCCAAAAGTTGTATACAAAAATTACACCATAGTAAGGAGGTTTTCAGTGCAATAATATTTTAATGCCAAAATCTTCGGTATACAAATGACGGATCTGAGACAAAGTAGACTTGGATCCGCATAGCGTAAAAAGTTTTAATGAGGTAGGTATACTACCTATTCAAAAACTTATTTTAGCGCGTTGTTAATCTCGTCGGATTTTACAAAAAAATATATCAGCTATCATAGTGAAAAAAACATGAAATAGAATGCCTTGAAATAGACTACTAAAATGTTCAGAAGTTAACAACATTCAGTACCAATATCATTTATAGAATTTTGGTATTATATGAAAGTTTGAACACATATTGTCAAATAGGACCACGTGAGGTGAACTGAGTGCTTCAGCAGGCGTTCGAAAGGCCAAAGTCAACTTGATATGAATGTATAACATCAAAGCTCTGTAGTCACACGTAAGCTGTAAGGTCTTTGGTATTGTAACGAATATGCAAATTTTCTGTAAGATCTTCAACAATCAGTAATCCGAAATTTTTTTGCTATATTTATAAACAAACTTATATACCTGTGTGAATTCTTCTAAATCAAAAAACGTGTATTTGTATGTTTTAAAATTAAGCTTTAAAATAATTTGTGATTTTCAGTTAGCATGGTCAATTGTTAATGTAACAATGTATTTTTAGGAAATTAGGTATATATAGTTTTCTGTGTAAATAAACTTTGTGAACGGAAATAAAAATTGTAAACAATTTATTTCAGCGCCAGTGGTCTTTGAATCATACATTCTTTTCAAAATTGAATTCATATTTTATTTTTCACCTATGCATTATCCAAATGATCTAGAAAATACCTGGGAATACCGGCAAACCTAATAAAAGATTTAATGGAAAAATGAACTGTCCGGAAATATGAAAATCTTAGTGAAATAAAACCAATCTCCTAATTATTTGCTAACACATGATGTTTGAGGCATTCAAGTCATTCGTCATCGTATCAACAAACAACTATTTGATCGCACATTTTTACCTCATCCAACTACATCTCCGAGCCTTTTATGTTTTACATGTTTTGATTTATTTTTTGTTCCGGCTTTTTACGTTCCACATAGCCGCAATTGTTTTTGTTTCATTTTAAGCGCAGCCAATATAAAAGAGAAAATAAAAAAAACGTTTGGGTTGGCTGGTGTTTGCTTGTATGTATCTTGCAAAAACGCATGTTCTAATTTGATGATAACCCTGCGAAAGGAAAAGCTTGAACGCAGACAAATGCCATTTTAATCTTTGATTAAATTTCACTGCATACTCTACAATTGCAAGTAATACGGATTCAAAATCACCGATATCAGTATAGCATGCTATATTTTCCTTCTTTGCTATATATTTTTCCTATGACCTTCTGCAATTGCTTTGAAATAAACTAATAGTATATTCACGAAAACATAATCGATTATTAACGCGTCTACATACAGGTAAAACGGAATTCATACACTCTACATACATTGCATTACATTTTTTTACATTTTAGGATGCACTGAATCCAACCATGCAGTGCGTATATGGAATGTTGGTATAGAAAAATCCAAAGCACAAGCAAGTGAAGTACACCGTACATAAAGTAGTAGGTACGCTATAACTGACTTATTTTTTAAAATTTTGTTATAGCGTTCTCTATAAGCACAACACTATAAGAACACAGAGTCAATCAGAATTCCACACGTAAAGAGAGTAGTATATATGTTTAACGAACAATCTTGAATATCGTCGTGAAGCATACCGTTAACCATAGCATGCACAATACATACACTGCTTCGCTTTAATAAAGCCAAAAATCGTTTAAGCTACATTAAACTTTTCCACTCAACAAGTTAATACGGCAAAGCATTTGTTACTAAACATGTTATGTGAGTAGAGATAGAAAGAATTATGTACGTTACTACATTACGGCGTAGGTGCTGCAGTTTAGAGGATTGCATCGGGCTCATTGTCGAGCCCGAAACCCGAAGCCCGCCCGATGATCATATCTAAAGCCCGATGCCCGAAGGCCCGCCCAAGTGAGCTAGAATTAAAAGCCCGCCCGAAGCCCGAGTCCCAAATTTTTTCAAAGCCCGATATGCCCGAGCCCGAGCCCGATTTTTTTAAATTTGTAAATATTAGTGAGCTTTTTCACTTTTCTCCGCAAAAATTGTAGTTAAAAACAAGATCATTCGCATTGTTTTATAGTACAAATGACGTTAACATGTTATAAATGCAATTGTTCTTGTTGTAATGACTAAAATTAAATAAAAAATCTATACTTTTTTTCAATAGTCTTTACAAATATCAGTAAAACAACAAGTTTATATTACAAAAAATCAATTTTTCGGGTATTTTTCGGGCTTATAAAGTTTTGAGCCCGCCCGAAAGCCCGACAAAACTACATAAGCCCGAAGAAAGCCCGCCCGAGGATAGGTATTTTTTTCAAAGCCCGCCCGAAGCCCGATCGGGCCCGGGCTCGGGCTCGGGCTTTGGTCGGGCATCGGGCTACCCGCAATCCTCTACTGCAGTTACAGCACTTTACATTCTAGCTATGTTTCTGTTTGTTCAATACTGCTTGTGTGGAATCAGTGTTCAACGAGCGTTTCTAAAATTTGAAGAGAGTAGCGGACAGTAGTATTTTCAACTAATCTTGAATAAAGGTTTAAAGCATATCATTTATCATCGCACACAAAAAATATACCATGCTGTCTTTTAATAAAGACGGTCTACTCTGTACACGTTTACTAAAAATGGAAATTACTGTATAAAATGTTACGTAAGCAGAGAGTCTCTGCAAGGGACAAGAAGTATAATGTATGTACGCTGCTATTTAAAAAAATACATTTCAGCATAGCTGCTGTCTTACGTTGTCTTACGGCAAATTACACCCTAGACTTTTTTCTTTCTGTTTTTTCAATACTGTCTTTGTTACAATTCCACACTCAAAGTAGATAAAAAGAGCAATGACTTTGCATACATTTGCAAGTATTTATAATACTGTGAGCTTGTCCCGGAACATTTACTAAATACTGCCAGCGTCTCATTTTGTGCCACGTACAGAAAATATATTTGGTAGCAGTATAATGCTAAGAGACTGACAAAGATGGAAACGGATGCTAGTATATGCTTTTCTAGCCGTTTTCATAAACTGGTATACCTACCTGTATATTATAAATTTAAGATAGGAAATACATTTATTTGCATTTGTTCAAAATCTATTTATCATGTTACTAATATTACTCGATGCTTCTTTTTAACGACGCCATTTTGTTCAAGCTGTTTGACTGGTGTGTTACCTTATAATATTTTAAAGTTTAAAGTTTTCTTTGGAAATTATTATTATTTTACAAATTTAAAAAATATTAGAAAGCAACAACTGAAACGTTTTCTGTATACAAATATTTTTGAAGCCTACTTACGCTTGTTTGTCAAATAATTCCAACGTAATTTTGACGGTATTTGTTAAATTTTTCTAGTCTTTCAACTCCATAGGTATACAAACACCGTGCAGTTGTGACAAATAGTTTTGCAAATATTTTACTTCGTATGTTACTGTTTTCCATTTACAGACATCGTTCATTTACGTGACCCCGTGGCCACCATCACAGCATTTGTATAAGGAAGTTGGCAAGGTTTCTGCATGAACCCTAGCTCCATGAAGACATTTCTTAAACTGCTACTATGGATCACACTAGTGTGGGCACATCAACTTTAGGTATAATTGTTTTGGCTCTAAAAATATGTATATTTCTCAAAAACAGCTAATATTTTTAATTGTAATCATATTTTTTGACTTCAAACAGATTTTATTTACTTTGAACTTTAAATACTGGAAATGTATTGTGGTTCTGGAAAGTGGACAAGTAGAGATAACATCTGTCTCCAGATGTTTCATTCGACCATTGGATCTACCCAGAGAAAAAACGAAAAAACATTTTTAAATACTAATTACTGGTAAGATAGACTTTGGCGAAGTGTTCAACATTTAAGTGTATTATCATAAATGAAACACGTTTTGTTCAAAATTATATTAAATTGACACAGCTAGCCTGCCCAAAGACTTGTCGTCCGATGAGTGTCTGTTGGTGCTGCCGGGGAATTTCTGGTTGCTTGTTGCAGAGACCTATGGAAACGTACCACAGTTTTGGACAAAAGGAAATTTTACAGGCCAGTTGTTGCAGCTTAAGCAAGCATAGTTAGAAAGTTAGAACTGTTGTGCTATGCCAGACTAGCTTCTTGTTCATACATGGACTTAAAAAGCTTTAGTTGAACAAGCATGTGTATATTAAGAAACATCTGATTTAGGTGCAAAATAGCACAAGAATGCGGTCACACGTAGGCTGGCAAGCTATTCTGTGGTGTTTACCTAGTATTTGTAAGAAGTTTCATATTACCAATTTGATTACTAGTTAATACATAATTGATTATTAATTAATTACTACTCAGACGCAAAGCCCCAATGCTGTATGATTGAATGCACACACTGATCTAATGTTTAATCGAGAAATGTGGATCACTAGTCACTTGAACTCCAGGATAATTACGGTGACATGAAAGGTAGTCTTGCTAATGCATTTTTCCGTTTGGATATGTTAGCAGATGTTTTTATAAAATTAGTTTTTAGAGATATGTACCATGTTTACACAAGTTTGAAGGTGTCTTGTTCAATTTAGGAAATTGCAATGCCTAATGTAAGGCATTTGCGTAAATGTATGTATGATTTAAATGGCATATAAAATGTTCTTATTTATTGTGTGTGAGCTTCTTGACCTGTATAGCTTTTACTGGGTCTCAAATGAAAGTTAAAGCTTCCCTCTTGAGTGCAATTTGTATTTTAACCACTGGCTGGTTTTAGTTAAAATGAACAGAGAACAAATACGTATAAAAGACTATTCAAATAAGCAGAATGATTTTGAGCGTTTAAGGGCTGACGACGTTAGGAGTTACCTCAGCAACTAAACATTAGAAATGCTACTCGCAACTCTATTGCGCAAATTTAAAGTGGCATTCCGATTTAAAGCAATGTAGTTTTAGATTTCGTGTTCTGACGTGGTCTGCTACCTTAAGATGCCTACCTTAAAACCCAACGAAACTTATAGCAATGTTGTTCACAAATTGACTTAACTATGTTGTTAACTTGAAAAGTAAATTTTAACATTTTAAATTTTACAGTGAAAACTTATAATGTAGTGAGCAAAATTCGTTGAAAAAGTAATGTCACTGTTTCAAGGCAAGAACCGATAGCAATGTAGGCTTGGATACTCTGGCTTTTTTGAAAGAAATTTGGGCATGTGTTTTTAAACCAAACCGTAAATTTGCTGAGTATGTTCTTACAATTTACTAAACAACAATTCTTTAATTCGTCATTTAGTTAATGTAAAACGCTAATGTTAATGTAGAAGTTGATATATCCTTATTTCACATGCAGTTGTTTATTTGGATCAGGATTTAAACATCACATAGGTTTGCATGAGTTGTGCAAGTTCCTTACGCTTACCAGTTTTTAAATGCTTAGAAGCACGTTTTGCATGCAATGTAGTTCGCAAAATTTTACATTTTCAATAAGAAAAGAATGACTTACGTAACGCTAGAATTGGTATTAAGCTGGAACGTTTTGAAATTTGACAAGATTTGTTTCAGTGAAGCATTGGAAACGCAAAAAATATTCCCTTGTCAATGGACCCTTGAAAAACTTGCTGTAAAGCTGCAAATTTGATGGGTTTTTCTGTTTTGACTATTTATTGACGAGTCTATATTTTGCCAGGTTCCCATTAAGTTGACTTAAAACTTTATTTGCAAGGTTTTGAATTTTTTACTGTCCGGTTAATTTCTTAGCAGGCCATTTATTGAAACAAATATCTATGCTGTCTCACAACTAAGCATTTAAGCAAAGTAGATACATGGATACTAACAAGGCTACATTTTGTAATACTTGGGTCATTTTCGAAAAGAACTAGCAAGATAAAAACTTGAGCTTGTCTGAAAGTATTATTTTGGCTGCAGAAAGGAACCTTTCCTTGAATTACTAAAGATAGAGGGATATACAAATTTGTAGAATTATTCCACCAATATCTGTTCATTTCTAATGTTCAAAGTGTTCTTAAAAAAGAAAAATGTGTTTTCAATTGTTCATTTGCTAATGGGGATCTGAGGAATGTTAGTCATAACGTGGGAATTCCGTTGATGCTAAAAAGCCACTGTTGCATTCCATTGCTTTGCTTCATCTTCGTCTAGCATAATTTAAAAATTTGTAATCACGTGTCTTTGTAGTGGTTCTTTTGTGAAATACCATGACTAAAGTTTAAACCGTAGTACATTTTGCATTCAATGTAGTCTGTAAAATTCAATTAATATACAGTAATTCAATAAGCAAACGATTAGTCATGACGACTAAAGGAAGCAGGCACTTCTTGAATATGTACATTCCATTTTCGCAGATTAGGTTAGGATCATTGGGGTCAGTTTTATCTGAATCCATATCGGCTAAAATATATACAGTAAGATTTTTTCGTAGTTTGGTGAAAAAACAATTGACTGACAACATAAACCGTCGCTGTTACATCACAAGAGATCATATAAATGTGGAAACTGGTCCTCTTGTCACAGTTGTTATGTTCTCCCAAAGAAACTTAATTTTTGTTTCCATTAAAACGTGTGTTGGTTTACGATTACTAATAGACCGTAGTAGGTTATTATGTACGTTGCACGGATGTACTAATTTTTTGGGTAATTTTGGGCCTGCTTTGTTACGTATATCTTACACGGTGAAAAGTTTGGTCGTCATAAGTTTAACAAAAAACGTTTGAATTTGATTGTATTGCTTAAAATTTGTGGAACATTTATCGTAACCTTTGTAAGAATTTTTTTACCTGGTTTGGGTCTTATTGCAGGTTTATGGAATCGTTTATGTTTACTGCTTGTAACGATACGTCAATAAAAATATATTTTACGTAAATGTTTGGTCGTCTTAAGGGTACTTGACAATAAATGTAGTAATTTCCGCTTCTAGTATATCATTGCGTTTGTTTGAAAGAAGGTTAAAAAAAATAGATGAGAGTTTGAAACAATATTGATTAAAACTAAACATTTCGATAGAACATGCTCTCAGAAGTGTGCGAATTTCAAAAAAATAGGGAATAAACTTCTTTCTGGAGTAAAGTGAAATAACTAATAGCAAGTGTTATTAGACTAGAGTCATAACTCAAAAGTGAACTCTCCAGCTGCAAAACGATTTAAGGACAAAAAAAATAGGTTAAGATAAAGAGAAAAATCCAAGGCAGTATTGACTTGGATGCTGCATTCATAAAACAGCAAACAAATTATTAGACATGTTTCGTAAAACCATTAACTTGCTGAGATGTTCCGACGTAATTGCTCGAATTCAAGTTTTAATACCTTCGGCTTGGATCGCTTTGTGTGACCTTTTTCACATCTTTAGTGCAATTTAAAAGCACCAACAATAAATGTTAATAAAAATTTTAAATCTTGCTTAAGAAAATTTGCTAAAGAATAATAATCAATGACAATAAAATTCGTAGATGCGACGCAAAGGTACAAAGCAATGTAGGCTTTTGGTACACTTATGATAAATAATAATGTTTTACTTGGTTATCGGCGTTCATTTCATAGACATAAATGGCACTGCCAGAACATATCAATCTTCGTGCCAGCTTGGTTACTTGTACATAAATACTTTAAAAAGGTCGACAAAGGATTTTATAAGGTATCGTAAGAGCCAGAATGCAGTTGATTTAGGTGCAAAGTACCAAAATTATGTAGTAACGTGTGACCTATCCAGGTAATTGAATATAGCTATAGTAGCTAAATATGCTCATATTTGCATAGCCTGAGAAATTAGAATTTTATTTAGGACCAGTTCTGAACACAAGTTTTTTATCATACCGAAAGAAGTCCAGTGCAAACTGAATTTAATTTTGCGTTGTAGCTAGAAATCCTAAAATAGTAGTAAAATTCATAGATGTAGATTCGTTGATTAGATATTTTTATTTTTTCAAATTTGGAAATTATCATACGTACTGATCTAACTAGACGTTTAAAGTCTAAAAAGCACCTGTATATGCTCGTTGAACTTGCTATTCACCATGAAGGTGTTTATAGTCATCTTTCAAACTTGTGCAAGGCCTAATGTATGGCACTGCATTTCACTCAAGAGCATCACCACGGGCTTGTTGACACCTGAAAATTTTTTTGCTTGAATTTTCAAAACTTTTATGGGATTATAGTATATAAGTGTCCACAATACGGTTTATCAAGTTTCAGGTTCATATATCGTTCTAACGCGGCTAGGCAAGGGTTTAAATTTTAAGTGCTCAAAAATCGAAAATTTGTTAATATCTCGTGTTAGAAGTTAAGCAGCCCAACAAAGTTTCTTGCGATAGTTGGGTATCGTTGGACCCTTTATTTGGATGCAAGAACACGCGGGAACTAGTTTTTGAATTTTTGCAAAAATTCAATTTTTCAAAATTTTTGGACTTTTTCCAAAATCTTTTGCAATAATTTTCGTATATTGTTTCGCTTTATGGTGTACTTTAATAAATGCCCATCCTAATATTTGTCTGCTCTATCTAACACAGAAAACCGCTTTCAAAAATATTGCAATTTGCAAAAGTTATGGTGAAGAATGTACAAAAACAAGAACTTTTCTGGAAATTTGGCGACACTTGAATTGAAATAACTTCTGCAATACTGATCCGATTTTCAAAATGCAATGCACACGTAAAAGCCAGACGTCCGTTCTACCGAATAATGTAGCAGCATGTCAACCTTACGCAGTTTTAAGGTAGTTACGCAACACAAAACAAAAAAACCAGTAGCAAGGAAAAATGGTACCCAGGTTAAAGAATGTGCCATAACTTTTCTTAGAAGCACAACTTTAAAAAAACAAAGCAACACCTAAGTTTGTATGATCATTAGCAACAATTTGATACCCTACTTACGTATGTCTAAGCATCTAAGGGTGACCAAAAAGTTGCTTACATTTTTGCAACACGGAAAATCTAAAAATTTCATGAAAAACTTTTGTTTAGAAATTTCGGAAATCTTGACGTATTTGAGTGTCTAAACCACCGGAAATGACAAAATAACAAATTTTATGAGTGCAGCGATAAGACCTTTCGTCAATTTTTAAAAACCAGTTTGTTTGATATATTGCGATTTTCAGTTTTCCTTGCTACTGGTTTTTTTGTTTTGTGTTGCGTAACTACCTTAAAACTGCGTAAGGTTGACATGCTGCTACATTATTCGGTAGAACGGACGTCTGGCTTTTACGTGTGCATTGCATTTTGAAAATCGGATCAGTATTGCAGAAGTTATTTCAATTCAAGTGTCGCCAAATTTCCAGAAAAATTCTTGTTTTTGTACATTCTTCACCATAACTTTTGCAAATTGCAATATTTTTGAAAGCGGTTTTCTGTGTTAGATAGAGCAGACAAATATTAGGATGGGCATCTATTAAAGTACACCATAAAGCGAAACAATATACGAAAATTATTGCAAAAGATTTTGGAAAAAGTCCAAAAATTTTGAAAAATTGAATTTTTGCAAAAATTCAAAAACTAGTTCCCGCGTGTTCTTGCATCCAAATAAAGGGTCCAACGATACCCAACTATCGCAAGAAACTTTGTTGGGCTGCTTAACTTCTAACACGAGATATTAACAAATTTTCGATTTTTGAGCACTTAAAATTTAAACCCTTGCCTAGCCGCGTTAGAACGATATATGAATCTGAAACTTGATAAATTGTATTGTGGACACTTATATACTATAATCCTATAAAAGTTTTGAAAATTCAAGCAAAAAAATTTTCAGGTGTCAACGAGCCCGTGGTGATGCTCTAAATATAAATAAAACTCAAGAGACGTAGACAATTTGAAACCGAAAACTCATGCAAAGAATTCAGTCATAAATAATAATTTCCCAGTGTTGGATCGTGTGCTACTAATGTTGTGCAATCTTCAAAATAGAAAAGACTAGTAACCAGAAAGGCATTTTAAACTTTTGCGAAGCATTAATAAACCTATATTACCAACGTTTGTTAAAATTGTGGAGGTACTATTAAACTTTCGTTATTCGTAACTGTCCTGTTGGTATCGGCTTCTAAACGTAGAACCTTCAACATTAACTGCAAATGGCTATTTCATGTTGTTTATTGATTTGATTTATTATGATGTTTTTTTAAAATGTGCAAGGATTAGTTCTAGAAAATTTCCATTTATTTAAAAAATCTGCAGCAACACTAAGTTAATGTCTAAATTCATGGATTTCCCTTTAAACTTACGTTGCTCAAAATTTTTGCAACCCACTTAACCGGAATTTTGCAATACACAGCTTGGCATCGGTTTCGAACTCATTTAAGTTTTTTATATAAGACAGATAAAATCTGCATACAATGTAGTATGTATTGTGTAAACCCAGTATTTAAAAAAGCCTTAAACTATCTATATGTATAATATTTCACTTGTGGTTCGTACAAACAAATTCCGCATATCCAATAAACCCAATCTATTTTTTACGTATATGGCATAGTACACAAAAGCTTTCGTTAAGCCAAACATTATTCTATAACTGTACAGTTACTACTCTATATTGCATGTATGTTGTGTTTTTCAATATGATCTGGAATTTCTTCCCAGGTTTTTTAGCTGGTAAATCCAATAGTTGGTGGTTAAAGCAAGGGCCGTACTCTTTCATTCCCTTCTTTTTTCGCATTACTTTTTTGTCCTAAATGTACAAGGATTGGAAGTTGTTTATGTTTGTCAACAGAAAAACGTTTTTTGAGCCTATGTATTTGAAAAGCAAATATGGTCGTAAAAAGAATATTTATGGTTAAGTTAAGAATATAAGTGCATCCACAGATTTGAGGTCTTCATATTTGAGATCTATAACTCTCAGTTCAGTATACTGGATTTGTGTATTCGTCTTTTAACTACTAGGTTCTGAAGTACTATCACCGTCAGAGTCAGAGTTGATTTAAGCGTATGAATGGGAATACAAGTACATTCAAAATGGTACATAAGTAGTGGAATATACACCTTATGGATTTATGCACCACATAATTTTGTATTAGCTGTTCACACGAGGTTCACAATGTGGTGTGCAATTTGTTTTACTTCCGATACAAAATCGATATTATATGGGATAAAGAGATAACTTTTTAAGAACAAAGTTTGTTGTTCGTCTTTGTTATTACAAAACATATGCAAATTATTGTATTATGGATTAGAAACACACTAAACACAGCTTTACCAATCTTACGTTACGCTATAATTTGCTGTCACGTCATGACAACTGCACCGTTATAATGTATAGCACGCTAATCGAGGCGTTGAATTTGTCGCTCCTCGGCTTGTAATGCAACAAAAAACTTATGACCGGATGCAATGCAACGGTCAGAAAAAAGATCTAAGGCAATGTAGACTTGGAACCTCACACTTTAAATAATTTTAACAAGGATAGTAAACTACATACCTAACTAAAAATGTTTTAGCATTTAGTATAGCTCGTCAGTTATCATAAGACCTCTTTAAACTTTTACAATGCAAACAGCATGAGACAGAACGCTATGAAATAGAATACCATGGTATTTAATGCTATGTAGCATTTAGCAGGTTACAACATTCAGCATCTAGTAACAATATTATTTTTTGGATTTTGGTATCTTATGAAAATCTGGAAGAATTTTAGAATTTCCCAGAAGTTTGGAATGACGGTTTTTATCAGTTCTCTGCAATTCAGCTTGAATTTTATTCACATTGAACACGAGTTGATTTCCATCTTTAAAATTTGTGCAATGCAATGTATGGCATTCCATTTCACCCGCATGCACGCAAAGCACAGGGGAAAACAAGTTTACCAAAAAAGAAATGAGGGTATCCTATGAAATTAAAGTTTTACACACATTAGCTAATAAAATACTCCAGCAGGCACGTGTAAGGTGAGCGTAGGGTTTACATTAGCCTATAACATCAAAGAGATGTCTGTTTGTAGGTACCTTGCACTTTGGTATTATAATGGAATCGTCAAATTTTTCATCCGTTATATAATTGGCTGCAGCAGGAACAAATTTTCATTTTTAGTTGTAGTCAGAGAGGTTATATCATACCGCGAACAATATAAAAATTTAGAGTTAGAAATACTGGTTAGCTCGTAAAACTATTTAGAGACACTGGGACTCATGTATGCATAAATATCTTTAAAACTTGTACATGCCTAATGTATGGCATTGCATTGCTTTCAAAAATGGTTGTAGTGGTAATGCTGTATTATGTGATCAATTAAACAAAGAAATATGGCTAGCAAAGTTGCGAAAATGTATACAAATTACGATTGATAAGTTACAATTCCCATGATGGGTTGCAATTTCGTGTTGGATTGCAAATTGCAGAGCTGATTTATTTAGTTTGGTAGCGGGTCTTTCTAGTCTGTGTAGCTAAAACGTTTCCAGTCAGAATCTTCCCAGGTTTTCTTGCATAAAGTTCTTGATCAGGTGATAGCAAATTTCGGTACTCTGGAGGAACCTCAAAATTGAAAAATTGTATTGAGAGAATGGTGTAAATTCAAACAGTTATTTAACCAGTTAGTCCTCCTGTATCTCTCTATTCTCCTTTCCTTTTATTAACATATCAGCGGATAGAAAGAATTAAAGTATATTTAATGAAGCACAGTGTAGCTTATCAGAATACTAAAGATGTGAAAGGTTTTAAATAAATTCCAGGTGGTTTTAAAGTTTCCCACACGCACACTAAACCATTTCAAGTTCAAATTGCCAATGTTTTGTGATTCAAAATACTTTTTCAAACTTACCATGTTCAAGTTTACAAAGGTTTTTTCCCAACAATTTGGAATGCAGTCGTTGAATAACTGCATTTTACATAACTCTAAATTCTTGGCACCACATATCTTTGTAGCAGCTGTGGTGTAGCAAATTTCGTAAAACGATTTGGTTTTTAATTTGTACATTAAATTGTGCACATAATTTTGTGAGTAAAATTGAAAAACAAATGAAATGTTTTGGCTTAAATTGATGATACATTATTGAGATAAGTTGCGGGCTTCTATAAGAAGTTATAACAAGCGAAGGCTTTATATCTGTGCTTTGCTTCGTTATTGGCATGCAAATTAATATATTAATGTGCTTACATAATCACTAATATTATGCAATGTATGCTTAATATGGTTTTCAATCGTAAACTTTAACCTATGGGCTTATTACGTCATAAAAACACGTTGGATAATCCCAATTTTGAACAAAGAATTGGCTCTATACGAGGTTTATAATTATTTCTTTGTAGAAAAACTGACTTGCAAAGCAGGTATTATTACCTCGTTTATATTACGAAAATTTGTAAATTTTCATACCTCCATTTCCTTGCAATTAAAATTTGCAAAAACAACAGATGATTAAAAAAACCCTAAAGATTAATAATTTAAAACAAAAGCTATAATGTGTCAAATCAAAATCAAGTATCCAGGGCAATGCAGACTTGGAAACTGTTGTAATTTTATAACTATAATTAATGACCGTAAGTTTAAAGGTCTTGTTCACAGTTGATTCCATATTACAGAAGATAAAACGGTTGGCAATAAACACACAAAAAATTAACATTGTGTCACGCCAAGATGCTCAGCTTGGAAATATATATGTACATCAAACTTTGAGTTTGGAAATTATTTTGGTTTAGTTAGGATCTAAAGTTGTTAGGTAAAATATGGAAAGTGGTGGTTTTTGTCAGGAGTAAAAAATGTTTGCATTATTTGAGGCATGCGTGCAGTGCAGCTATTCTGATTTCCTCTTTTTTAAGCTAATGCAAGGCCTATTGTATGGCTATATTAACTTCTACATGTTTATGACCCTTACCTTACCCGTGTGTTTGGGTAACGTTCTTGTTTATTGAGCGGTTTTAACATATTTTGTACGTGGTTCTTATAGAATTTGTGTTTTTTTAAATTGAAACTGTCCTTCATAAAAAATATACACAGTGTTCCGTTCCAAGAGGAATAATAGCTTATTATTGTTTTAAATTCAAACATTAGTAAATTCTTGTGGGGAGAAACAGTGTGAGACATATTTTTTCAATGCAATTTAAAATGTTTAGCACACTGTGATTGGCTAAACATATCAATATAGAATAATTGTAACTTTATATTTTGAGTTAAGAGTAGTATACTGGTTTAAAACAATGCAGTTTTAACCTTGGCTTTTAGGTGGAGATTTACTAAGCTTAGAATGCAATGAAATGTACTGTAAATGGTTACACAAATTTATACTGCACAGCTCTTGGTTTATATTGACTGGACTTTGCAGAAGCTATAAGTTAAACTAATGTAAGGTGTAGGCATCGTTTTCTGTATACACAAAGTTTTATACAATGTAGTGTGAAACTTTATTGCATTTTGCACTTCAAAGAAAACCTTGTATAAATAACCACGGTGCCCACAATAATTTTGAATGTTTTTATCATGAAAATTCTAACATATTTTTGAGAATGCGCATTATAATTTCAGTCATGTTTGTTGAAAAACAATTTGCCGAACGGTAAGAGGCAATAAACCAGGCGCGTTCTGAGCATGTACAAAGAATTTCACACAAGTCTTGTTTTGAAAATTTGTCCTGAGGAACATTATTTCTGGGGCCTTAAGTACAATTTATAGGAATGATCAAAATTAATTATTCAATTACCTTTAGACTCAATTGTTTGCAAAAGGTTTATGCGATTATTTACACATTCATGCAATAAGACTTTAGTGTACTGTCATAATTAAAAGTTAAACAATTAATTATCAATAGAAAGTACAGTGGAAGGTTGCTGCACTTTTCTCTTATCTTAAAGTATTCTGTGACATCGTCAAATTGTCATGGTTTACAACAACCAATCGACAAAGTATAGTTCTCTTGATTGGTTGAATATAGTAAACTTTTGTGAAAATCTCACATGATAGCTTTTTATGAGATAAATGAATTTTAAAATTAATGTATTACAGTATACTTTGCATTCAATGTAGAGTGCAAAAATCTTGATTTCAGTTAACAATTATTTCGCGATAGTACGCACAAACAAGTATCTACTGATACAACCGACCGGTGATGAAATTCCTAGAATGAGGTTGTACTTTCCTTGTTATAACAGGTATAAGCAAAAAAATTTTTGAGATGGAGTTGAAACGTTTAAATTTCTTATACATCCCAACGTTTATAACACGGTTTTATTTAGGATTTTGTTGTGTGGCTCCATAAGTCCGTTTTTTGTTGCAATAAGTGAACTGAAAAATGTATTTTTCGAAACTCATGCTTAATTTTAAAATATTCTCGACCAAATACTAGCTGATAAAATAACTATGCGGTTTTGAAGCAAAGATCTAAGGCAATGTAGACTGGGATAATGCATTTATAAAATATAAAACTAAGTATTAAACGACATGTGTTACACAGTAACCCTATAAATTGCTAGTATGTTGCACGCTTGAAACTTTTATGCTATCCATTCTTAACTTTAAATAGGCAGTTTATACTCTCTTGCGTAATTGTGGGCAGTAAAAGAAATTTTCAAATGTATTCCAAAGAGGGCCATATTCACACCTTATGGAGAGTGGGCCCAAGACGCTCCGCAATGAGACCTATACCATTCCAATAATCTTAACGAGCTGAATAAAAGTGTTGCTGGTCACAAGTCTAGATTTTGTGAGCTTTTAGTATTTTTGACCAGTTGAAATTATCATTTTTACTTGTAAAATATAAGCAAAGTATTTAAGCAAAAAACAAAAGCTCAGAATGAATGACAAGTTGCACATAAATAGATAGATTATGACTTGATAAGCAAGTTTTACACAGGAACTTGAGTGTTTTACGTGTGTTATGCAGGTAATCTGCAAGATAGTAGAACACGTTGATACCCCGGTGTTCTGATGGTTACAAACTAACTTGTAAGTAGTGCTTCTATTGTAATGTAACCGTCAAGTTCCTGTGTAAAACTTGCTTATCAATTTATAATCTATCTATTCATATGCATTTTGTCATGCATTCTTAGCTTTTATTTTTTTGCATAAGTACTCTGCCATATATTTTACAGGTAATTATCATAATTTCAACTGGTCAAAAATACTAAAAGCTCACAAAATCAAGACTTGTAACCAGCAATAGCTTAATCAGCTCGTCAAGAGCTTTCGAATAATATAGGTCTCATTGCGGAGCGGCTTGGGGCCGCTCTCCATAAGGTGTGAATATGACCCTTTATGACTTCCTATTTGACAAATTTTCTTGGCGTCATACACAACCTAGAACATGTTTTTTTACTACACAAGGGTACAGAGCAATGTAGACTTTGATACTCTTATGAAAATCAACAATACGTTTATCTTTTTTTTCTGAGATACTTTTCTTAAATAAATGGCACTGCAAGAACATAATTTGTGATAATTCAAGCAATGGCGGGTAGAAATTTAAATACAACAAAGTTTGTCATTTTCATTGATAATTGTGCTGAACATTTGTTTTAGTTTTTTTGGTAATTGTTGTAGAATAGAACCAAGCTCTGAAAATGGTACGGTTTTGGTTTTATGGCATGGCCCAGTTTTATGGTCAATTTCGGGTGGTGGTAAATATCTGTTTATTTAATTAAAACGCGCAAAAATCATTTTAAGATTTTTTCGTAAAACTTACAACTATTTATTACTTATTTTTTTGGGCATTCAATTGATTGCGGAAGGCTTATAAGCATATATTAAAATTAAAATCGTTATACTTAATCGTATAAGCCTAACTTTGACAACCATATCGTAAAACTTGTCAAATTCAAATACGGCATTACTAAAAATAGTGTAGTAGGAAATTAATACATCAGTGTTTTAGCATCACATAAATTTACATGAAATGTGAAAGTGCATGCCGTTTAACAGTTTTTAAATTTGTACAAGTACGTTTTGCATGCAATGTGGCTTGAAAAATTTTCATATTTCCAATGTTGCGCACAAATTTCTGTTAATTTATAAGTTTAAAAGTTGTACTATAATTTATTATAGAACATTTTCAAGATGTTCTATATAATTGCTTCAGCAAACAGAAAACACATTGTTATACGGCAACGCTATGTTTGGCTGGCACGTTGTGACATTTTAAATTTCGTGTGGTACCTGGTCGTTACCAAATTATTTAGGCATATTTTTAGTCAAATGTTAGATTAAATTACTCATTAATCAATGATCTACACGTATTTTATGAATTTATTAAATTTTTAATTACTCAATCCAGCTATTCAAGTTAATCACTTAACCTCAATTTAAAGATTTGGGAAAACCAGCATCTTGTAGTTCTGTTTAATAAAACTGTTTGTTTGTTTGATCAGTTGTAAAAAAATTAAAGAAATCGCAACAACTTTTAAAACGTTCCTAACCGTAGCTTTGCATATGATAACAAGTGAGAAACTTTCATGAAAACATCCCACTGCTTCAATTGAACGAAAACCTTAATATATTGTGTAACACAATATTCCATTGATTTACTAAAGTAAAATAGTTCAACAGCGTATAATTTCCATGTGTTAGGTTTTTTAAATAAATAAGGATAAACCGTACTTTATAGATTATTTAAGTATAGAGTTTAACAAAATAGTGTAATAGAAGGTTGGCACAGTTTCGTCTTAACAAAAATTGTTCGCTGATGCTGTAAATTAAATAACATAGTGCTAGCAATCCACCAAATATAAGTCTTTCGAATCGTTTAATATATTATGTCTTTCTAAGAAAGGTATATGATAGATTTTTATGAGTAGTATTTCTGATTGTTTGGACAAAAATTATCCTTAAAATTTTATTGGAAAATTGAAATAGAACATAGAATATTATATTACATTAGAAATAAATAAATAAAGTAATCCAATATATTTTGCGTACAATGTAGTGCGCAAAACATCGTAAATAATTATATCGTGATACTACACAGGAACTGGTAGTTACTTGTACTAGAGAATGGCGATGAACGTCCAAGTATTTTTACCAGAATACTCAACGTTCACTCTCCGGTTTGGGCAAGACATTTTTTAACTAAATGTAAACTTGTTAAATTCCTGGTACATTCCGACGGCAATAACCCAAATGTATTTTAGTTGGTGTGTGGTTCCGTTAATCAAAGATTCAAGGCACTGTTGACCTGAAAACAGCATTGATAAGCTAGAAAACAAATTTTTAAAAATTGCAAACCGCCTTGCATTACGGTTTCAAAGCTAGAATTCAAAGCAGTATAGACTTGAATAGATTTGTCTGAATACTTTATGGTTGAATATTTAATGAACATACCGTATTATTGGGGTTTGTTTTGACTGCACAACAAAATTATCTAGCAATGTAGCTACATTAAGCCCTAACATTTTAGCTCTGCCGAATAAAATCTAGGCAGAAATCATAACCTCAGGATCCTTTCGATATTGAACGCACTCAATTCATTGCCTACATTTTACATATTTTTGCAGTGAATGCTAGAAGCAACAATGTTTGGGAAAGTTTCACAGAAGATAAAATGTTTTATGTCCTCAGAAAGATTTTACATACGATGTAGTGTTTTAAATTGATTAATATATTCTTTCATCTCCTGTTAGTGTTGAGCGCGTTTGGATCATCCTCTGGAATGATTTAAATTCAAAATTTACAAATAATTTTTTACTTTTTCTATAAACATAATATTAAACATTCAACATCTACAGGATTCTTGCCATTGTGGTAAAATAAAGACAAACTGTGAACCAACGTCTCCAAGTATGTGCAACAAGAATCAGCTAGGTGATTATTGTTAAAGCAGGTTAATTTGAATTACACTGTGTAACTTTTTATTATATTTATGTTTATATTGTGTAGTGAATATTAATAGATTCGGTGCCTTAGACGCCTGGACGTGAGGCAACGTAGACTTGTGTCCCAACGCAATTTAAAAGTTTTTTAGATTTACAGGTCACATTTAATCAAGTAAAATTCTCCAAATTTATGACACAATATTTGTTGGTGCATTTGAATGCTTCAATGTACTTAGTATGCCTTCATGAAAACCGCATGTAATAGATTTTTATGAGCATTAGTGTAGATTGTTTATACAGAAATGAATTTTAGATTTAAGTGTTCCAGTTTATTTTGTATACAATGTGGTGCGCAAAAACATTTATATCCTTAGTCAATCTATATGTCGTATTGTCGTCGTACAACCCCACTAGTATCTGCTAACACGAGAGTAAAGTTATGAAATTTCCATTTCTCTCTATTGCAGAAGTCTCGTTGACTCACTAGTATGGACAAAATATCTTTTGAAACAAGACGTAAACTCGAGAAATTTTGAATAAACTTTGTGGTTATTTACCCAGATTATATTACCTTGGATCGGTTGGAGGGAATTTAGATTTGAACACAGTTATTTGATAATTCTTATGGTAATCAAAGCTAGGAAAAATCGTTTTATTTTTGTATTATTTCATTCGTAATACAAGCAGCAAAAGCACTAAGATTCACAAAAAATTCAAATAAATTAAGTGTTTCTGAAAGCGTTGCTGAAAGGACGTTTATCTCTATATAATGAACGTTAATAGATATGTTTTATAAAATTGATTGAAAAACTTTCATACAACAGGTTCTAATCTTTAATTGCTGATTAAAATCTAAGCACAAGTTATAACGTTGGGATTTTTAAATGTAGAATCCTGAAAGGCGCTCACGCCGTTACTTTCGTTTAGGTAGTTTGCATATAAAACGTTTGTAATATGTATGCTACAGGGTATTTTGAGAAAAGACTTAAATTTATGTGTCTACAAATGAATTTTTGCAAACAATGTAGTGTGCTAAATATCTATATTCTATAATACATAAATTGGCATTTTATTAGATATGAAGAGCAAAGCCATAGCTTGCCGGCACATGAAGCTATTAAGTTTTTACTTTTTTATTTATGCTTTGAGTCGTTCTGATAGCCTGTTGGTAAGGTTTAGTTTCATTTGAACGCGGTGAAAAATGTTGTTGAAATTGCAAAAACGTCACATCATGCCACTACTGTATACTGATGTTAAATTCAAAACCTAATACAATTAGAACAACATTTTGGCTACAGACATGCAGGAATCTAATACTATGTAGGGTTGGATCTTTGCATTGCAAAACCTTTTATTAAATTTAGAAAATCCCTCAAACTAAAGCTATTGTCAACGTATTGTGTAGCTTATCGTTTTTATCTAGAAATTTATCTACTTCTATATAAAGTACACTAACTGGTTATTGTGTACTTCATCTAAAATATTGCAGCTAAAGGTGCAAATTTATCGATTTGATTATATAAGTTAGCACATTTTTAACAACTTTTTTTCAGCAGTTAATATTTTTTGCGTTTGCATCTTTTAAAGTAGCAACAACGTTTGCTTGGATGCTTCCAAAATAAACCATCTGTTTTTAAGTAAACCTGGTAACTTGCTAATGTTACGGTAAACACTTTATGTTTTCAGATATAATATTATTATAAATTGATGTACTTTAATTATTTTCTAAAGAAAATAAAAATTTATAAGCGACTGTAATCCTGTGTTCTTGTCATTTATTTTGCCACATTTTTTACACTACATTTTTCATTATTGCATAATGTATTTGACCTTGACCTTGAATAAAATTGGAAGAATTACTAAACCCAATGAAACGCTTTAAAAAAAAATAAATTGCTCAGCAAATATAGAAACCTTTCCCTGTGAGTTATTTACCAGCTTTTGATTTTTTGATTATCTAATGTTGTTCCATTCATATACATATTACTGCATTGTTTTTTACATTTATAATCATTAATGCATTGCCTACTTGATCTAGAAGATAACGTAAAAAACCTAATACGAGAGATACAAAACCTAATACCTAATGCGAGATACTAATCAGTAGGCAGCTACTAATTTTAACAAAAGCAATATGAACTTTTGCGTCTTTGAGTACATGTGTCATTAAATAAACAAACAGCTATATGGACATACATTTTAATCTCACTTTAGTACATTTTCGAGTCATGTACTTACTTCGTCTGACAATTTATTTCCTGTTCCGTGTATTTACAATTTGCATAACTGCAACCAGTGTTACCGTGGGGTAATATGAAATATAAAATGGCCAAATAAAAATAAACAACAAGAAGGCAGCGGCACTGTTGAACGTAAAAACTCTTCTGGTGTTTATTCTAAAAAGACAACCTTTATATAACCATTGCTTAGCGGTCCCAGGTAGGACCGTTAGTTGTAATGTAATGTAATGTAAGGTAGGGAGGGAGTTCGAGGTTCTTAACTGATAACGGTAAACTTAATCTATATATATATATATATATATAAACTACGTATATGGGTATAATGTACTAAACTATATGTATGTATCTAATACTAATCATTACAAACTACATTTATTCAAAAAGCCCAACTTGTTACAATCCCAAGCAGCTCACGCTGTTGACGAAGGTGAGGTGAGCTGGGGTTAAAGATGATGATGATAGCATGCATACACAACACCAGTTTTCAGTTAATTTCAAACACTGCCAATATAAATGAGAAAATTGGAAAAGAAAAGGCTTGCTTTAAACGGCCGGTGTTTGCTTTATGTCGGTTACAAATACACAAATTGTAACTTTATGACTATTTTGTTAAAAATGTACTCAAAATAGTGACAGAGATAATTGCCTTCTCTCTTGACGAAGGGTTCTGTCGCGAATTGGAAAAATAAAATAAATAAATGTAACTTAATGAAAACGCAGCCAAAACGAATGCCTGAAATTAGACAAAAACCATTTGAATCATTGCATTTGTTCAACCGAATACTATACATATACATGCAATACGGTCTCATAATATTTGCATGTTAGTGCCATACACTTAACCTAGTTAATACATATTTGAAACGGTTGCATAAAAAATATACACCACAAGCGTGCGAAGTATTTCATACATGAAGTAGTTGTTACCGTACGATCTACTTTTCGGTTATAGCCAGAAAGTCTTGTAACAGAAAGTAAATAGCCAATCAGAATTCAAATCGTGTTTCAAATGTCTGAAGAGAGTAGAATATATTTTTAACTAAGAAACGTAAATGTAGTTGTACAGTATATGGTTAGCGTAGCATACAAAACACATGCCTTGCTATATTTTAAGAAAGCCGAAAATCGTTTTAGACCGTTGTCAACCTTCTACAATCTACACGCTTACTACGGGAAGGAAAAACAGAGACAAGCATAGCTGCTGCTTGTACAGCGCTTTACATTTTTTCTTTCTGATTGTGAATACTGCTTACGTTACAAATCCACACTTGAATTCAACGACAAACAGAAATGCATTTGCAAATATTGGAAATATATAAACTCGTGAATTCTTTGGAGAACATTTAGCTACTACAGCGGACGTCTTATTATGCGCCACGTACACTACATATACTTGATACCAGTATAGTGAGACATAAGATTGACACCAACGATAACGGATGCAAGAATATATTCCTTCAGTTGTATACATAAACACACATACTCACCTGCGTATTATAAATAACAGATAATATTTGTTTTTATTTATTCATAAGATTTTGTCCCGGTGTTACACGTCCCATCAATTACACGACGCCATTTTGTTCAGTTTAGTTGTTTGGTTGGAGGGATGCACTAATTTATTGGCTGCATATAAGTTTCCCTTAAAATAAAATTTTTTAAAAGTAATGTTTTAAGAGTTTTCTGAATAAATAAATTTCTGCAATAAATTCACAGCTGTTTGTCTTGAAAGTTTCTGTGTTTTTGAGCTTGGTATAAAATTTTAAGTTTTAGACTAGTAAGTCATCTGAAAGGGTAAACCGACACCGTGCGTTTTATAAATGAATCATTTATTCAGAATTTAGCTTCATGTGATACTGTTTTTATTTTGCAGGTATTTTCAGTACATTGACGAAACCTGTGGCAAGAATTGCAGCATTTTGTTAAGAATGTGGGAAACGTTTTTGCAAGATTTAAGGGTCGACAAACACATTTATAATCTGCTGACATGAGGGGACTACACACCGGCTTTAGTAATACAGGAATTACGCTAACAATAAACATATTTCCTAAACCAGCTAGTGTTTGTAATCGTAATCATATTTTACTACTTCTAACGGATTTTTCTGGTTTAAGGACAAGCAATGCACTGTAGTTTTGCAAAGTGGACAAGTAAAGATAACATCTGTTGCCAGATGTTTGATTCGACTCTACAAAAAAAACTGAAAGCCTTTTGAAATACTAATCACTGGTAAGACATATTCCTGTTGCAGTTTCAAAATACTATAAAGATTATGCACATTTTGTTCAAAATAGTTACTAAAATAATTGTTACAGCTGTTGAGTCCTCGGGAGCGTCATCCGTTTCTTTATGTCTGCTGCCGTTGCTGCTGGAAATCTGTTGCTGCTGTTTAATGAGACCTAAAGAAAATTACTACAGTTTTTGACATAACGGAATTTTACAGGCTAGTAATTACATTTATGCCGACTCCAAAACCAAAGTAAAACGGAAAGGAAATATGGTTAGAATTACTAGGAGATACCGGCTTGGCCACTTGTTTATACATCACTTGAAAAAGGTCGACAACGTAATTTAATAAGCATTTAGAAAAGCTGAATGCATTTGATCTAGAGCCTCTAGACAAGAGGCAAAAAAGCAAAAGTTGTTTCAATATAATATATCTTCCAATTTTGATAACACATTGGACATTAGAAATTCCATTAGTATTGGTAACCAGTCCAACAAACAATGTAGCATTTTATTATGCAGATAAAAGTTTGAATAGTTTTTGCGTTTTAGCCAGTTATCTTATAGTAGCAGTATCTTTGCATTTGTGTAAATTGGTTAAGGTAAGGTACGATAACTGGTTGGTTGGTTGGCAAATTTGCTGCAAAATTACAAAAGCTGCAATATTCTACCAAAACGGGTGGACACATAAACCCATCGAGAGAAGTAAATAATCAAATGAGGTTAAGCAAAGCTCTGTATATACACAATTCTGCAGATCTCTGGAGTTCAACTTCATAGACTTGAACCATAAACTGACTTTGCATCTACTTCTGAAAGCAAATCAATTCTAGTGTTGCGATGCACACTAGGAGATTGGTTTTGAACTCATTTCAAGTTTTAAGTAACACAAATACACTTTACATACAATGCAGTGTGTAAACCAGATATATAACTAAACCTTACATATCATACTTATTGGGCTGCACAAAGCGACTTCACTTCACTTTACTAGTCACTTGGTTACAAGCTTAGCGTGACATACATAGTTGTCTTGCAATTGCATATATCAAATTGAATGTGTTAGCAGATGTTTCAGTGCAAAACTTCGTTTTAAATAGAGATACCATGTGAGCATTTATTTGGAAAAAATCTTCTTTATATAAAAGCATTGCCATGCCTATTGTAAGGCATATGTTTTAAAGTGTTTATTATTTGATTTGAAGCAAATGTAAAACGTCTTTACTCAATGCGCTGAGCTTCCGGAAATATATTGGGTTTCCTTGGCCCAAAATGACAATGTAAGTTGTTGTACAAATGTTAAATTTTGATACGAGTAGGTTTAAGTGGGTGTGATCCGCGCAACAAATAATTTAGACAACCAATTAAAACTTGTACAATAAGATTCAGAGTAAAAAGTGCTGAGGACGTCACAGAGCATATTTTCCACTTCACCGCGCAAATTATATTGAGAAGTGCTTTCAACTTAATTGCGAAAATTTAGAGTAACAACCGAATTTAAAGCGAAGTAGTTTTGGATCTAGTAATTTGACGTGGGAACATACTGATCATGACACGCAAAAAATTAACACAAATGGTAACGCGTTGTTTTTGCGGTATGGATATTTGCATAGACAAACTAACAATTCTAAGTGCAATTTTCAAAAGTAATGTTCAAGAAGTTTTGTTGGATTTTTAATAACGCGTAATACTGCCACATATATAGGTTGTTCAATATGATTGCATTGTTCTTTTTCAATTTTATTTAAGAAAAATTGTCAAAAGGACTATGCAACCTAAGGGCAAAAATTTTGACCTCCCAGTTTATTGTCGATTCTGATAGAGCTTTAGAAGCTCTACACTTTTGCAATTTAAAGTATGTCCTTATCTCTTAACGTTGTTGAGATATGAAGGAGTTTGTAATTTTCGCTCCCATAAGGTCCCATAGTAAACACACTTTTTTCAAACTCGTGGCTACCCATCGCGCCCACTTTTGATTTTCAATTTTGATAGCATTTTTAAAAGAGCGTTAAATAAGGATGTTTTTCAGGGGTTACTGGAGTGGTCTTCTTGCAAACGTCGAAGTTGTGGTAGGTCAAACTTGGAGGTGTTTTTTCGGAACAACTTTCTTCTAAATCGTTATAGCTTCCACCACACACCTCCGATTTTCAATGTTAATAATAATTTTAAAAGAGGAATTTCTATAGATTCTACTGCAGAAAAAATCAGGACAATATGTTTGTATTTGCAAATTTTATGAAGCTTTAACCTTGGAGGGGCTGTTCGAGACCCCTCAAAAACAGCCCTACTTCAAGCCAACATTTGACCCCCGGGCCCACCTTTGATTTTTGATGTTAATAGCAATTTTGATAGCGCTTGTTCAGAAGACAAAACTGAGAAAAAACTGGAGTGGTATCTTTCCAAAACCAAGACTTATCGCACAGAAGATGCTAAAGTATCATCTACTCACAGAAATAAACATGTATTTTTACATTGAGTCGTCAAAGTTTGCAATTTTGGAAAGATACCACTCTAGTTTTTTCTCAGTTTTATCTCCTAAACAAGCGCTTTCGAAATTGTTATTAACATCGAAAATCAAAGGTGGGCCCGGGGGTCAAATGTTGGCTTGAAATAGGGCTGTTTTTGAGGGGTCTCGAACAGCCCCTCCAAGGTTAAAGCTTCATAAAATTTGCAAATACAAACATATTGTCCTGATTTTTTCTGCAGTAGAATCTATAGAAATTCCTCTTTTAAAATTATTATTAACATTGAAAATCGGAGGTGTGTGGTGGAAGCTATAACGATTTAGAAGAAAGTTGTTCCGAAAAAACACCTCCAAGTTTGACCTACCACAACTTCGACGTTTGCAAGAAGACCACTCCAGTAACCTCTGAAAAACATCCTTATTTAACGCTCTTTTAAAAATGCTATCAAAATTGAAAATCAAAAGTGGGCGCGATGGGTAGCCACGAGTTTGAAAAAAGTGTGTTTACTATGGGACCTTATGGGAGCGAAAATTACAAACTCCTTCATATCTCAACAACGTTAAGAGATAAGGACATACTTTAAATTGCAAAATTGTAGAGCTTCTAAAGCTCTATCAGAATCGACAATAAACTGGGAGGTCAAAATTTTTGCCCTTAGGTTGCATAGTCCTTTAGTAAGTATTTACTCGTTTCTTGAATAATCTAAACTTTGCTTGATAGAAATCACAAAGATCGAAAAGCAGAATTTGTAGTACGTATAATAGTAAAAATTTGTTTTGTTGTTTGGTGTGAAGAGACAGACATACAACACTGTTCGCAATTAAAAAACTTGTATTCTCTCAAATGATTGAAAGTACTAAGCATTTGTGAAACCTACATTGATAAGGTTTTTTAAGAGTGCAGAATGGTGCAGACTGTTTTGATAAAACGATTTTTAGAGATTTTTCAGTATATTTTTCATACAATGTAGTATACAAATTTCATACAGAATCAATGTATAACTAATCTATACGTAAAACCTTTCTACAATCATGGACAATTAAAAACCTTCATTGCGTTTTTTCCAGTTTCTTTTCTAGTACTGGAAACATAATAATAAATTTAAAACTACAAATTAACACAATCGCGGTTAAATTTGAAGCTAAAGTGTATGTTGTATACTTTGTTTTCGTATTGATGCCTCGTTGGCTTGTATCTCTCTTCTTTATTTAAGTTGAAGTCGAAGCATATCTCGTTTAAAATATTGCAGATTTGTGAGTTAAACATAAATGTTTCGCGATCCCAAGCGATTGGCATATTTTGAAGGATATGAAGAAAATGGTTGGAGATTTGGAAAAGCTGCTCATTACAATTCTCGTAACGGTAGTTTTCACAATAATCTGTGTGGGACACTAATTGACTGAAAAGATTTGTTTTTGTTTGGATTGCATTTCAAAAAGGTCAACGTGAAATGTTGTTTGAGATGTTTGTGAAATATATATAATTAGAAATCAGGTATATTTGCATATCAAATGCTTGTGGTAGATGTGCACTGGGATATTTTGAGAAAAAGAATTAATTAGTAACTACTGTTAATATTTGCATACAATGTAGTGTGCTAAATTACGTATTTTTTTAAAGTAAACATGTCAAGCAAAGCTATAACATGCAGGCACATTACGACGTTTTATTTATTTATTTGCTCAACTAGTCTATTGGTAATTCCTTAATGTGATTTCAACGCGATGAATACGTTTTTGTATATATTTCACAGACTTTGTAAAAAAAACTTATTGACAGCTTAAGACGTTGCTGTTGAAAACTCTAAGTAAATGTAGGTTTGTAGTATGCGGTGGTAATCAAGCTTTGCGGATTAAATTTTCTCCCACATTCTCCCGAAAACATATCCCAGTATATTTAATGTACTCATTTAAGTTGCATTGATGGTTTATGAAAACGATTAAGAAACAGCACTAGACTTTTGACGAAAAGTTTGAGAACCAACACCTACACACAGAATGCTGCAGTTAAGATCTGGCTGCAAGTTTATGGCATTTTTGTACTTGAAAATGTTTGTTGTAACCATGGAAAAATGCAAGCAATCCACTAAATTTAATTCTTCCAAATGGAGCAATGTAGTATGCCTTGGTGGGAATCTCATTTGATAGATTTTTAAGATTAGTGTTACGGATTACTTCCAGGAAAATTAGTTTTTAAATTTAAAGTAATTCATTATATTTTGCATACAATGTAGTGCGCAAAAGTTCTTATTATTAGTTAATAATTATTTCGTGATTGTACGAATAAACTAGTATCTACTTATACTAGAGAATGGTGATGAAGATCCATTTATTTCGACTTGGAGATTCTTTGTTGACTCCCTAGAATACACAAAACATTTTTTGACACGAAATTTAAACTCAATAAATTGCTGGTACATTCTGACGACGATAACCCGAATTTAGTTTAGTTGTTGTTGTGCTGTTATGAACTTGCTGGCTACCACTGGTTTTCTTCTTCTCCATTTTTAAGTTTATGTAATATATACTCATGGTTGAATCCCTGGTTTGCGCAAATTAGAATTTGAAACGAAATGTAAATTATTAAATTTCTGAGAAATACCAATGGGAGTAATCCGGCTTTCTTTGGGTTGCTGTTGTGTTGCTCAACATATAGGTGTTGTACCTTTTAAGTGCACATTACTGAAAAATGCATTTGCTGAAAATATGCTTCTATTATGGCCAATGTTTGACGAAATATTATTCAAAACAAATGACTATGCTGTTGTGAATCAAAAATCTACAGCACAATTAACTTTGATCCTGTGTTCATAGAATAGAAAACTAACTATTATACTACATTTGACGTAAAAACATATTTTGCCGTCTAATGTATCGTTAAGGATAAATAGTTGAATTTTGAGCAAAAAAACATAGGCGAAAAATAATGTAGTTTCCCATTTATCTGATGTTCATTACTTTGGATGTAAGATATTAAATAGTGCCCGACATGCAACCCTGTGGGAACAAAGTTTTGTTCTCCCAAAATGGTTCAAAGTAGAACGCATTTTGAGGAATCCACGTGAAAAATTTTAATGAGCAATGCTGTAGAATGTAGAAAGTTTTGAAACAAATTATTTCTAATGGTTAGTGTGTCATATATTTTACATACAATGTGGTGTGTAATATTTCATCAAATCGAATGAGTATTTTATACATGCAAGGGTTTATACACAAAAGTCTTGGTGACGCTGTCATGGTATATTCTGAAATAGCAACTTTATGACTGGTGCTCAATGCAATATGAAACGTAAATTCATTAATTCTGGCTATTTCGGTTTATACCGGCTCCGCATATGACACATTATCTAACTATTTCTAAACTGGCATCGGAAATCTTTATGAATAATTGATAGATTTACAATTAATTGCATAATATGGAATCATAGGGCGTGGTAGCAGGTTAATTGATTACAGAAACTTCCTGGTTTTTATTCTAAACTGAATCATTCATCGACTTCAAAATGACAATTAAATTATTTGAACGCAACTTAAAACCGGAAATGAATCATAGAATCTGACAGAATAACTATTTAAACTGTAAAATTCTCATTAAATAGGAATAGGAAGTAGTACTTGTTTCTTAGCATTAATTGACAAAGCATTAACATTTCCCTAATGCGCGCGCATGCTTCTAAATGCTTAACTACTTTTACAATTATCTTTTTATGTGCTATGACTTGTGCACTTATAACAAGTCCATGGTAAACCAATTAAAGATGCTCGCTGCTAAACACGATATGTATTGGTAACAAACTGTCACATTTACCCTGGTTTAGATTTCATTTAGCCTGATCTAGTGTTCATTTAGCCTGGTCTAGAGTTCATTTAGCCTGGTCTAGTGTTCATTAAGCCTGGTCTAGAGTTCATTTAGCCTGATCTAGTGTTCATTTAGCCTGGTCTAGAGTTCATTTAGCCTGGTCTAGTGTTCATTAGGCCTGGTCTAGAGCCCATTAAGCCTGATCTAGTGTTCATTAAGCCTGGTCTAGAGCCCATTAAGCCTGGTCTAGAGCCCATTAAGCCTGGTCTAGAGCCCATTAAGCCTGGTCTGGCGCCCATTTAGCTTGGTCTAGAGCCCAATTAACCTGGTATAGAGCCCATTTAGCCTGGTCTAGAGCTCATTTAGCCTGGTCTAGAGCCCATTTAGCCTGGTCTAGAGCCCATTTTGCCTGGTCTAGAGCCCATTTAGCCTGGTCTAGAGCCCATTTAGCTTGGTATAGAGCCCATTTAGCCTGGTATAGAGCCCATTTAGCCTGGTCTAGAGCCCATTTAGCCTAGTCTAGAGCCCATTTAGCCTGGTCTAGAGCCAATATAGCCTGGTCTAGCGCCGATTTAGCCTGGTTTAGAGCCTAGAGCCTAAAAATAAAGTATACAGACAGACAGACAGACGGACAAACGGCCATGATATCTTAAATAGCTCTCCTGCAGAAGCAGCGAGCTAACAAGAAGAGACTCACTCAGAAAGATTCGGGCAACACAACAAGGTTGACCAGTTGACCTGAGCGAGCCTAAATGATTGACCTTCAAATTGGGCAAGCTGTCGCTTGACCAATAAGTTGGCCCTTCACTAGTTACAGACTTTATTTTTGTTGTACATTTAATTACCCTTAATTGCTAACTGATGAGCAGGAGGCACGACATGAAACACGGTGATGGCAGCAAACCAGAACAATACACGGTGGGTGGGAGGTGGGACTACTGACCAAAGTTACGCAACCAAAAGGAGCTAAAACCAATCAAAATTAGAACATAACCTTTTACTCATTTGCACACACACACACACACTTTTTGACATATGTCCGTTTTCGTAAACTCTTACCACCTAGTCGATACACAAATACGGGAAATATGGGACACGGGTAGTTACGGGAGAACACGGGAGGATGGAATACCTAACCAAAATTAACGCATACAAAATACACATTTAATCTTTCAACAATATACAACTGGCTATTTCAACTTAATACTATATTGCATAGTTCTTACTTTAATTTCCTCTTGGACAAGGACGATCACGATGATCACGACAATTTTTTATTACGCCAAAATAAAATACGCAAAAAGAATACGCCTGCAGAACCACAAGAAGACACAACAATTAAATGGGGCACTATGATACACAAAAACTAGCTGGAAACTTATTCAGCACTAAATACTCTTTTAGGAAACTTATGTTCCATGCCTACCTGTATTACGCCTGGAACTACGCTGGACCTTAACCTAAAAGTGGGTTTACACGACCACACACACAAACGACAACTGAAAGGTTTTTCTGCTGCTGCTCTGCCGAGTTAGCCCAAAAATGTGTGAGCATCCTCGTGTTACCATGCATCTGAGCCGAAGGATCTGTGTGAGTGTTATGTTCTCAGCTTGTGGCATGTAGGGGATATCCCTACATGCATAAGCAAGCTTGACAATTTCCCTGACACCACATTTCCACTCTGCACAGACTCTCTAAAACTTTTGACTCACTGAGAATCCCGCACTATTGTCTTTGTTCACTTGGGGCAATGCTTTACCTATTTTTTCATACCCTTCTCTTACAACGCCACAATATTACGCCTTAACCGTACAGTTTCTATACGAAGTTTCCTGTCTAAATATGTTGTTTCATAGCAGCTTTCCATTTCTTCCCAGGTTCCTTACCGAAAAAATCATAGTGTGGTCACTGCTTCTGCATGGGCCGTACTCTGTCGTTTTATTATTTTACGCTTTACTTGTTTGTTTTTTTTTCAATGAATTATTAGTCGATTGGGTGAAACTTTTTACAACTGGGAAGCAAAATTTTACTTTTGACTTTAAAAAGCTAATCTGATCTTAATTTTGAAGACTTAAGTTTATGCGAGAATTTCGTGTGTATCCACAACTTTGGGATTTTCATATTTGTGATGAATAGGTGCACTAAGTCCCAATTCAGTATTTTGGATTCGGATATTCGCCTGGTAACTACGGGGTTCTGCATTATTGTCGGAGTTCATTTTAGTGCATAAATGAGACTATGGGTATAATCCAATATATATACACATCACTTATGTTTGAATCGGAAGACGTACAACTATCGTTTTTTAAACAGTAAGTTTTTATTCTAACTGTTGAAACTTCTTAATGTTTTGAATGGTTCTGTTTTTTCACGTACAAAAATATCCCCAGGAACATGACTCATATAGGTATGTATGTATTTATTACCACTTTCAAATTTATGCAAATCCCAAGGTAAGGAGTTGCATTACTTTCAAGTAATTATACAAAGGACGCATAGCCATCCCTAAACGTCCATGCCAACTTGCTAAATATATACTACATTTATCCATCTTTACTTCATTGGCTATGTGACACTTTAACTTTAAGTTGATATCGATGTTGTTTAGTGTTCACAGTTGGCAAACATAGCTTCTCTTACGCACTAAAAGATATTAGATATTAGTTACGTGCAGAGATTATCATTATTTCAATTTTCATAGTTATGTATGTAAATTTGGAAGGAATCCCCTACTAGAGAGGATCCAGCCGCCTAATCCATATTAGGATTTTTGCAGACTCTCCCAGGTTTTTACACGGTGTTGCTTTTTACGAGAAATATTATGGAAATTGCAAGTATACAAATCAACAACATGCTCAATCTCATTAGGAAAACCAGTATCAGGTTTCCAACAAACGAGAGAACGAAGTTACATTCACAACTGCAGGAATAAATCTCTGAACGGAGGAGCAACACAAACTTACTGTGCCAGCGGGGATCGAACCCGAGCACGGTAGCGGCAGAATGCATGATTAGCTTTCTGCGCCACCGCGGCGCTACTATTTTCATAGTTAAGGCAGTCAGCAGTTTACTATAGTTGAAACCTGTATGCTGATGATGTTAAGTAGCGGTAAACAAATTGATAAGATTCTTGTTTAACAATTGGTAAGCTTTTAGAAGAATTTTAAAAACTATTTCACATTGTTCACTATATCATTCTTGCTTCGCTTTAACTGAATTGAATCAAAGTAGAAATGTATAATTTCATTACTTTGACTGCATAGAGCAGCACATTTTAATAAGCGTAAAAATGTTTTTCAGTAAATCAGGTAATAATTGGGTAAAATATAATTGCATTGAGTTAGTAATGTAGTAGTTCAACGCATATAAAAAATTCAGGTTAACTACATTTCCTAGTAATATACAATTACTATAAAAATACAATAATACGCTATAAAGCACACGTGCGATTTTGTTTTATTATGCAAATTCACATATGACTGAACTTTAAGAAGTTGTATAAAAAGGCTTCAGACTGAAAACGTTTGCACATGTTTCTCCCTGATGATTTAGGGTGGTTCGAATACAAGATACAACAGGAGAATATATGACAGTTTCTCACAAAACTTGTGTAGCGTAGTTTAACAAGAAATTTTTAAATGGTTTTCTTTAGGTTAACTTTGCATACAATGTAGCGTGCCAAAGTTACATATTTCCAATGCACAATTTACTTAATTTAGTACAAAAAAACAAGTAGGCTGAATATTTCAAAAATATTTTGTTGACATAGTGGAAATGCAAACTTATCACCTAGCACACCTAGCTGCAAATCTGTAAAGTTCAAGGGTGTGTTATGACAATTTAATGAACGAAAATATTTTACGTCCTCATCAAGTTCAAACAAAATTATTTTTGCAAGGTTTTGACAGTTGTGCTGACCTAATAAAGTGTTGACGGACTATTTATTGAAACATGTGAGCATAACAACCCACAAATAACTTAAAAAGCAAGGTAAGCTTTTATATGAATACATGAACACTATTTATGACAAAAATTATTTTCAGGATATATTGTAATATTGGGGTTTTTCTTTGAGGAAAAACTGGCAATATAAAACTTTTGAATGCTAAGGAGCCTGTGAATACAATTTTGTAGATTTATTACTCGTTGGGGTATTTTCTATATACAAGTCTGAAATGCACCCAAAGCAAAACCTTTTCTTACGTAACTTTGTATGTCAAGAGCTTGTAGCAGCTGTAGAATGGAATGTTTCGGCAAATGGTTGAATTTTGAATGCAAACAAGTAGTGTGTGTGCGTGCATTTTACATACAATATAGTATGCAAAATTATGAAATTCTATACTAAGTACAAAAACAGTCATATTGGATATAACTAACAAAGTTACAACTTACAGGCACAATATGACGTTAAAATTTAACAACTTTCCGATACCAATTTTCACATTTGAAAAATCTTCAACCATCTACGATATTTACACATTTATTGTGGAAGGTCGAAAACTGATGTACTCTTGTCTCCGGGAGTATTTGTTTGGGGATAAGTGCGTATTTTAACTTTTTTGTGCAACAACTCCTAATATTTTCTCCAGACAAAATACGTTTTTCTTCCGAAACTTGCATAATATTTCACGCATGTTGTAGGAATAATTATTGCAAACATAAGATGTAGCGGTGTACTAATCCATGTAAGGGTAGAATTGAGTACTGCTGTGAAAACTGTCGTGCTTTTAGAAAAAACTTCTGAAAAAAAGCAATGGTAATACTGATTACCTGTGCATCACATTCTGTGGACTAATGACTACTTGTTCAGTTACATAATGTAATGGATAAAGAACTTGGTTATTTAGATGCAGGAGGTTTTGGAGGCAATGTAGACTTCTCGGAACACGATTGACGATTGACATGTAAACTTAAGTTTCCCTATATATATTAAATGCAATGTAATGCGCAAAATATTCTTTTTTCAGTTAATATACATTTAGAATAGAATTAGTACAAATACTCTAGTATCTGCTGATACTAAATATTAGAGTAGGGTCATGAAGATACATTCTCTTCCATTGCAGAGATCTCCCTGATTTCCGAGTAAGGGCAAAATAATTTTTGAAACCAAAAGTAACTTTGAGAATTTTGGAAATATTCTTGAGTTATTACACAGCTAAGTTTAAGTTGCTACTATGTGAGTCCGCTTTTCGGTTTTGCGTCCTTTGGCAGCATATTAATAGAATAAGAATATGTTGTTTTAAGAAACACCGCATCGCTTTAAAAACAGCTTGAAACACACTTAATGAAATATTAATATTTTGGGTTATTAAGATAAAATAGTTCATTTACATGTAAATATCTCCTTGTTAGATTTCAAATTAATAAAATGGTAATCATGAAATTTTAAAAGTCGAAAAGACCAAAAATGTACAAAAGCCAAAAGCAGTGCGGTTTAAAGGCCAAGTATAAACTATTTTGTCCAACAGTTAATATTGATTTGCGTATTCATTTTCGAAGTAGCAAAAGCGTTTGTTGGTATACTTTCAAAATAAACAACTTGTTTTTAAGTGAACCTGGTAACTTGTAAATGTTATGATGAATTTTCGTTTTATTAGATATAAATTTATATAGAATGCTGTGTTTAAAATAGTTTGTAAACGAAAATAAAAGATGTATAAGCAAACTTAATCCTGTGTTGTTCTACTGCCATTCATTTTTCTACTTATTTGCTGGTAACAAAAGCACATTTTGTAGCTTAATGAAAACGTTGCAAATATCAAAAGCTGAACTCAGATCAAAATTATTTGAATCATTGCATATGTTCCACCGCCAACTATACACATAAGTGTAATATACAACTTAATAATACATATTTGGAATGGTATGCATAGCAAAATTTAAAGCACAAGCGTGCGTATACATATATATAGCGTTGTTTATAGTTTCCTGATATAGCGTGTAAGAATACAGGTATCCAATCAGAATTCAACTCGTGTTTCAAATGTCTGAAGAGAGTAGAATATATTTTTAACTAATAATCGTGAATGTAGTTTAGGTAGCAAAGCAAATCGTCAAGCAAAGCATAAATAATACATGTCTTGCTACATTTTAAGAACGCCGAAAAACGTTTTGGACCGTAGTCAATCTTCTACACTCTACGCGCTTATAAACGGCCCGGAGAAGCAGATACAAGTATAGGTTGCTACACTTCAGCATAGCTGCTGCTTGTACAGCGCTTTGCATTCTAGCAGTTTTATAATTCTGATTATTCAATATTGCTTGAGTTACAAATCTACACTTGAAGTCAACGACAAACTGAAATGCCATTGCAAGTATTGGAAATACATAAACTGATGAACTCGATAGAGAATATTTAGCTACTACATCCGAAGTTTCGTTTTGCGCCACGTATAGTACATGTACCTGGAGCAGTATAATGAGACATGAGACTGGCCAACATGGTAACGTATGCAAGAATATATTGTGAATGAATATATAATATCATAAACACACTTACTCACCTGCATGTTATAAATATCAGATAATATGTATATTTTTATATATTCATAAGCTTTTTGTCCCAGTGTTACACGTCCCATCAATTACACGACGTCATTTTCTTCAGTTCAGGTTGTCTGGTTGGAGAGATGCACCAACTGCTTCGCAGCATATAATTTCGTCTGGAAAAAAACTAATATTTTGTGAAAATAATATTCGAAAACTTCACTGAATAAATAAATTAATGTAATCAGTTCACAGTTGTGTCTAAAAAGTTTCTGTGTTTTTAAGCTTGACGATATTACTAAATTCTCGAACAAGTAAGCTATCTCAAAGGCCAAACGAACACCGTGCATTTTATAAATAAACAATTAAGCCATGCATAAAGTGAAGCTTCATGTTTTACTGTTTTTTATTTACAGATATTTTAAGGGTATGGACGTAACCTGTGTCAAGAATTTCAGCATTTCTACCAAGAAAGTGGAAAGCGGTTTGAAGGATTTTGGGGTCTACGAAGACATTTCTAATCTGCTGCCATGGGTTGACTACACACCGGCTTTGGTAATACTAGGTTTGCGCTAACAATAAGCATATTTTTTGAACCAGCTAATATTTGCAATAATTAATGAATTTTCTAAACTTCGAATGAATTTTTTTTTATTTTAAAGACTAGCAATGCTTTGTGGTTTCGAAAAATGGACAAGTACAGCTAACCCCAGTCACCAGATGTTTGACTTGGCTATTCGATCTACCAAGAGACAAATTAAAAGCCTTTTGAAAAACTAATTACTGGTAAGACATATTTCTGTTGCGTGTTCCAAATCCTATTTAAATGAAGCAGATTTTGTTCAAAATTATATTTAACTGTTACAGCTGCCATGTCTTTGGTAACGTTGTCAGCTGATTTGTAATTTTTGTTGCTGCTGGGAAAACTCGTTGATGTGCTGTGAGACAGACGAAAATACTGCTACACTTTTGGACAAAATATGAGTTTACAGGCCAGTAGTTATATGATTTGGCTAATTTATACCGAGACCTAGAATACAGCTCGAATAAGCGGATATGACTAGAGTCATTTGGCTATGACGGCTGGGTTACTTGTTCATATATAGTTTAAAAAGGTCGACAAATAATTTTAACAAGAATCTAAAAAACGATAATTCATTTGATCTTCTTGAGACTGACACTATAGTTTCTCCTGCTTGTTGCATTTTTCGTTTCGATCGGTTAGTACGGATTACGGATGTTCTGGTATAAAGCTGGTTTTTAAGAATATTTGCCACGCGTGAACTAAAACCAAGTCATATGGTATTGTTTTAACTTGAGAGCATACTCCGTCAAGCGTTTAGTATTTTGTGTGTTTCTATTTAGCACGAAAAAGTTTTTGAAGGATTATCTGAATTTGTAGAAACTTTGCATACAATGTAGTGTGTAAAGATATTATGTTTTCAATGCATCATTCTAAGTTTATGGGACGAGTAAATAACTACTTAGTTTGTTATTAGCTGTTCTATTGTTATTTAGTCGAACATTTTGGAAGATGGAATTCGTTATTTGGTTTAATTTTACATGAAACAAATCATTACGCATACACAGTTTTAAGTCACGTATTGAAATTTTATTCTGACTAAAGGTTACGTGTCTATTTGTTCGGGTTTAATTCCTGTGATTCTCTTGCAGAGAAAATTAAAAACTAGTGTACAAACTCTTCAGAATGGTTAAGATATTTCAGGTTGGAAGAATGATTGGTAATGGATAGGATATGGCAATGAAATAAATTATTGGACTGAATTCCAAACGCTAGTTGCTAGAAAAGCATTCTACTTTTACGAGAAACAATCAAAAACTACATCCGCTGACGTAATATAAATATGTTAAAACTGTCGGGGTACTAAATTTGCTTTATTTTAGTTTTGTTTTAGTAAAGTGCCTTACCAGAAGACTTTAACCATTAGTTGAAAAACCATTTTGCTATGTTGTTTATGATTATTTTTTTTGAGTTTTTAAACAACTTGGTGCGACAGTTGGTTCCAGAAAACCTCCGTTTATTCACAAATGCAAAGTTTAAGGTTCCAATTTAGTGCAAACCACTACCGAAATGAGACAAGTACAATTTATATACAATGTAGTATGTAAACCTAATATTTTATTAAACCTTGAATTATGTAGCATGCAGTATTCATAGTTAGCACAATAAAATATCTATCGATGTAAAAGATGGTTTGTCTAACCATTAGCGATTAGTAAATATGTTTTACGAAGTCCTTCTTTGGCTGTTCCGATTTAGTGGCAATAAATTAGGTAGTATGCCTTGATTTTTTAAACTGTTCACTTTTTCAACCCACTTTGAGTCGCGTCGTACATTCCCTCGTTTTATGTTTTGATTTCGCTTGCTCTATTCTAAATTAAATTTAATTGTTTGTTGTTATTCACTTCGTGGGATTCTACATGTAAAAGGACCAAAGTATTTTTATGGGATATTTTATTAAAATAGTAATTGACAACATAAATATTATTGTCAGCATCAACAAAAGAGTCCATTCTAAGGTAGGCTTTTGATTCTTGCTTCTTGGAAGGGAACGTTTTACACGCTTTGTTTTGTAATTAACAATGTCTGCAAGTTTACAATTAAATAGTTAAAGCTCCCAACTTGGGAGCTTTAACTATTTAATTGTTGGGAGTCCTAACTGGTTTAAATATATTTTTGAGAGGTGTATTTAGCATCCATTCGTTAGGAGTTTTTTATTTTTTGAGTTATCAATTTTACTGCTGTTTAGTATTGGTGGATGTAGGTTCACTGGCTAAGCTTCAATTGGATATTCTTGGTAGACAATAAACAGTCTATGGATACGTAGTTTGGATAACCAAATCATAGACGTGTATATAAATATTTTTGTGAATGATTGTAAGAAGTTTTTGGTGACTTATAAATCTCGTTATTGCTTTATTTTAAAAACCCCTGAAGAGGAGCCGTATTCGGATAGAAACGTCGGAACGTTTTACTGATATACATTGTTAAAATACTCGTTGCGCTCACAGTATTTTTAGTTTAAAAATGATACCTTAATACTAGTATTCAATTATCTTTTGCGTACAATGTAGTTTGCAAAGTTTTATACAATATTCATAACACCTTCTATATTGATTTGCACAAAGTAGTCACATAGCACCAAGAGAATTAGTTTGGCATGATGTAATGAAAGCTAAAGGCAATTGATTTTGTTGAAGCTCTGTTAAAATTCCAACGCAATGTAGATTTGTATGATTTTAGTTATCATGCTCCACATCTTATGTTTCGGTCTCATTCAAATCTTTGCTGCTTTACGTTAGGCGGTTAATGAAATTCTTTGTTTTGCATTTGTGCTTTGTGCCGTGTTTTATTGGTCGTTGGATGCACTAATTCATGAAGTTTAAAAAATTCTTCATGAAAAGGTAATAGTCTGAAATACCAACTTGGCCCTTACGACGATTATTCGTTGGTCGTCTCAGTTTCACAAAAACGATTTTACAAATTTACTATAGTACATTTAGTATTAGTATTCATCAATCGCCGCAGGTTCTTTGGTATCTCTTGAAAGGTCTGGAATTTTGTTACTATATACTACGTTACACATTTTTTATTCACGGTTTTATGGCATAATGCTGTTTGTACTGTTCTAAAAAAGTACACTAATACAATTATTGGACGCAAACTAATTTCATTCCTTTTATTTCATAATTGTATATAGTATTTAGAATCAGTCGTTTGTTCCTCACACCATAAGCTTTGATTAGTAGGTTATAAAGCTGGCTAAATTGTGCTGTTTTAAACAAATAATGATTCGGCTAATTTACGCCGACACTCCATAATGCAGTTTTTTTGCAAATACTCACACAATAACGAGATGCCGTTATTCCTTCAAAACAAGGCAAATGTAGACGTATACCATTGTAGATCATCTATTTGTACCTCGTGGATATTATGTCGTCATAGTATAATCATAATGTCGCTTCAGCATTGTGAAGGATGCGATAAATCTGCAAGCATGTTTGATCTAAAAAAGTTTTGACATAGAATTAGCATCAATGTACATGTATGCATCCAGGTATACATATTGTTAGTATGCTATTTTGGACTAGAATTCTTGGCTCTATATTTCCGCCTGTGTTTTTTGTACTGTTCAGTACCTATTATGCTCCACATTTATGCAAAGTGAAGTGTCAGGCACGGTGTTGTTTTTCTAACTTATATTGCACGTATGGCATTCTCAAACAAGCTTACCAGACTGCTCATTATTTTAATCACATTGCTTTTGTGTTTGATTTCATATAAATTTCAAGTATGTCTAATATTGTTCGATAGACTTTCTTGGTCTTAGTAATTGGTTAAAATTTATACACGTAGAATAGTTTTGTTTGTCAGAAGGTTTGCCATATATCATTAGGCATTAGGTATTTGTTGAAGCTTTAGGATATAGAAAAAATAATGCATTTTGTGTTAAACTCTTTATTAGTATAAGTAAACGCTGTTTCAATTTAAACACTTGTTTTAACATTTTGCATGACGTCAAATTTTATTGCTGTTAGGTCCAATTGACTACGGACTACTTGTGAATTGTATAAAACACATACGTGTAAAAAATGTTGTTTTGGAGATTGTGTAATAAGGATACACAATGTATGGCGAGCCTTTTTTATTCTAATGCAAAAAAATACAAGTTAATAGTTTGTCACACATTCTATTTTCACTTGTTGCAAGCATTTGCAGAATCCCATATATTTGTAGGTAAGCTGAATCTAAAAGTTTTATCTGCGTATGCGGTAAGTTTTATCTCCAACTTTTTAAAGTTTTCGTTATCCGTAAGGGAACTGATATTCACGTGTAAAATTGTTTCAAGAACATGCACCACAATTGCACGTATTTATAACCATTTGCAAATTTATGCAAATCCTCAGGTATGGAGCTGCATTTTTTCAAGTCATATTTACATTTTTTTATAATTATTTATATATTGGTTGCTTTAAGACAGTAAAGACAAAGAAACATCAATCTATTGTGTGCATTTGTTTGCATTTGGGATTCCTTTGTTTCCCTCACACAAGAAATTTGGGGTTTACTAAGACCACTTATCCCTTCTTCGCCTACTGTTCGGAACAGAAATCGGAAAAACATCAATTTATTTTATGTTTCCATGCTCACGAAGCGATATGCAGATTCTGTTTCATTTTATACGTTTTTCGAAATGTTGGTACAAATACGTTAAATGTGTTTAAATTGGCAAATTTTGCAAATCCAATCCACACACTTTTCACATAGTGAATATCCTAAAATTCATTCAGTTAGACGTTCAGAATCATATAATTTTTTCGCCTGGTTTTTGTAGGATATGGGACGTTAGCAATTTGCAATATGTTAAAAATTAGTATATATGACCAGTTGTACGAACAATGTAGTTCTTAATTCTTGGTGTAAAGAGAGACACTAAAAAGACTCTTTAGCTTGTGCAAGGCCTAATGCATGGCTTTGCAATTCACTCAAATACTGACGAAATGCGAAAGAACTAAAACGACCTTAACACGTCTACAGACGAAAAGCAAATGTGTCAAACTCTACAGTACCTTTATCGTTATGAATCAAATTGCTATTCATCAAATTTTTAAATAATCTTCAAAATCTATTAAGTGTGGTTTACACATGAACCCAACAAAACAGTAAAAATTTTAATTCAAATACTTAAAACCTCTGTTAATTCATAAACTTGCAAAATCAATAAGATTGGGTTCAAATGTAGCGCTATTCGTAGACATTTCAATACAAAGTCTGGCTTCAATCTTTAACAAATTTGGTAAGACTAGTACCGTTTTCATACAATGTAGTATGTAAACTCAATAGATAAATAAACTTAGTATTACCTATATGTGGGTTCCATTATTCATGGTTTGCTAAAACTAATGTCAATCACTGTGAAAAACGTTTTGTTCTACTATCAGCGCTTACTAAATATTTTTGACAAAATTAATTATAAATTTTCTGGTACGTTTTTGATTTTCCGGGTCCATTGCTAGACGTTCATTTTGTTCGTTCATATTCCTCACGTCTAATCGTTTTAAGATTAAAATAAGATTTTAGCTCTTTTAAGAAGTTCAAACCAGACTGTACATGCTTTTGGTGGACCACAAGTTGACCTTGTGCTTAAGATACGAAGGTATGAATATACACAAGATTGTGAAAATTTTATTGAATTTAAAAGCGAATTAGTCACTCGGTTTCAAACTTAATCAAATTGATATACACAATGGTGTTACTAAATACAGTTTTGGTTCGGAGATGTCTCCAGATGTTTTAGTTCAAAATTAGTTTTAGAGATATGTAAGTTGGATCCACGCTCTCTGCTTGACTTGAGATAAATGCCTAATGTAAGGCATTTGTGTAAGTGTATTATTTATATGATTTGAAGGACATGTTAAACGTCTTTATACAATATGTGTGAGGCTTTTGACGAAAATAGTTTTTGGAGTTCTAATCAGATAAGAAGACATCCTTTTCTGTACAGTCTGATAAAAATCTCAGTTTGGTTTTAGTTTTATTAGAAACGAACAGAAAACTAACACTTTATAAAACAATTAAATGTTTGAATGATTTTCAGTGTTCAGAGTGCTGACCGCGTTAGAAGACATACATACCAGTTTACGTTGGAATTAAACAGGGGAAACACGCTACCAAAAATTTTAAATAAAAATACATTGTTAATTAAAAACCTTAATGCGTAAATTTAGGATTGCATCCGGATTTAAAGCAATGTAGTTTTAAATCTCGAGGTTTGACATATAGAATTGTAAATATTAACACCCAATCTTATTTGTAGCTAAAACTAATGCTTTCTCGGGTAGTTTGTATCATGAAAGTAGATGGGTAAGTTCAAATGCCTTCATTAATTTTTATATCTTGTTGACTTACCCTGAAAACAATGGCTCAAAAATTATGAACGAGCATGATATACTGCCATAACGTGCATCTGCTTGATTCAATAGTGCTATCGGATTCTGATATAATGTAAAGCTTGATGTAAAGCATTGCATTTACATAAAAAATTAAGGACGTGTAAAATTAATTGTGAAAATAGCTGACATAAGAGGTTATCCAGAAATATAACTGGGTGCTTACCGAATCTCACTAAATAAAAAGCGAAAACAAAACCAAACATAGTTTATAGGTCCAATTGAAGCTTGCAAGGTACCTATCAAAGAATAGTTGAATAAACTTAATTTAGATTTTGGCACAATAGCTGTAAATTATTTTACAGAGGTTTTCTGATGTGTACGTTTTGCATGCAATCTGGTGTGCACAAACTTTTATTGTTGTGGGTGGTGGCTATCATTTATGTTTCCTTTATGTGATTGTATCAAGAAACCTCAAATTTTTTCACAACATTCAAACTTTATTTAAGAAGTTTTATTGGAATATCAATTCACTGCAAAGACCCTCACCGTATATATGCAAGAATGTGAGTCAATGTAGACTTGCATGGGTAAGTGGATTATATGATTCCAATAATACTAGTAAATTAAATAATTTACTAGTATTATGGGAATTATCATAAAATTGATGTTGGAAAGTTGTTAAATGTTTATATTTAGAATACCTTTGCATACAATGTTACGTGTCAAAGTGGTATATTTTCAATGCATAATTTACTTAATCTGGTACAACTGAACCAGTAGGTTGAACAATTTCAAGAAATTTTGCTGTGAAATATTGGAAACGCAAAAATTATTCATAAATAGCATCATAATATCAAATTTGCTGGGTACGTCCAGACTATATTGACCATTCGACATTCCTTCAAATCGTTATTAAGTTGAAATAATCAAATTTGTGCTAGGTTTTGACATCTTTGCTGATTTGATAACTTTTTGAGAGGTCAGCCATTAAAACAAATACCCTGTTGTCCCACAGCTAAGCAGTAATTTGAGAAAACTTGTATTCCGATAGAAAGATACCGTTATAACAACAAACATATTTTGAGCTTTTTAGGAGAGATTCTGCTCAAATTCTGAATAGAGCTCATTTTTGAAAATGAATGATAGATAGGAATACGATTTTGTACGATAACTACGCAAAACACAGATAAATTTCTGATATTCTAATTGTTGATGAAAGAAAACATTTGGTCTCAATTGTTTATTTGCTAGTTTTTAATTGTATTTGAGTAAAAGACGAATTTTCAGGATTCTGCTGAAATTAATGCTCTTGTTACTTACCGTCGGAGATTTTTATCGCCGTGTAGCCAAATTTGGTGTAACATAATTTTGTAGCTTTTGTATTGTAAGGTACTTGACTAACGAGTAGACCTTATTTGTGTACATTTTGCATCCAATGTAGTCTGCAAAATTCATATAGTATTCGGTAATGGATAAAACAAAGTAAAAGACATGACGCATAAGCTAATATTTGCTGGCACTTTGTGAATATTGAACTCTGTAATATTAGTATTTGCTTTGTATCTTGTTTCATTTGTGTTTCATTTGTGTGGTTCCAATTGATTAGAAATATTTCTAAAATTGCAGCATTTATAACCTTGAAAGTTTAGAAAAAATAATAAATGACTGACCGCTTAAAGTGTTGCTGTTGTATCGCAAGAATCCAAGTCAATGTAGACGTGGGTACTTTTAGGCACTTGCCATGTCTCCTAGAAGAAACCTTCAAAAATCTTGGCATTGCTTCCGGGAGTTACTAAAGTGCACCCCTATGCACCCCCACCCCCCACCCCCCAAAAAATCCACCCCCCACCCCCCAAAAAATCCACCCCCCACCCCCCAACAAAAATCCACCCCCACCCCCCAAAAAATCCACCCCCACCCCCCAAAAAATCCACCCCCTACCCCCAAAACAAATCCACCCCCTCCCCCCAAAAAATCCACCCCCCACCCCCCAAAAAATCCACCCCCCACCCCCCAAAAAATCCACCCCCCACCCCCCAAAAAATCCACCCCCCACCCCCCAACAAAAATCCACCCCCCACCCCCCAAAAAATCCACCCCCCACCCACCAAAAAATCCACCCCCCACCCCCCAAAAAATCCACCCCCCACCCCCCAACAAAAATCCACCCCCACCCCCCAAAAAATCCACCGCCTACCCCCAAAACAAATCCACCCCCTCCCCCCAAAAAATCCACCCCCCACCCCCCAAAAAATCCACCCCCCACCCCCCAAAAGATCCACCCCCCACCCCCCAACAAAATCCACCCCCCAACAATATCCACCCCCCAACAAAAATACACCCCCCAAAAAATCCACCCCCCACCCCCCAACAAAATCCACCCCCCAACAATATCCACCCCCCAACAAAAATCCACCCCTCACCCCCCAAAAAATCCACCCCCCACCCCCCAACAAAATCCTCCCCCCCACCCCCCAAAAAAATCCACCCCCAACAAAAATTCATTACAAACAAAAATGCACCTGTTCAGTTTCAGTTGGGTTCTAATGAGGTTTACGGAAGTGAATCGCGATTTGTAGTTGAGTTTGGAAAAAACAAAATAAGGTAAGAAAAATCCTTGACCAATTTGTCGTTAGGTTAAGTTAGGTTAGGTCTTTATTAGGTTGGATCTACACCTAAAAGTGCAAAATGAGCTACTCGTCGAGAACGGCACAAATAGGTATTTTTTGGCAATCTTAAATTTTTAGCTCTCCATTTAAGATTTTTAGGAGAAAACCTAACCTAAAATAACCTAACCTAACTAAACATAACGACAGATTGGTCAAGGGTTTTTCTTACCTGATTTTGTATTTTCCGAACTCAACTAAAAATCGCAATTCAGTTCCGTAAAACCCATTAGAACCCAAGTGAAACTGAACAGGGGGGAACCCAAGTGAAACTGAACAGGGGGGAACCCATTTAATTTTTGTTGGGGGTGGATTTTGTTGGGTATGGGGGTGGATTTTTGTTGGGGGTGGATTTTGTTGGGGGTGGATTTTGTTGGGTATGGGGGTGGATTTTTGTTGGGGGTGGATTTTGTTGGGGAGTGGATTTTGTTGGGGGGTGGATTTTTTGGGGGGTGGGGGGTGGATTTTTTTGGGGGTGTGGGGTGGATTTTTTTGGGGGGTGGGGGGTGGATTTTTGTTGGGGGGTGGATTTTGTTGGGGGGTGGGGGGTGGATTTTTTGGGGGGTGGGGGGTGGATTTTTTGGGGGGTGGGGGGTGGATTTTTTGGGGGGTGGGGGGTGGATTTTTTTTGGGGGTGGGGGGTGGATTTTTGATGGGGGGTGGATTTTGTTGGGGGGTGGGGGGTGGGGGGTGGGGGTGCGTAGGGGTGCACTTTAGTAACTCCCTTGCTTCCATTGAAATGTTTGCTTTATAATTATTTGCAGATCCTACTTTACATGTGGGTTTTACAAATGCACTAAACGTTTCTGTGCGTAATCCACAGTTAATTAAAGAGAGAAAAACGTTTGTTGCTCAACTTTCAATACCATTACGCTCTAATATGCTGTCACGTTAAAATTAGTTCATAAAACTAGCTTTAAATAAGTTTACAAAAAAACAGGGTTCTTTTCCCAAAGTTTGAAATGCGCTCGTTTATTAATTATAATTCAAAACATTTTGAATGTTTGATATCAAATGTGTGACTCTAGTAGTTCCAGTGTAGGGTATTTTGGAAAAACAATATTTATTTGTACAGTTGTACAAATATTTTTTGCACACAATGTAGTGTGTAAATCTTTTATCATACATATGTTCTAATGCTATCATTTGCTGGTACATTATGATAATTGGAGTACACGTCGCCCCCCTTGTGATATCTAAGCTTCGGTTTCTTACATTCAAAATTAATTTTGTGTTGTTGTTCACTTTGTGGGTTTTTAAAGCAGTGAGAACGACGATAAGATTTGTAAAACTATTTGCTAAAAAGGTAAATGACAACACAAAATGTCGTTGTTTCAAGACTTGCATATTTTTTCTTTTTAGTAGGACTTTTGACACACGCGTTTTTTAATTTGAAATGTTGGTAAGTTTAAAATTAGGTGTAGCGCAAAGTTTGAGTATCTACATATTACGGTGTTGTAATTAGATTTCAGTTTTTTAGAATTTTTTAAACCCTGTCTCATGTGTCAGCATTTATACTGTTCTTTCGAGTTTGTGGATGTACATAAATATTTGAGATCAGTATTCAAAAAGATTTTAGTTGTTATCACGCAATGAACATATTTAAGGTCATACAAGTTTCTTGATGCCCCGTCAAAGTTTCTAAAGCAATGTAGATTTGGATACTTTTTTGATAATTTTGATTCTCCACATACTATACTTGGTTTCCATTGAATTTTCAGCAGAACTACAATTACATTATTGGTTGGTTTCACAGTCCGTTGATATGTATGTTTTACAATCCACTTTAATACATAGCTCTGTTGTAATTATACTATAATCATTGTCACTGTTTCATCGCAAGGATCGATTGCAATGTAGGTTTGGATACTCTGGCGTTTTTTGAAGAAACTCTTTGACACACGTTGGTATTTGAGAAATTAAAATCTTCCAACTTTATAATTAGTTACAGCTCGCCATTGATTTATATATATGTTTTAGAGATCCAATTAGACTTAGATTTTTGGAATTTCAAAAATTTCAGTTCATAGGTTATCATTTACTTTCTACTTCATTTCAGTGTTTGTTTAATAGTTCAGCTGTATCTGGAAATATTGTGTAGACTTTTTTATCGTAATGCTTGTATTTACACAAATTTTGCTTGCAATGTAGTTTGCAAAATTCCAGTAAGAAATTGATTTTCTTCAGTACGCAGAAACAAGAAATATAGTGTTGTAAAGGTAAAACTGGTTAGGTTAAGTGATATTGTTGGCTGGATAATTTAAAGGTGTTTCATTGCTGCTTGAGTAATACTGGAAATATATTGTTATTTTATATTTTTACGTTTGCTGGTAAGATCTGACTTTCCTTCGCTTCCGATGGTTGGTTGTTCAATACGCTTAAGGACTTGTAACGTTTGGTGTAGTATAGGTGGATTGAAATTTTTGTCTTTCTAAAATTTGAGACTAATTTGCTAAGATTAGCCGCGCGTGAGGACTATTATGACGATGAAGTCTGCCAATGTGTAAAAATCGATTTTCCACACAATGTAATGTGCAAAACGTTTACATTTTTATAGTATGTGACACCTAATAGTCGACACATTATCATAACATTAGCTTTATTTCGCTGGCAGGTAATGAATATGACAAGCATAGCCATTTTGTCGGCGCTCTATCAAATTGTCCAAAGCAATGTACATTTTTGATACTTGCTTAATAGTAGTCATTTCCGACATCTTTTGTTTGTTTGCATTAAACTCATTGCCGAAAAATATTCGCTGAAAACTAGTATTGGAAGCAAAGAAACTATATTTTTATTATATTGTTATCATATGGATTCTTTGGAAATATTTGTTTGTTCTCTGCACCATCAGCTTTGCGCCATGAGTAGTTATGCTGGCGGAGATACACAATGGTTACCAAGGAATAATTTGGCTAATTTATTTCGACATTTGGCGATGCAGATTATCATAAATACTCATTTAATAAGGTATATTTTTAAAATTCTACTACATTAATATTCCTTTGGAACATGGCATTTTATACGCAAATCATTATACATATTCTATGTGCACGTCGTGGGCAGAAAATCCTCATTAAATAATTATAACGCAACTTCAGCATTGCGGCGGATGCATCATTAATACAGCAACCATATGCGGGTTAAGGTAGATGCAAGAAAGCTGAAGTATTAGTCAGTGGAATATCACCTACAGTTTCATAATTAAGTAATTGTCCTCTTGTTGGGGAGGTACGGCGAAAGTCGTTGGCAGTTCTTCTTTGCAAACCTATACGATCTTATAACCTTTAAATCTAGAATTTGCATCAGTGCACATTGGTATGCTTCGGATTCGAAAAGTTTGCTAATGTTACTTTCTGATGATTTAAAGTGGTTTGGATATAAGAGGATAATATATGATAGTTTCTCACGACAACTGGTGTAGTGTTGTTTGACAAAAACGTTTTTAAATGTTTGTAGTAAAGTTAACTTTGCACAATGTAGCATGCCAAAGTTATACATTTCCAGTGCACAATTTACTAATAGCAGTACGAATAAACTAGTGGGCTGAGTATTTTCAAGACATTTTTTTTGTAAACGATGTTTTGTTCAACTATCAGCGACACTTATTATTCCATAATGTTCATCAAGATGTGTATCACAATATTGGTAAACAAGTTGCTGGTACGTTTAGATTTTGAAAAAACACTCTCTAAAATCCTAATCCCTTATAGGAGAATCCACTTTAGATAGTAAAATGTATTGAAAAAATAAGTCAGTAGTCACTTTGTCTGTAGTAGTTTCCGCTTTGGTTAATTCCACTTGAGGGTTTGCATCTTTTGGTGTTGCTAGTTTGGATTGATGTTGTCTCATTCTAAAATTCTAGACTGATTTACTAATATTAATTTAGAATGTTGAATGTTTTAATGCTGGAATCTGTTCGTGTGTACAGGTGCAATTTGCATGCAATTGGAAGCACGAAGAAAGCCCCCAGAAAAAAGCCACTGCGAAAAAATCCCCCGGAAATAAGCCCCCTACGAAGAAAGCCGCCTACGAAAATAACCACCTGCGAAGTTAACCACCTATGAAGAATGCCCCCTGCGAAAATTACCACCTACGAATTTAGCCACAAACGAAAAATGCCACCTTTTTACTTGAAATGTGACAAGTCAAATTCCACAAACACAAATATACAGTTATAATATTACTTCTACATTACTGTAGATTGAAAAATTCAGAAGGATGCATTTATTTAGTTTTTTGTTGTCATAAAGCCCAGCGCAAAACAACAATACTAAAGCTACAATATCTTTTCGGTTTTCTACAAAGCTAATATTGCAAAGTCCAATTTTATGATTTTTATAAAAAATATTCAACTTGCATATTACAAATTAAGATTCTAGGCGATTCCTATTACCTATTCCAACTACTCTTGGTAGATAATACATTATAACGTGTAAGTATTAACACAGTGCTTAATATCAGGTACTTCATACTGTAAAGTTCATAGCATAACAAGTTAATGTTGCATTAGTGGGAAAATGTGGCTTTTAATATATAAATATTTACATTCGGAATTAAGTGCAAGTGCACTCTAGTTTATGGATGAAAAATATTAATAATCTTGCAACTGTATCACGGTTAGCTGGATATTATTTATCCTAGATTTATAACTGATCAAAAATTAAATTACAGTATATTAGACTACAACTTTGTTGGTAGTATTGAACTTTTTGAAAAAATCAGATTATATGAGTATATCTGGTATTGTGAACATAGCCAGTTTCATGCGGAATAAATTAAAACTGTATATTTGTGTTTGTGGAATTTGACTTGTCACATTTCAGGTAAAAAGGTGGCATTTTTTGTTTGTGGTCAACTTCGTAGGTGGTAATTTTCGCAGGGGGCATTCTTCGTAAGTGGTTAACTTCGCAGGTGGTTATTTTCGTAGGAGGTTTTCTTCGTAGGGGGCTTTTTTCCGGGGGATTTTTTCGCAGTGGCTTTTTTCTGGGCGCTTTCTTCATGGACCCCATGCAATTAAGTGTGCAAAACTGATACACTTTTCTATATTTATTGACACCAAGTAGCCCACACAACGCCTGCATACCGTAATTTTATCACGCAATGAACAATTTTAAAGGCATACCATTTTCTTGGCTCTCCATCAATGTGCTTAAAGCAATGTAGATTTGGACACTCTTTTGATAATTTTCATTCTCCACATATTTTGCTTGGTTTCCATTGAATTTTTTGAAAAATTACAATTACGTTATTGGTTTTACAGTCCGCTGATATGTATGTTTTACAGTTGTACCTTATGTTGAGTATGAACTAAAATCATTTATTAACTTCCATAGTTTTTTAAGAAACAGAGTCTGAAAACACTGGTTTGGGGAAACAACGTGTAACAGTTGATCGTCGAACGTTTCGCAAACGACTTTTGTAAAGTCACTTTACAAATTAATATTTAGGCACTTGCCATTTGCATTCATCCATTGGCGCAGACATGAACTCTCTGCTTGCTGGATTGAATTCTTCGTCGAAATATTAATAGTTCACAAACACGCATTTTTTAAGATTGTTGGAGGTGCTTCTCAACGTACTTTGACGAAAGATTAAATTTCTAATGTTTTCAAGTAATTTTTGTATACAATGTGGTGTACAAGATTCCTATATTTTATAATTCATTAACCGATACATCAAACACGGCATGTAAAGCAATAACTTGCAAACATTATCATGCCCTGAAAATTTGCATGTCTTGATGGAATGTTCGGTTATGATCTTGATATAATTTTACCTGATTCCGTATACTGTCGCAGGGAAAAAAATATATTGCGAAGTTTATATTATGTCTGCTACAATTTGTAGAAAACTATATTGTACAGCCTAAGTTGTCGCAGTTGAAGGGTCCAAAAAAAGTTAGACTTAGGCACTTCTTTTATAAGGGGATATCGTTTTGGGTTTTGGGGTATAATCACTTTAAAATTGCCTCAGTTTTCTTTGAGAACATAAAAATTTGATTAATATATATTATTGAAGAACAAAAATTTATTTTCTGAAAATCGGTGAGTTGTTCGTCACGATAATAATCGGTACGATCAGTTTTAATTAACGGTTTAGGATCAAAATAATAAAAATAATACGGAATCGTTTGTATTTACTGTGGATACGTAAACAAAATAGGTATGTACGTTATTGGAAAGATAGCTACAAAGAAGCACACTCGTCATTCAATGTATTAATGTACGTCTGCAGTAGGTCATTCAGCATTTTCGATGTTGGTCGATTGAATAAGTTCTGTTAATACATATTATTATTTTGAAGGATATAGTTTGTGCTAATTTATATTTTGCATACAATGTAGTGTGCCAAAATTTGAATATACCCAATGCATATTGCATTGATACCCGCACGCATAAGCATGCAAATATTGATGCAAAAACGTAACGGTTATACCATTACTGCTGACTGCGTATCTATAAGTTATTTTTCTCAGTTGCTTCCGTAATCTCAAAACATAATGCTTAACTCAAAGAGTAAGACTAAATACGATTATGCAGGCTAGTTCCGAAATTTACAGTTTTGAATTTGATAAGTAACATTTGCTCCAGAATGTTTATGAATGAAAAATATGCTAATTGGAATCAAGGGCCTGGGGAATGTAGAACTAAACTGGGATAATTTATGTTAACTACAAGGTTTTACTGTACACCCAGAGTTACGTTTGCGGCAAAAGTAGAACTGCAGGAAGACTTAGGATTTAGCGACAGTGGCGAACTATATACCTGTGTAACTTTAAGCAGTGTGTAAACTTAGCTTTAACAAATTTGCGTTACAAAAATCAGCAAAATGGACATTGTGAATACTGATTACATTTCCAACACACGAGATTACTCTTACTAATTTTATGTATATATTTACTGAAAAAATACTTGGCTTCTGAGACGCAGGGTATGGAGACAATGTAGACTTGTTTCTCCGCGTAGAGCCAACACAAGACAAATGTCTTGTAAATTTGATTTCACAATGTTGCACTGGTCCATTGGTACCCCTTTTTGCATTTTCAATAAAAACATTTGGAAAGTATTTATAATTTGTAAATAGATATCTTTTAAATTGTGGAGGTACAATTTGATCCCCTGTTGAAGTTCATACCGTAAAAAAGCCCAGCCTCCTACCTTCAAACTTAAAACATTTAATACGAACATAGGCCTGGGAAGTGGGGGGACAGGTGGGTCATTGTCCCACCTTAGAAAAATCATGGTGGGACAAACGTATCCTTGTCCCACCCTTGAATTTGCCAAAAAACAAACAAATATTCCTGCAAACCCTTGGTTTTTTTATGTATAAAAACAATTAACACGTAATTATTTATAAATTCAATGACAAGTTTTATAAACTTCCCAAAATCAGGTAATTTTTTCTCAACCTTTGCATTCGATTTGTACTGTTCTCGTCAAATCTGCACACAAAACGAAGAATTAGTCGTGCTTCTACGAAACGTTAGTACAAAAATCGGTAATACGATTGTAAACTACTTCGTTTTAAATGCGAATTTCCAAAATCAGGGATAAATTTACCGGAACTTTATAACTTACTCTTAAAACTTTACAAGAAAAACAGCTATATTCAAAATTCAATTTCGGAAATTATCCAAAACATGTTAAAACTTCTCAAATCAAACTTAAAATTTAGAAAACCAACAATCTAAAAATCTTGAAAAAATCTAATAAATTATAAGGCAAAAAACAATTCCTTGTTTCCCGAATAAAATTTTCTTTTGAAAAAGGTGACCCCCCAATAGCTTTAAAATTTGTCCCACCCTGGGAAAATCTCGCTCCGGGGCCTATGAATACGAAAACGATATCCCATGTTTTTGTTATTATTTAGGATTTGAAGAAAACCGGTAGAAAAAAATTGTGTAATTTATGGGCGTAGAGTTGTTATTTGGCAAATTTGTTAAACATTTAATGCTACATACCTTTTACTTGTTAAAGTATCAAAGTAAAACTAATGAAACGATTAATAATGTAGGTAATGTTTTACGAACACCTTGTTTATTCACAAATCTGCAAAAGTGTTCACTTTGTTCCCGTTTTTGAAAACGGATTTTCTGTAGTCTGAAGTTTTGCAGTACATAGTAACTTCTCAGACTCGAACTCATTTGGAGCTTTAAAATGCACCTTACATACAATGTAGTGTGTAAGGTAAACCATAAATATTTAAACCTAATATTATCTATATGTAAGTTCCATTACTAATGTGTCGCACAAACAAATATTTATTGCTGTGAGAGATATTTTGTTCAACTATTAGCAACTAAAATAGGGAACAATTTTGCTGGCACGTTTAGATTTTTTGTGGCAGAATTCACCAAAGTACCAATCTCTGGTCATTTTAGTTGTCCGTTCGTACTCCCCACGTTTAATAAATTTAAAATTGAAATTTGATTTTAATAAGGTTAGCAAAAATTACAACAAGCTTCGGAAATGTTCTGCTGGCTAATAATAGACTACGATTTTAAGACGCAAAGCTGAAATCATGTATAGTACCGTTGTAAAATTTTATTGAGATAAAAGGTCAAAAGTCCCTTGGTCTCAAAGTTAGTCAGAGTGACATGGAAATTGGTCTCGCTAATAACAATTTTTCCGTTTGGCATTTCAATAGTTGTTTTGGTACCAAATTAGTTTTAAAAACATGTTCCATGCGTACCCTATTACCAAGCTATCTGCCTGACTTGACAGCATTCCAATGCCTAATGTAAGGCATTTGTGGAAATGTAATAACTATATGATTTCAATGACATGCAAAATGCCTTACTGCAATGTGTGTAAGCTTCTTGATCCACATTGGTTTTCCAGGGTTCCTTATGACAGTCAAAGAACCTTATTTGAGTGCACACTGTATTTTGCGCACAAGTTAGTTTTAGTAGAAACCAGGAACAACAAATCGTGGCCCGTAAAAAGACCCAACGTAAAAAGACCCAACGTAAGAATCCCCAATTTTTTAGACCCAAACGTAAAAATCCACAATGCGTAAAAAGACCCCAACGTAAAAATCCACAATGCGTAAAAAGACCCAAACGTAAAAATCCCCAATTAAAATTTAGAATTCATAGAATAGCCAGCATGACAGCAAATAGGGTATACAATTGTTAAATACATAGTCAAATGTCGGTTTTTATTTAAATGTTCTTTAAATTTTTCGGACTTTATATATATTATCTTCATGTTTATGTTTTAAAAAACCATATTTTTCACAAATCAAAATATTTCGTCACAGAAAGTCCCGACATGCAAAATATCCTAATGTATTGTCCCTAATTGATAATGCATGAATCTTGCTGATCATATAGTGACTACACTTCTGAGAAAAATGCTCACAGTTCAAGATTACTTGCGTAACAATACATATTATCATAAAATAATTTCTGTTTATATACTTAAAGTCATATTAAGTCACAGTAAAGATGGGTAGTAATTCAGTTACAGTTGGAACTGATTTGCAATTTATTGATAGTTATATGAAGGTAAAGGTGCTTGGGATGAGGCATGCACGACTAGGTACCTAAAATAGTGTTAAAAGCTTGAAAGTAGTATTATTGTATATTACATTAAATACTTTAAAAAAATTTTTAAACTATGACCTTCTTATATAAATATGATGATAATAATATATGAGGAGTCCAAAAACTATTAAGAACATTTAAATAAAAACCGATAATTTTAATATGTATTTACAAATTGTTTACCCTTTTATACTATATGCAGTTATTGTATGAATTCTAAATTTTAGTTGGGGATTTTTACGTTGGGTCATCTTACGCATTGTGGATTTTTACGTTTGGGTCTCAATAATTGGGGATTCTTACGTTGGGTCTTTTTACGTTGGGTCTTTTTACATGAGACCCAACAAATACTTCATGAAAACAATTAAATCGTTACAACTGTTTTCATGGTTTAAAATGCTGACCCCGTTAGGAGACATATTTTATCAGTTTATTTTGGAACTAAACAAGAGAAATAAGCAACCAAAAAATCAAAATAAATAAAACAAAAAATATATTAAATCTTTAATAGGAAAATAAATTTAGAGTAGCATTCCGATTCAAGCAATGTAGTTTATATCACACGTTTTGATGTGGGAATTCGCCTACTTTAACATATAATCGAATTTGTCACGAATAATACTGCGTTCTTGGGTATAATGTATTATGGAAGTGAGCGATCAAGTTAATTTGCCTACATTCATATTTAGTATCTTGTCGACTTAATTTGAACCATACCGTTAAAAAATTGGTCGTAACTTCCGTTTATTTTATTAGATTTTGCAATTGAATCTTCTGATATAATGCAAAGCTTGATGTAAAGCATTGCAGTTACAACAAAAAACATTTATGATAGTTAGTTGTGATAAAAAGCTTCGCAAACTAATTAGCATGCTCTACCGGAACAAAAACCTTTTTACCATTTTACGATTATGCTACATACAGCACTGAGTTGCAAGGGTTGGCAATGAACTTCATGGTTTACCGCTACACAATACAGTCTATGTAGATATGAGCTGTGAAATCTGACTTACACATTTCTTGTGAATGTTATTTCATATCATCTAGAATTTCTTCCCAGGTTCAATATTTGGTTGATCCCCGTTTGAATCACGGCCAACGTCCGGACCGTACTACTTCGGTTTTTCCATTCTTGCATTTCTTGTTGTCTTGGTGGACCAAGTATTCGTAGTGATTTGACTAGATTATTAGTCACTTGACAAACGTTAAAAAGCAAACTTGGTCATTTTGCTGCATATATAATTCTGATTGAGAATTTTATGCTTACCTACAACTGCAAAATCTTCATAATCAAAATAAGTTCCAATCTAGTATCTTGGATTCGGAAAATCGCATATATGTCAAGGGACGATAACGATGGATTATTTTTTATTTGAGCTTCATAGCGCTCATTTTATTATCTTTATTTTATATAATATTTTGCATTGCAAAATTTTGTACCAGGTGTGCTACATTGCATTTGAATAAAATACTTAATTGTTAATGTTTACCAGTGATATTTGGCATACAATGTAGTGTGCTCAATTGATATACTCTATTAACCATGAACCAACATATTAGCCGTGAGAAGCTAAGCCATAGAATGTAGCCACATGAAACTTTTAAATGGTAACTTTTCATTTTATGTTTCGGATCGATTGGATTGCCTGTTCGTATGGTTTGGTTTGGTTTGAATGAAGTGAGAAAAACTTTTTTAACTTGAAAAATTTACAGTACATTTGACACATTTTCTAGAGCATACTAAATGACCGCTGAAACGCTACAGCGCTTTCTGATAGTTCAAATCAGTGTATAGTTGGATATTTCTTTTATAGTTGTCATGCCTTCTGGAAAAAACTTTCTGCAATGTTTGATTTGTTTCCAGTAGAGTGCGTGCTAGTTTACAGTAAGTTGCTGACACAAGAGGATTTATATGTGTGCTATACAGATGCAATAAGCGTTTTTGGGACATAACCATTTTTAGCAAATCCAACAATTTCTTTTCAGAACACAAGAAACCTCTGAAAAAAGTACTTTCTAACAACGAGCTAGTTTTCTTTGTCACGTTTTTAAGAAATATAAATTTGTAACACAGTTAGGTACCATCATAAACCGCGGTTATGTGGATCTGACTGAATTACTGTTGAATAAAATGAGTAAAAAATACTGAACGGATTGGTAGAACGAAGCACAATTGTCATATAGTGTAGTAATAAGCGTTTCAAGCAGAACATCATATGGTTGTCGTTCAGTAATCTATGGATGTAGGTTGGCTTGCTAAATTTCATTTATTTGATATTGTGAAAAACTAGTAGGTATAAAAATACATTTTGCATACAATGTAGTATGCCAAAATTCCTAAATTCTATTACCAGCGCATATACATTTTCTGATGCATTCGGTTTGGTTTGGTTCTAGTATTGTTGTTGGCTGAATGCCCTTAAGATGTGTTTTGTAATTGCTTTTGTAATCTGAAAACAACATGTTAACGCAAAGAGTAAGGTTATAATTTTGCAAATTCAGTTAAGTTTGGAATTTCGTCATACTCTTTCCATTTTTGAATCGGGATTTACTTTAGTATTTCTTTTGCTCAATCCAATAAATAAAGTTTACTTGCGTTGAAAATTGTTCTTAAATTTGAACTGCTTCGATAAGCTTGTAGTCGCTGTGCCGCAAAGGATTGAATTTTTATGCAAACAATTATTGTGTGTGAGTTTTACATACAGTGTAGTGTTCAAAATTATTATATTCTATATTACATGAACAGAAATATTAGACATGACTAGCAAAGCTACATCTTGCAGGCACAATATGAAGTTACAAAATGAAGGCCATCCAAACTGTTTAAAAATTATTTGTTTTAAACCATAATGTGTAGGAAATTTATTATGATGTGATTCAAGAATTTAAAAGTAAGTTTATTGTTTCTTTCTATGCGTAGTTTCCAAACTTTAGAAATGCTTTTTCCTGTGGTACTCAAAAAAACGTAGCTGGTTCCATTAAGTTTAAAAGTAATAATAAGTTCATCCAGAGGAGGAATAGCTGTTGGTACACAGAAACTTAGCTATATTGAAGTATCTGAATACAAACGTATAAAGCAAATTGCCTAGCAGTATTCAAAGACAATGATGTCGTTTGATAATCACAGATATGAGAAATTTAAAAAATACATTAGTTGAAACGCTATAGCGTTGCTGTTTCAAAGTAAGGGTTCTAATAAATTTACAAAGATGTAAATACAATAACTTGAAGACTCAAAATAAGTATTTGTATGGTATATTGTATTATCGGGGTTTCCTTTGAATCGAAATTCACACACCAAGAACAGTTTGACTCACAAAAAACTGAATGCAATTTGAAATGCAATTGTCCTTGCTGAAATGAAATCTTTGTCGAAATAGAAAAGCTAATACATACGTTTTTATAAAAATACTACAAAAATCCAATAACTCCTTACGTTTTAATTGCTGATTGAAATCGAAGGATGGATCATACCGTTGAGACTTTTTTGATATAGAAGCCTGAAATGCGCTCATTCCGTTATTTTCATTTTACGTATTCTACTTACCAAAGGTTTTTAGGTGTGTTTCAGAGTATTTTGACAAAAGAATAAAATTTTTAATGTTACCAAGTATATTTTGTATACAATGTAGTGTGCAAATTTCATATATTTTATCTTACATGAACTGACATATTGGACATTACAGGCAAGGTTACATTTTTCAGGAATACTATGAAGCTTGAGTTGACCTGAGTTAAGTTTATTCGTTACCTGAACCACCATGCACCATGGTGTTCATAGTCATCATTCAAAATTTGCAAGGCCAAATGTACGGCATTGCATTTCACTTAAATATAGAAAAACCGTAGGAGGCGTAAAGCAATTTTAAAAGGTTAAACACATTTAAAACATTGAGTTTTTAAAGTAAACAAGCCCATGTGCATTTTGCATACAATGTGGTGTGCAAAAGTATTATATTCCATACTACATGAACAGAAATATTAGACATGATAAGCAATACTACATCTTAGCAGAATGCAACACAATGGCTACATCTTACAGGCACAATATTACGTTGCATTTGGACTACCGATTTCATGCTGGAAAAACCTGCAACTGTCTATGGAAGTACCGACTTTTATTGCGAGAGGTCAAAATTCGACTATTTCAGTAGTTAGACAAACTTGCAAGCCCAGCAAAAAATTATTTTACCTAAACTATTTAAAATTATTATTTTGTAAACAAGGGGCTATAGACTATCGTTACATTGTCACGAAAGGTTTTTAACTGTTTTTGAAATATTGTGATAAAAATACGTCCAAAAATAATTGTTGCAGACAAAGATTAATTATACAAAGCGAATTTAGTCTACAATGTAGGAATAAACATTTTATACCTCGATAAGAGTGCGTTAAGTGCTGGTAATCATTTGCCAGCATCTTAAAGATTATATGAACTGACGACACTTATCTTCGTTCTAAACAATTTCACATTTGATCATACTCCGTCATTCTGGTTGTTGACGTTGATGTGAGATTCCGTAATATTGGATTTCTTTTTGAGTCACAGTTGACACAGCAGAGCAATTGGTACCACAAAAAATGTGAAGCAAATTTAAGGTACCTCTTTGGTTGCTGGAATGTATCTTTGTCAAAGTTAAAATAGCCTATGCATACGTTTTCTTAAATTTCCTGCAAATAATGCTGCCACAGTAAGTCTTATTTCTGTAACTGCTGACCAAAATCGAAGCATAATACTTAACGTTTGGGTTTTGAATATATAAAAGTGACATCCACCCGTTGCAGAAGTTACATTTTACGCAATTTCGGATATCAAAAGCATGTTGTAGTTGTGCCTTAGGTATTTTAACTTTTTCCTCCATACAAGTACAATTTGCATGCAAGGTAGTGTGCTAAATTCATATTTTTTATATTACATTTACCAAACAAATACGCATGACCAACAAAGCTGTAACTTGCAGGCACAATTTGACGTTAAAAACGTTTCCCTGTTTTGTGACAATGTCGAGTTGCTTTATTCGTCCGTTGGAATTCCATAAGTTTGATTTTAACGCAGTGAAAATACTTTTTAATTGTAAGCTTTAAAATATACTAGGTAAAGTTTGCAGAAAACATTCGCTGTTCAAAAGTCCAGATCAAGTTAAAGTTGAATACTAATGTGATAGTGTGATATCGTTTTGGTTTTTGGGATATGATTATTTTTGAAATATCTCAGTTGTGATTGAGAACACAAACAAATTTTTAGTATCATAAAAACCTGTCAAAATGTCACGTTGTTGAGAAAATCGAATTTATTTAAATGATTAGAATCATCTCTCATTACAGTAACAAGGAATGTAGGTAGTAGTAAACTACCGAAAGCTTGAGTACAAGTTGTATGTTTTACAAAAATGGCATCCATGACCCCCGCTTCTACTGATTTACAACAAGGAATGTATTTTAAACAAGGATACGTACACAAAATACCTGGTTTACTGAAAAGAGAGGTACACAAAAACTCCTCCAAATACAATGTAGTAATGTAAGTTTTAAATAATCTAATTATATTGTCATTCAGTATTTTGGATGTTGGTTGACTAGTTACGATCTATTTATTTTATACTGTAAAAAACATAGTTTGTGTGAAAGTATGTTTTGCATACAACGTAGTGGGCCAAAATTCCTAGATTACAATTGCATAAGCCATTTATGCTCTCACACAGAAAGAAGCATGTATTGATGTAAATACGTAACGGTTTTACTGTAACTGGTGATTAAAAATCATTATGATAATTCACACTTGCTTTAGTTATCTGAAAACAAAATGCTAAACAAAAGTAATAAGGTTATATTTATGCAGGTTTGTTTTGATATTATGTCGGCATTTTTTTCACAAAAGTTCATTGCTTAGTTCATCAAATTCGCGATGATATGCTCGTAGGACTGTATCTCTTTGGTGAAAATTGATACATTTCATATGCACTGAATATAATTTGTTTACGAAGTTTAAGACTGCTTTGATAAATATGTTACAGAATGATAATTTAGGATTTGAAAATGCCTACAGTGTAACATTTTTCCAAACCTGGCTGTAATTTGGCACTTTCAAATTACTGCAAAAGATTTTGTGGCATAGAGTTCGCGATCTTGTTATTTTGGTATATTTTGGTTACATAGTCGTTCCTATTCGTAACCACGTAGGGTAGATATTGACAGACTCAACGACACACAGCAAAAATAGTTACAGCCGCAAAGTTTTCTACCTGAATTTAAGGTTGCTGCCTGGTTCATGGATTGCATTTTCGTTGAAATTCAAATAGCCAACACCTATGCTCAATTACTACAAAAATGATACTACAATAAATTGTATGTTGTAATAGCTGATTAAAATACAAGCAAAAGTCAGCACTTTGATATCTCTTTGATATAGAAGTTTAAAAGGCACTGAATGCATTACCGTTTTACTCGTAATTTTGCGTATTTAATATATCATTTTTTGCACGTTTTGATATATCAAAAGCTTGTAATGGCTGTGCCACAAGGAGTTTTGGTAAATGATTTATTTTTTTATGTAAACTGGTAATGTGTGGGGATTTTGCATACAATGTAGCATGCAAAATTATTATATTATATTTTACACGAAGAAACATATTAGACATGGCAAGGAAAGCTACATCCTCCAGGCGCAATATGACGTTTAAGTAACAATACAGTGGAAGGTAAAAACTTCGTGTACTCTTATACTTGTACTCCCTTGTGTTAATTCAACGTGGAACAGTTAATCGTTGTATTAGTAAACCAAATTTCTAACTAACATGGAGCCTCTCTCATCATAGATGAATTGAATTGTTTTGGCTAAACCCTGATAAGCATACGTCAACAGAATAACTTATTTACTCCAGGATTAATCATCTTCCTGGAAGCGCATTCGTCGTACAAGGTAGTAATATGCATTCCAAATAAGCTTCTATTTATTCATAAAACATTTTTCAAAAATATGATGCTATTATGATCAAAATGCTACCAAATTTTGGGTTGAAAGAAGCCACCAAACATTTGACTTGTAAATCTGGTTTCACGTTGTCGCACTTCTCTATTTGCATGAATGAAATTGAAATTAAACTTTGCAAGATATTTTACAAATATGAGCAAAGTTTTTTTTAAAACAAAACATCATTTCTGCTTCAAAGCAAATCAGACTTGAATTGGTTTTGTATGTAATCGAGGGTATTGGAATTTTGCATACAATGTAGTATGCAAAATTATTATGTTAAGTGATAAAAATGAACCGAAATATAAGCATGACAAGTAAATCTACATCCTGCAGGCACAATATGAAGTTCGTCACATTCAGGACATTGTAGTGCTTGGCTACAGGATAACAGGATGATAAATAGCTTGGTTTATCCAAAATTTTACGAATGATGAACACAACAACAGTCAGTTAACGACAATTAACACAAAGACCTTATTCAGTAAAGATACAAGGCAAAGTACAAGAATTATCTGACCGCTAGACGATTTCTGACTGCACGCGATTGCGTGCTAACCTATGAGAATGTTTAAAGATTTTGAAGATTTCATAAGCTATCGTCATTTTAAGGTAACAAACAATTTCACATACTACTTCATCTCCATCGTCCTTAAACAACAAATTTGAAACCGTCATTCAATTTTTATAATATGTATCTCAATCAGATGCCACAACAAATTGGATAGGCTTGAATACGTGATGACAACGACTGTGTTCATTACAAGTTATTCTTGATTTCTTGATAATTCCTTCTCACTCTACGATAAATAGTTGTGCTATGAAGGATAGGGTCCGATTAAAATTTTCATTAAACTGTTTTCAAGTTTATAGTTCATGCTAAGCTAAGTCTGTGATATTCCAATTCAAGTAAAAGAATTTTTTACAGGTTTAGGTTTAGTTATCTTTGAGTGGAAAGTTCGAGAGTTGAAATAAAATACTTATTCAATTTTAGCTTTTCACGTTTTTCAAGATTCAATATTTTATGAGAAGTGTTTAGTTTACACAATTGATAACGATGTCTTATTTCATTCTAGAATTTTAAAAGCAAGCTTTTGCATTACCTTTCTATGTGTAGTTTCCAAACATTATGACTGTTTTCTCCTCACGTACTCATTAAACAATATCTGGTTCCATGTAGGTTTAAAAAAAGATTAATCCGGCCGGAAAACGCTTTTAGTACCCTAAAAGGTATATTAAAGTACCCAAATACAAAGGTGTAAAGCAATGTAGCTTAACATTGAGTTTAATCACAGACTAGGTATATTTCAGGGTTTTACAAACTGTTTTGACTCGTTGAGGTTTTTAATGAAAAATCACTGGTTTCTAAAATGCTCTCTCGTATGAAGAAGTATCTTTTTAGCGTTAAATCTTTAAGTGACAAATTTCAGAAATTTTTTAAATAGTAAATGAAAGTAGAGAAAATTGATATATTTTTTAAAAATTTAATATGCTTGTGTTGAATAAAGCTTTAAATAAACGTATAGCACCGCAAGCATTCAACAAAATTTGATTCTCCCAAACGTTTCAATGCAGTTTGTGTTTAATAGAGTCTATGCGTTTTTAAGAGTAGTGGTGTAGAGTCGTTGAACGAAGCTTTTATTTAAATTAATTATAACTTAAATACGTGTAATAAATACTACCAGGGCAAACCGCATTATAGCAGTTCTCTTTTATTCACAACTGGCACAGTAGAAGCATTAAGAGCCACAGAAAAAAATTATCTCAATCGGTTATCAGTACCGCTCTGGTTGCTGGAATGAGCTGTTCGTCCAAATAAAAATAGCTCGTGGATAGGATTTTATAAAATTATTACAATCAGTGCTGCTACATTAAGTCATACCCTTTTAAGTGCAGACTAAACTGAAACAAATACCAAAACGTCGGAATCCTTTTTATATAGAAGCCTGAAGTGATCTCTTTGTAATATTTCATTTTGCATAAATTTCATTACAAAAAGCTTGTATTTGCTGTGCCACGGGGTATTTTGACAAATGGATTTTCACCCTTCTACAAGCTAACAAGCAAGTATTTACATTTTGCGTACAATGGGGTGCTTAATTCATATATTTTATATTAAGTAAACCGACATGTTGAGCATGACCTTGTCCAGCATAGCTATACCCTTCAGGCAAACTATGAAGGTATGAAGGAAGGTATGTATACGTTTTCATAAATTTCTTACAAATAAAGCTGCCACAGTAAGTCTTATTTCTGTAACTGTTGCTGCTGAAAATCAAAGCATAATGCATAGCGTTTGGGTTTTGAATATAGAAAAGTGAAATTCGCCCGCTGCAGGACTTATATTTAACGAAATTTCGGATATCAGCAGCTTGTTGTAGGCCTTAGGTATTTTAACTTTTTACTCCATACAAGTACAATTTGCATGTAAGGTAGCGTGCTAAATTCATATAAATTATATTACGTTTACCAAAAAATACGCATGACAAACAAAGCTGTAACTTGCAGGCACAATTTGACGTTAAAAAGTCTCCATGTCTTGTAATATTGTCAGGTTGCTTTATTCGTCCGTTGGAATTCCATAAATTTGATTTAAACGCGGTGAAAATACTTTTTAATTGTAAACTTAAAAATATATTAGATAAAGTTAGCAGAAAACTTTCGTTGACAGCGAATAACGTCGCTGTTCAAAAGTCCAGTTCAAGTTAGAGTTGAATACTCCTCTGATAGTGTGATTTCGTTTTGGGTTCTGGGATATGAATATTTTTAAAATATCTCATTTGTCATTGAAAACACTAAAAAAAATTAGTATCCTAAAACCTATAAAATATATTCGTCACGTTGTTTAGAAAATCAAATTTAATTAAACGCTTAGAATCATCTCTCATCACAATAATAAAGAATGTACTTTTGTTCATTTTTGACAACGATACGTACACAAAATACCTGGTTTACTGAAAAGAGAGGTACACTAAAACCACTCCAAATACAATGTAGTAATGTACGTTTCAAATAAGTTAATTATATTGTCATTCAGTATTTTGGATGTTGGTTGACTAGTTACGATTTATTTATTTTATACTGTAAAAACATAATTTGTATGAAAGTATATTTTGCATACAACGTAGTGTGCCAAAATTCCTATATTACAATTGCATAATCCATTTATGCTATCACGCAGAAAGACGCATGTATTGATGTAAATTTGTAACGGTTTTACAGCAACTGGTGATTAAAAATCATACTTGCTTTCGTTATCTGAAAACAAAATGCTAAACAAGAGTATAAGGTTAATTTTATGCAGGTTTGTTTTGATATTATCTCGGCATTTTTCTCACATAAGTTCATTGCTTAATTCATCAAACTCGCGATGATATGCTCGTAGGACTGTATCTGATTTGTGCAATAAGTTAAACCTTAATTGCACTGAGAATAATTCGTTTGCAAAATTTGAGACTGCTTTGATAAATATGCCACAGAATGAAAATTTAGGATTTGGAAATGCCTACAGTGTAACATTTTTCCAAACCTGGTTGCAATTTGGCATTTTCAAATTACTGCGAAAGATTTTGTAGCATAAAATACGCGATCTTGTTACAAGGTATATTTTGGGTACATGGTCGTTCGTTGCAACACCTATTCGTAGCCATGTGGTGTAGATTTTGACAGATTCAACGACATACAGCAAAAAAGTTAGAAGCACAATTTTACCTGAATTTAAAGTTGCTGTCTGGTTGCTGGAACGCATTTTCGTTGAACATCTAATAGCTGATGGATACTCTCAATTACTACAAAAATGTTACTACTATAAATCGCATGTTGTAACTGCTGATCAAAAGACAAGCAAGAGTTACCAAGTTGAGATCTTTTTTATATAGAAGCTTGAAATGCACTGAATGTATTACCGTTTCACTCGTAATTTTGCGTATTTAATATATCACTTTTTGCACTTTTTGATATATCAAAAGCTTGTAGTTGTGCCACGGGAAGTTTTGGTAAGGGATTGAATTTTTTATCTAACTGGTAATGTGTGGGCATTTTGCATACAATGTAGCATGCAAAATTATTATATTCTATTTCACTTGAAGAGAAATATTAGACATGATAAGCAAAGCTACATCTTCCAGGCACAATATGACGTTTAAATAGCAAACATTGTCCCAGTAACATCTGCAACCGTCTATCGAATTTAGAACTTTTACTGTGGGAGGTAAAAACTTTGTGTACTCCCGTGGTAGAATAAACTTGCAAGTTTAAGGGAAACTCACTTTACTTAAATTTTAAAAAAATACTTTGTGTATTGAACGTGGAACAATTTTTTCAAAAATGCGATGCTGTTTTGATCAAAATGCTTGTTAGATTTCAACTAATAAATGGGTAACTGGTAGCTACCTTAACTCAGTTTACCCCTAAGTTCCCTGTTGTTCTTAAGTCCGTGACTGCGGCTAATGACTAGCTAAAAACTGACTCAAAAATGGCTATTTTCTACACTTAAAAGTAGCTGATAATTAGGCTAAAATAATAGGCCAGTTAACGACAACAATTTATATTTAATTGCGATTATATCGCCTCTTTATTTCTACAAAAGTTACAATGAAAACTGACTTGTACTCTCTAACTTTCTACAATGCAAAGTTCCGACTGACGAAGTGATGAGAGACGAGAAGGATACGAGCCCACGACGACGACGAGACTGACCTTTTCTCCGTTTCTCTCCTAAATGCACGCAATCTCGTTGCGTTCGCAACGAGACTTTCGAATTTCGAAAACTAAAGCGGGCTTCTACATTTTGCCCAAAAAGCTTACCGACTAAATGCACCTTGGCTTCTGACATACTCCCACTGACCATTTCCCCCTAATAGCACAGGAAATGGTCATACTACACAGTCGGAAGTCACATCAAGTAAATGTGGGAAACGTGACAACTGTTTAGGCATGTCTCAGCCCACGCACCACGCTCACACAAAATACTAGATGGACCCTTCCTGTTTACAATTAAAAAATGGGATATCTACAATTAAATTAACATTTCAAAACATCTACAATTTACAATCTAATTAAACAATTCAATTTTTTTATAAAGAACAAATCTAAATAATATTATTGCGGCTTCTTGTATTTCCGCCCATAACGTGACACCTTCGGCTCATCTTCAGCTTGTTGGGGTTCTCCCACAGTTTCCTCTTCAATTTCTCTGTGTAGCTCCTCCCACCGTTTCCACAACTTGAGGAATAGTATTGTCCACATTTTCCTCATCAACTTGTCCAGGGTTTTCCACAGAATCCTCCTCCGACTCAGCCAGTTCCATTAAAAATAGCCGTTGTACTGGCCTTGTGAATACTCCATCCTTCGTATTGACCAGTGCTGAACGGACATTACCATCTCTCCCAGGGAATACCTCGACCACTGGCCAAGACTCCATTCCAAACGTTTCTTGTTGTCATCTTCAATGATGACCACATCTCCCACTTTCACAGTACGCATCTTTTTTCCTCCGCGATGAAGCAAATGCCCCAGATACTCCTTACGGAAACGAACCCGTAACTTTTTAGGCAAAGCTGCACACACTTTAGCACGCACCTTCAACTCCTTTTCGTCCACAATTTCCGCTTCCGGGAGAAAACTCTTGGCATTGTCCCTAAGGAAATAAGCTGGGCATAGTGGTCGTAGGTCATCCTTCTCCTCAGACATGAAAGTGAGCGGACGAAGGTTCAATGTGCTTTCCACATCACATAGTACTGTAACGAGCTCTCCATATTCCATAGACTTTCTTCCACGTAACCGACGAAGCAGCTGTTTGACCAGCATCTCCCACCATCCACTCCACCATGCCGCTGGGGGTGGATTAAATTTCCACTGGATTCGGTCGACAGCTGCGTAGCGGGTGACTTCTTTCCAATCAATCCGTATGAAGGCGTTTCTGTCTCCCACAAAATTAAAGCGATTGTCACTGTAGATAATGCTAGGCCTCCCACTTCTGGCTAAAAAACGCTGCATGGCCAACATAAACCAACGTGTGGATAATGCTGTCACTAACTCCAGGTGACGCGCTGTAGACAGGTCCGTCCAAAAGTGTACTGGGGGTCCTTTAAACTCCAAAAACTTTACCACAGACTTCTTGGAGATGAGCGCCTCAACTTGGCATCCAAGCAATTCCAACCGAGGAATTGTAATCTTTTTTGCAGGTGCTACCTTTGATTTTCCCATGACGAGTTGCACCGACATTTGTCCTTCAATTTCCTTTCGCACAAATATATAGCCAACGTATGTAGCGCTACTTGTATCCATAAAACAGTGGATTGAAACGACATCCAAACCGCAATCCAGCCCAAACCATCGGGGAATCTCCATTTTTCCAAGCTCAGGTAGTTGACGCTTCCACTTTTCCACTTTTGTTGCTATTTTTTCCGATTCCGGATCACGGACGACACTGACTTTCCACTGCCCTTCCGGAGTTTCCAGATTTGCCGCAAGTGTTCTCAACACAATTTGTCCCGGCTTCTTAGAACTATTAGTATGGGACATCTTTGTTTGCCTCAGCTGAACATTTTGCTGTTCAACCTGTTGCTGTTGAACTTGGCCTTGAAACTGATGCGGTTGAACTTGTTGCTGTTGAACCGGCTGCTGTTGAACTTGATCTTGATAAGATACTGATGGTTGTTGAAACACAGGCTGCAGCACTTGACTGACCTGTCCACTACAATTTCCTGACACAAATTGAGGCTTGCTTTCCTCCGCAGATCCAGAAAACTCCCACCCTTGGGCAGGCATCAGCAATCCTTGGGACTTATCCTTAAATTTCTCTACATCCTCCATACTTGGATTATTGGAACAGCTGTTATCCACAACTTCCTCGGTTATCCTCAAAGGCTTTCTAAAAAATCTGTCCTTCTCTCTGGGCATATTCCACTTTGGCAAGTTAACCCGGAGGCTAGAGCTTGCCGGTGCTGTTGAGACCATACCATTATACACTAATTTTGGAAATAGCTTGTTGACCTTCTTCTTAGCCACTGTTAGACGCTTGAAGAACTCGGTCCACTTCTTTTTCATGTCCACCATTTCCTGGTCTCTATCATCTTTAGCTAACTCCAAACACGCATTGTTCATCGTTTCCAGAGCATCATCATACAGCATTATGGCGGTCTCTACACCTGACGACACTATGTCCACATCAGGGTCCGCTGCTGCCAATTCTGTTTCCAAACCCGTCATCTCTGCTTCAAACAACGCCATATCCATTGCTGCCACTATAACTGCCATGTTGGCTTACGTGTCACTGGTCTCAGCTGATCACTCTCTTGCCACGGGTCACGGAGCGGTTGGTGCCTCCAAAATGTTAGATTTCAACTAATAAATGGGTAACTGGTAGCTACCTTAACTCAGTTTACCCCTAAGTTCCCTGTTGTTCTTAAGTCCGTGACTGCGGCTAATGACTAGCTAAAAACTGACTCAAAAATGGCTATTTTCTACACTTAAAAGTAGCTGATAATTAGGCTAAAATAATAGGCCAGTTAACGACAACAATTTATATTTAATTGCGATTATATCGCCTCTTTATTTCTACAAAAGTTACAATGAAAACTGACTTGTACTCTCTAACTTTCTACAATGCAAAGTTCCGACTGACGAAGTGATGAGAGACGAGAAGGATACGAGCCCACGACGACGACGAGACTGACCTTTTCTCCGTTTCTCTCCTAAATGCACGCAATCTCGTTGCGTTCGCAACGAGACTTTCGAATTTCGAAAACTAAAGCGGGCTTCTACATTTTGCCCAAAAAGCTTACCGACTAAATGCACCTTGGCTTCTGACAATGCTACTGAATTTCTGGTTGAAAGAAACCACTAAACATGTGACTTGAAAATCTGGTTTCACGCTGTAGCACTAGTCCATTCGCATCATTATTTTGTAAGTTGCAATCAAACTTTGCAAGATATTTGAGAGATATGAGCAAACATTTTTCTTGTAAACAGAACATCATTTCTGTTTCAAAGCAATTTAGGCTTGATTTGGTTTACTATGTATACAAGTGTGTGGGAATTTTGCATACAATGTACTGTGCAAAGTTATTATATTCAATGATAAAATGATCCGAAATATTAGGCGTGACAAGTAATTCTACATCTTGCAGGCACAACATGAAGATCGCTGTCATGTTTGGGTAATTTGTGTGCTTTGCTACAAGATAGCAGGATGTTGAATAGCTTAGCTTATCCCGATTTTACGAATGAAGAATACTACAATATCTAGTTAACGACAACTGACAATGAGACTTTATTACGTAAAGTATAATCTGACCGTTGAACGACGCCAGACTGCACTGCGACTGCGTGTTGACCTTCTCCAACGTTTAATGATTACATAAACTATCGTCATTTACTAGGTAGCCAACAATTTCATATTCAGTACCACTCCATCGTCGTAAATGAACATACTTTTTGAATCCGGCTTTCAATTTTTATTCTTAATATGTATTTCGATCTGATTTCACAAAAAAATGGATAGGCATGAATAGGTGATGACATTACCTACTGTATTCATTACATCTTATTCTTGATTTTTTCCTGATTCCTTCTCACCCTCTCTCCGTTAAATTTTTTGTGCTAGGAAGATTAGAGTAGAGTCGATTTAAGTTATTGCAATCAGTACTGCAACATAAAATCATAACGTTTTAATTGCAGACTAAACTCAAACAAATGACAAAACGCCGGATCCTTTTTATATAGAAGCCTGAAATGCTCTCTTTGTAATATTTCATTTTACGTAAATCCCAATATCAAAAGCTTGTAGTAGCTGCACCATTGAGTATTTTGAAAGTGGATTTTCACCTTCTACAAGTTGACAAGCAAGTATTTACATTTTGCGTACAATGTAGTGTGCTCAATTCCTAAAATTTTCTATTAAGTGAACCTACATGTTGGGCATGACTATGACCAGCATAGCTATACTCTTTCAGGCACATAATGAAGGTGTGTTTAAATCTTCATTTAAGTTCCTTATTTTCATTCCTTCGGTTTAGATCGCTATGACGGTACGGATGATTCTTTGGTTTTCCTTTAATGTGGGTTAAACTCCGTAAAAAATTTTAGTTGCAAAATTTAGAATTTGAATTATACATTTTTTTGACAATTATTATTGACGGTTCAAAACTTCTCTGTTTAAAATTCAAATCAACGAAGAGTTGGATACTTTGTAGTGCAGTCTACAATATCTGCTTTGCGTTGATATTATTGCTGGCTTACAATAAGCTGTTTAACAAACTCTTTGTATTTTTAGGACATAATTATTCCTATAGCCTCGCAGTTTTCTTTAAAAACACAAGATACTGTGAAAAATTTATTTGTTCACAACCTGCAATGGTTGTTCGTCGCCAGGTTTTAAAGAAAAAATAATATATATAAATGTTTAGGATCATTTCTCACCGCAGTTAGGAATTGTTTTTGCGTACTGTTGATAAGGGTACGCAAACAAATTATTTAGTTTACTGGGAAGATAGATAAAATGAAACACAATCGTCACAGTGTAGTACGTTTAAAAAAAGTTGTCATTTAGGTTGTTAACCAGGAATTTTTTGAGTAGGTTGGCTGCTGAAATTCCATTTAGTTGATATTGTAAAAAAACATAGTTTGTACCCATTTCTATTTTGCATACAAGGTAGAATGTCAAAATTCGTATATAACTAACTAGTGCTAACTGCACTTGCATAATACATTTATGCTAGCACGCCGAAACAAGAATCTACAATCCACTGATGCAAACACGTAATGGTTTTACGATTATTGTTGGCTGAATGCCATTTAAATGCGTTTAGTTGTTGCATCGGTAATCCGCAATCAAAGCTAAACGCGAAAAATAAGGTTAAAATTATTCAGGTTAGTTCCAAAATTCATAGCTTTCTTCATCAGATTGATGGGATTACACTAGTTTGTATCCTTTTTGTGTAATTTAATTAACCCTTTCAAATGGCACTTAAAAACACGATTATAGTAGTTAAAGTGGAATATAAAATTAATTATTATGTAGGTAATGTGGTAATTATAATTCAGTAGCAGTGCGGTGACGTGGTAATTTCCTTAGAGTAGGTTGTCTACAATGTGGACATTTCAAATACTGGTAGTAACCCTTCACGTGGGAATTGTTGGAAATACAAGGGAAATTAACTGAATATTAAGTTCTCCCACACACAAGTCAGCAACAAACAGCTGATTAGTAAGACATGCCACTTTAAGAGGTGTACCTGCCCTGCAGAAAAATAAGTTTTACCACTTTCGATACGTTTTAAAATCGACTGAATTTTAAGTGCCCCCACCACAACCACCTGCGTACGAAAACTTAATTTTAAGATCTCCCGCGTTTGAAACCTTTTCATTTAAACTTAATATTAAGTTCCCCCAAATGAAAACATTAAAGTTTAACTCCACTAAAATCTATATATATATAAGGTGATTGGTGTAAGTTTGTCCCCAATGTAAACAAACAAATGTAAACAAACAAAAGCATGGTAACCATGACATTGTATGGTGACAGTATGACATAGTATGACATTGTATGATGACAGTATGACATTGTATGATGACAGTATGACATAGTATGATGATAGTATGACATAGTATGACATAGTATGATGATAGTATGACATAGTATGATGACAGTATGACATAGTATGACATTCTATGATGACAGTTTGACATGGTATGACATTCTATGTTGACAGTATGACATTGTATGATGACAGTATGACATAGCATGATGACAGTATGACTAAGTATGACATTCTATTTGACAGTATGACATTGTATGATGACAGTATGACATTGTATGATGACAGTATGACATAGTATGATGGCAGTATGACATAGTATGATGACAGTGTGCATAGTATGATGACAGTATGACATAGTATGATGACAGTATGACATAATATGATGACACTATGACATAATATGATGACAGTATGACATAATATGATGACACTATGACATAATATGATGACAGTATGACATAATATGATGACACTATGACATAATATGATGACAGTATGACATAGAATGAAATAGTATGAAATAGTATGATGACAGTATGACATAGTATGATGACAGTATGAAATAGTATGAAGACAGTATGACATTGTATGAAGACAGTATGACATTGTATGACATTGTATGATGACAGTATGACATTGTATGATGACATTGTATGACATTGTATGATGACAGTATGACATTGTATGACATTGTATGACATTGTATGACATTGTATGACATTGTATGACATTGTATGACATTGTATGACATTGTATGACATTGTATGACATTGTATGACATTGTATGACATTGTATGATGACAGTATGACATAGTATGATGACAGTATGGTATACTATGAAATAGTATGAAATAGCATGAAATAGCATGATGACATACTACAAATATGATGACAGTATGACATTGTATGATGACAGTATGACATTGTATGATGACAGTATGACATTGTATGATGACAGTATGACATTGTATGATGACAGTATGACATTGTATGATGACAGTATGACATTGTATGATGACAGTATGACATTGTATGATGACAGTATGACATTGTATGATGACAGTATGACATTGTATGATGACAGTATGACATTGTATGATGACAGTATGACATTGTATGATGACAGTATGACATTGTATGATGACAGTATGACATTGTATGAAGACAGTATGACATTGTATGACATTGTATGATGACATTATGACATTGTATGACATTGTATGATGACAGTATGACATAGTATGATGACAGTATGGCACAGTATTAAATAGTATGAAATAGTATGATGACATATTATGACATACTATGATGACATAGTATGACATTGTATGATGACAGTATGAAATAGTATGACATTGTATTGTGACAGTATGAAATAGTATGACATTGTATGATGACAGTATGAATTATTATGACATAATGACAATAGTATGATGACAGGATGACATAGTATGATGACAGTATGACATTGTATGACATAGTATGACATAGAATGAAATAGTATGACATAGCATGACGGGGTGTTTTCCAAATGGCAGGGCGTATGCCTGCTGTAAAGCTAGTATTTTGTTTAAAAACCGAGGCAGCTATGATAAATTTGCTGCAGGATGTTAATTTAACACAAATAAACATGCGGATTATAAATCGAAGATACAAAAGACCAACTTCGTGCCACTACCGACAATGAGTACTGATTTTGAATACAATACATAATAAACAAGGAACTTGGCTTCTCTGACATGACAACGTAGTAATTATTTACATAAATCATAACAAAATTGAGAACTTTGAAAATTGTTAGATACAGTCCTCATTTTTGAAATTTTAAAAGTTTACAGCAGCATCGTTAAAGCGTATTGTGACAATAGATTTAACTTTAAATATCTAAAAGTACGTTTTGCATACAATGTAGTGTGTGAATTTTTATATTTTATTTTACATGAACCCACATATTAGACATGCTAAACAAAGCTATAAACTGCAAAAACATTTAGACGTTTGGTTAAATTCCATGTCTTGATGAACAGTCGGTATATTTGATGCGATTTGTAGAAAAGTATTGTTGACGGCATAAAACGTCGCTGTTTAGAAGTTCAAGTTAAGGTAGAGAAAGATATTTTAGTGATACCACGATTTCAGTTTCATAACCGTGTAACGAAACTGTGTAAGATGCGTTTTTGACTCTTTAATAAATTACTATTATTATTATTATGAAATATCATTTTTGGGTTTTGGAATATAATCATTTTCGAAATGTCCCAGTTTTCTTTAGGAACAAAAAAATTTGAATTTTTAAAAAATTTTGCTAGCAACCAGAAGAGAGACACAATGTTAGGAAAATAAAATTTATTAACTGCTTAGGAGCATTCCTTACCACGGTTATACAGAATCGTTTTGTTCACTGTTGCTCACGTGATACAAACAAATTTAAGTACCTAATTAGGTAAAGTCTTAGGTAAATTTAATCATAATTACATATGTTGTCATTCAGTATATTTTGATGTAAATTGTCTGTCTAAAATCCGTTTATCTGATTTTGTCAAACACATTTTCATTTTGCATACAATGTAGTGTGCTAAAATTCTTAAATTACCAGTGCATATGAGTAACTATTTGCGTTGGGGACCACCAAAAAATCAACTTTCTCAAATTTTTTAACTTTAACTACCTACGGATAGTAGGTCTCAAGAAAGGGTCCATGCCAAGTTTCAGCCCTCCAAACCAAGTATGACGTCAGTAATGACGAAAACATGTTTTGGTCGGTTTCACCGTAAACAATTTTAAATTTCACAAAACTGAAAAGCTTTTGGAATGTGATTTTTTCTGTGAAGTTGAGTGGATGTATGAGTCAAACATTCATGCATATATTGCTACTTTTTGCATCTGCAGTTTTTTACAAAAAAAAATTTACTCAAATTTTCATGATGGTTTTAGAGATATTTCTTACTTCTAACCGCGTCCATTTTTGGTTGTATTTTTAAAGGTCACAAATTTATGATGTCCACCTACAACAGTGTCTTGCTGATACACTGCAGCAAACTGCTTGTAAAAATTTGCTTTCAATAACGAGATATCGGTAAAAGTTGAAATTACAGGTTTGAGTTTTGAGGATATGCTTGGATTGCACTACCCGTTGCTCGGCCCACAATCAACCAATCAATCCAACAAAATGTGGAAAATATGCGGCATGACTGGCACTTTCTCTGACATTAACTGCAGCTTGATTGTTTGAAAGCTGTAGCTTTGGCGGGCACTGATGGCGAGCACCACCGAATTTCAAAAAAGTGACAAATTTTACAAAATTTGCGATATCTTTTTTCGAGATCATAATTTTACAAATTTGAGAGTATACAATTGAGCTTAATAAATTGTGATTATTTTGACACCTGAGCTGTTAATATCCGACCACGCACACGTGAGGACGGTCTCTCTACTTTTGGCAATCTATGAAAAATTCTGATGAAATGCTTGTTGTCATGAAAATTCTTTTGGCACTTCATAGAAAATTTGATTATGACCAATTTTGCAAACTTTTGATCAAATTGCCACTAAAATGGCACGAAAGTAACACACTTTGGTTGATATCAACAGGGATGTACATATAGTTGTTATTTTGGTGGTCGATGTCGCTTTTATGTCTCTTAATATTTTTGGGCGTTTTTCCCGTTGGACGTGGGAATTTAAGAGACATCAGGGGAATTGGTGTAGTTTGAGGGGTCTTGTTGGTGGTTCCCATCGATGTAGAATGGTTCCTATCTGATTCCAACCCGCACCTCGAAAGGCCGGCTTCGGAATCAGGTAGGGCCACTCTACATGTACTCTCCTCCCGTACTTCCAGTCTGCACCCGGTTGGGCCGACTTCGGAAGCACCGCCAAGGAGGGTGCTTTGATGGGTAGACCCTACAGGTAGACGCCCATGCCGTAACACGGACACCTCCTGCTCTACACCAACTCCAACATTGCTGACAATGGTGTTAATACCAGCTGAAGAGGAAAGTCTATGCTGCACCATAGACTTCCCCTTCGTATGTTGGTGCCTATGCTTTACATCCATAGGCTTCGGTGGGGGCATGGTGAGAAAATAACTCGACGTTTCGGTGCAAGTCACCTTCTTCAGGATAAGCGTTTCTGGAGATGTTGTCGGTTCAACTTCCAAAAACGCGCTCTTTTTGTGCGCTTCAACATCTCCAGAAACGCTTATCCTGAAGAAGGTGACTTGCACCGAAACGTCGAGTTATTTTCTCACCATGCCCCCACCGAAGCCTATGGATGTAAAGCATCGGCACCAACATACGAAGGGGAAGTCTATGGTGCAGCATAGACTTTCCTCTTCAGCTGGTATTAACACCATTGTCAGCAATGTTGGAGTTGGTGTAGAGCAGGAGGTGTCCGTGTTACGGCATGGGCGTCTACCTGTAGGGTCTACCCATCAAAGCACCCTCCTTGGCGGTGCTTCCGAAGTCGGCCCAACCGGGTGCAGACTGGAAGTACGGGAGGAGAGTGCATGTAGAGTGGCCCTACCTGATTCCGAAGCCGGCCTTTCGAGGTGCGGGTTGGAATCAGATAGGAACCATTCTACATCGATGGGAACCACCAACAAGACCCCTCAAACTACACCAATTCCCCTGATGTCTCTTAAATTCCCACGTCCAACGGGAAAAACGCCCAAAAATATTAAGAGACATAAAAGCGACATCGACCACCAAAATAACAACTATTTTAGCAGTCGCTTGCGCACTCAATCTAACAAGGGATGTACATATATTATGTTTTGGCTGCATTTGGTGAAGGTCAGAATTTTCATGACAACAAGCATTTCATCAGAATTTTTCATAGATTGCCAAAAGTAGAGAGACCGTCCTCACGTGTGCGTGGTCGGATATTAACAACTCAGGTGTCAAAATAATCACAATTTATTAAGCTCAATTGTATACTCTCAGATTTGTAAAATTATGATCTCGAAAAAAGATATCGCAAATTTTGTAAAATTTGTCACTTTTTTGAAATTCGGTGGTGCTCGCCATCAGTGCCCGCCAAAGCTACAGCTTTCAAACAATCAAGCTGCAGTTAATGTCAGAGAAAGTGCCAGTCATGCCGCATATTTTCCACATTTTGTTGGATTGATTGGTTGATTGTGGGCCGAGCAACGGGTAGTGCAATCCAAGCATATCCTCAAAACTCAAACCTGTAATTTCAACTTTTACCGATATCTCGTTATTGAAAGCAAATTTTTACAAGCAGTTTGCTGCAGTGTATCAGCAAGACACTGTTGTAGGTGGACATCATAAATTTGTGACCTTTAAAAATACAACCAAAAATGGACGCGGTTAGAAGTAAGAAATATCTCTAAAACCATCATGAAAATTTGAGTAAATTTTTTTTTTGTAAAAAACTGCAGATGCAAAAAGTAGCAATATATGCATGAATGTTTGACTCATACATCCACTCAACTTCACAGAAAAAATCACATTCCAAAAGCTTTTCAGTTTTGTGAAATTTGAAATTGTTTACGGTGAAACCGACCAAAACATGTTTTCGTCATTACTGACGTCATACTTGGTTTGGAGGGCTGAAACTTGGCATGGACCCTTTCTTGAGACCTACTATCCGTAGGTAGTTAAAGTTAAAAAATTTGAGAAAGTTGATTTTTTGGTGGTCCCCAACGCAAATAGTTACTCTATTCTATTTATAATAGATCGCAGAAACAAGCATGTATTGATGCAAAATGGTAACGGGTCTGCTACTTTTGTTGGCTGAATATTTTAAATATATTTTTCATTGTTACTTCCGCAATTCGAAAACATAATAAAACGCGTAGAGTCAGGTTATACATATTCAGGTTAGTTTTGAAATTCAGTCAATCATGCTAATATGAGTGAAATCTTTCGCGTTTGTATCTCTTTCGTTCAAACCAATAAATTTAAATTGCGCTCAAATTTTTTTTTAAATATTGAAACTACTACGTTAAAATTGCTGTAGATGAATAATTTAAAATATACAATTATGCTGAATCAAAGGTCTAGTAGTCTAAAGGTTGAATAAGTATGGCGCATGATACAATCGGGGTTTACAATGGCCCACAACTTAACATTTTTCCTAGCATGAATAAAGAACTTGGCTTCTCAGACGCAAGGATCTGAGTCAATGTAGATTTGCATTCCGGCACAGGGGAATCTTTTAATGAATTCACAAAGAGACTCAAACAAAATTCATTGTAATTACAACGATTAACTCGTCGAATTTATCAAAAATGCCTTTTGTTTCACATATAATATAAAACCCTCCTAATGGACTAATTTTGTATGTGCGGTGCCTTTATCTAAAATATTTAAGCTTAGGTTATAAGGTATTTGATTTGACTATATTCATAGGTTATGTAGTCCATTTTCATTAAATGGAAATTGTACAAGAGTTATTTTGGAAGATAGGCAGGTCAAGAATAAAATATAAATGCATTGAGTTAATAAGGTAATTAATCTGAATGGTTTGTATTTTTATTCTGGAAAATTACTAAGCATGAAATCTAAAAACTGGAACAGGACGTTAGGGACAGTGTGTATATTATATGTATTACTGTAGTTTTGTAAGCGGTGTATGTTTTTGTTGTATGTACAATGTCGAAAAATTAAATAAGTTGCTACTATAAGAAATAAGAACATCTAGTAATTTCTTAGTTTTATAGTGTAGTTAATGTAAAAATTAAATATATGATATATTTGCGTAAAATGTTTTTGAACAGAAATAAATATGTATAACTTTTTATAACTACGTATATTTCTGTATTAACTCTGTTTTCTGTTTATTTTTATTGCATAACGCATCGTTTCCTATAGAGTGAAGTAGACATTGAAAAGCAAAAGATGAAGGACATTGTCCTGTTACCTGCTTAAAAAATAGCGATATACAGCGATATACATTATCACATTATCATTAAGTTTCTTGTGTAAACGGAATACCTGTCGTTGAATATCTGTATACCGGAAAATTTATCACTCAATAAATCTTTATGATCAATATGAAACAGGGGAGAATTCAAAAGGTTAAAAGCCATCAGAATTTTTTTTGCAAACTTTATACTTCATTGGCAGTATACATTTTCCACTTTCCGCCAGAATCTAGCCATCTATCTATTATCCGTCAAGCATTTCATTCAACCATTTAAAACATCATGAAACTAGCAGGTAACTGATTGGTCGTATAACTTGGTCAGATTCAAGCTGCGTTTTGTTGCAACGCCACAGTTCCTTATTCGTAAAAAATAAAAGCGCATTATCTTATAGAGTATACCACGATCGTAATATAATCGATATCAACGTTTGTACTCAGCCTTAAAGAAATGCTAGGCTTCTGTCTTTTTTATGCTACACATAAGCTCAGAACAAGTTGTTCTTACAGGTGGCAATAAACAGTGAGCAGAACAATTGATTTCATTAAATCACAATTTTAAAGATTGTGTATCATAGTTCATATGACAAACATATTTTGCATAATCATGAAGATTTTACGAGGGGGAAATGACGTTAGTTCTATATTATGCAGAAAATCACATTTACCAAAAATAGTTCTGCTTCACATTTTACAGAAACGCATAACATAGTAAAAAGCAATTACAGTTGTGGGAATCAATCCAATTACCCATTTTGCACGACTCACCCACTTTCAATATTTTCCCACACAATTAGCTCAAAACGCATAACCTGAAGTACTTATTACCCAAAAGCAATCAATTATTATCTAGAATTGTTAAATTAACTTTTCATTTTCTACTAATTTCTGGACTTCCTGCCAAGTTCTCACCTTACCAACGAACCAGTCCATTTTTTAAGTCAGTACCATTTTAACCTTCCACTTCAACTCACCACTCTCTTTTGCAGTCCATTCACCATGCTCAGTCTGCTCAAATCAATATATATGCTCAGCCTACTCAACTCAGTATTCTGGCTCACTCTTCTCTACCTCTGCCGTTTTTACAAATGGCTAGAATACCAACTCTTTCTGCAAATCATCTCATTTCTGGAAAAATACGCCACCAAAACTTCCGACATATGTGGAGTAATTTTTCACTATACCGAAGAAGGAGACATATATTCTTCAAAAACTTGGACTTCAGAACAAGAGGAAGCTGCTCTAGAAAAATGTCGCCACAGATACAAAACTTTGGTCCATCTTCAAGTTAAAGACAAGGCTCAATTTTTATCTAGACAGGCCAATCAATGGAGTTTAGGATTTGGCGAAATGTATATGGAAGAACTTTGGTTTTGTCCCAATGGAGACAACGACATTAACGAATACATTAGAAGATTTTTAACCTGTGGTTTACTACCGGTTTATATGCATCCACTAAACAGATTTGTAAATTATGTGGAACTTTGCTCCAGAAATTTACAGGATAAAAGAAAAAGTTTGGAAGTGGCGGATAAGCACTACAATTTGGGAAATGATTTGTACGAACTGATGTTGGATCCGTGGATGCAGTATACTTGTGGATATTGGGCCAAAGCGGATAATTTGAATGATGCACAGTTGCACAAAATGGAGTTGATTGCTAAAAAGCTGGATTTAAAACCGGGAATGAAGGTTTTAGAAATGGGATGCGGATGGGGAATGTTGTGCAAGTTTTTGGCTGAAAGGTATGGAGTTGAGTGTGTGGGGGTGAATATTGCCAAAGAGCAGATTAATTATGGGAGGGAGAAGTGTAAGGGATTGAAAGTGGATTTGAGGTTGATGGATTATAGGGAGATTGATGAAAAGTTTGATAGGGTGGTGGTGGTGGGGATGCTGGAGCATGTAGGACATCATAATTATGAGGAGTTTTTTAAGGTGAGTGTAAAATTTTGTAAGATTTTGAATTTGGGAGTTTTGTGGGAAAGTATGCATTTTGGGTGTTGGGTATTGAAAATGTTGTAAAATTGAGATTTAAATTTAAATGTTGCAAAAGCGACAGTTTGAACTTTTAGTGAAAATTGAGATTTTTTGTAAACTTTTGAATATTTGTGAGATTTGGGTATTTTAAGTGAAGTTTGGGAATGTTTAGTGAAATTTTGGCTTTTTATGGGATTTTTTGGTGAAATTTGAGAATTTTTGTAAAATTTGGGATTTTGTTGAAAAATATGAGAAATTTTGTGGAATTTTATGTGGAATTTGGGATTTGGATGCGAAATTGCGATTTAGATGTACATATGGATATTTTGTGCAAAACTTAGTGTTTTTATGTATAACCTTGAATCTGTTTGAAATTTTCAATAACTTTTACTCTTATGATTATTATCATTTATTTAAATATTATTGCAGATTGCACGCCGTAACCTAAAAAAGGATGGCCTATTCCTGCTTCACACCATCGGCGTTAATCATGCGGAGTTACCCCGTTCTGAACCTTGGTTGCACACCTACATCTTTCCCAACGGACAAATTCCATTTCCCCAGGATATTACCGATTACTCCATGGGAAAGTTCATTATCGAGGATTGGCACAATATTGGACCGGACTACACCAAAACTTTATTAGCATGGCGTGAGAACTTTACCACAAACTGGCCCAAAATTGAACACAAGTATGGAGAAAAGTTTTACAAAATGTGGATATTCTACTTGAGCTTCTGTGCGGGTATGTTTGACGCTAGGAGAGTGCAGTTGTGGCAGGTTGTGATGACACCGGATGGAATAAAAAGTGATTACAGAGCTGCTCGTTAAAAATGAAAATGAGAATTATTCCCGAAAATATCATCTGTCTTTTTCTGTTTCAATTCTAAGAATTATGCGTATGAATAACATTGATGGCATTTTTGCTGGAATGTAGCTTTACGTGCTTTAAAATTGGTGTGGTGGTCTATAAACAATCTGGTCAAAGTTTAGAAAAAGAAGATTAATTGGTTTTCTTATTGTATGGGAATTCTTGTAATAAGTAATTTCCCGTCGACATAAAACGTTTCCGCGTACATTTGTTGGCTGTTACCTAACCTTTTAAAGAAAATCCGGCTAATATTAGGTTTATTAATAGAAGTTTGTATTGGTATCTAAGAAAGCAAATTTGTCCTTTAAATTGAATACATTGCTTGCAAATTAACATTGAAATGTAAGAAAAAATCCAAAAGGCTGATTGAATTTATAGTAATTTAATAAAAACTTGATTTCAATTTATCTTTTAAATTAAAGTTGGTTTTCGTCTATTTTTATGCATATTGCTACATATCTGGTTCATTATGGTAAAATCGTATTTTATGCAACTTTCAATAAGGCATATAAATAAAAAATCCAATATCATTAATATCGTAGAAACGTCATCACCGAACCACCGCACACTATTCAGATTGCCGTTTGACTTCATTCCAATGCTGACCTTAATATGGCGCGTGCATAAAAAGCTAGACATACATTGTCAGAACAAAAGCTGTATTGTATGAAAGCAGAGCAGACACTGGTGGGTAATTTCAAGGAAATTAATGAAGGAAGTGGTGATAAATTTGGTTTTCCAACGTATTATCCCACTTTTCAAAGACGTTGCTCTATGCATCTAGCATTTGCGCAGTATTTCACAGTGGTAAAGTAAGTATGTTCATTTTACATAATTGTCAAACTTACTCTTATATTTGTTTTTATTCAAGTTTTGGTTAACTAGAATTCAGATTTTGTTTTTTCACTTTTGCGATGGCTTTCAGGGGACTTTTTACTGTATTTTTCATCATGTCTGTAGAAATTTCTGCACGTACCCAAACAACTGATGCTCATCATCTGAATTATATTGAAAGTGAATTTGTAGTGAGATTCCCAAAGTGTTGCATAAACAATCAAGCCATTACTATAAGCGCAATTTGCAAAAATAGCTCCAGTACCGAATTCATTTGGAATCTTACAGTTTTCAACGTTGAGACGAACAATGCCATTCCTTTGACTAATTTTACAGCGTCTCCGGTTCCCGCAGAACTGCCAAAATACTGTCACTTATATTATTCAAATCACTCATCACTTGGTGTTAAAAATGTCAAAAACAAAGCTGCATTTGTGGACGCATTTCCAATTGATTGGAATTTTACGGACAACAAGTGGGTTAGATCTACCAAAAATGAATTTTGTGTTGATAAAATAATCTCAAACAGTTTTGTATCGGACACCCATTCTGTGTTTTATTGCCACACTAAGACCTCATCTCAAAAAACCAGCACAAAAGAATGGATTTACGCTGTAACAACCATAATCTCATCTATTTTTCTTCTCGCCACAGTAATCTATTACCTGATTCTTCTTGACCAGCAAAATTTACACGGCTTGTGCATTCTCATGTACAGTTTTGCACTCTTTGGAAGGTATCTGTTTGTAGCCGCAGCAAGATTTATGTACATTTACAAAAGCAATCCAAATTTAGGCGTGGGTTCTAGAGGCACTCCGTGCGTATTTGTAGCCCTATCCTCCAATTTCTTTTACATTGCTGGCTACACTTGGATGACAATTACAAATCTGGATTTATATCTTACTCTGAAAAGCATGAAAACAGTTAGCAGAAAAACAAAGCAATGGACGAGATTTGCAATGTATTGTGGGTTAGCCTGGGGCGTGCCGATAATTTTAGTTTCGGGTTTTCTGATGGTTGACTTATTGAATTGGACTGGGAATCCAAAATTTGCTGTTCCGGGATATGGAAAAGTGTGCTTTGTGGAAAAATCGGCGAGACGATACTACTTTTACATTCCATGTGCAATTTTGGTACACGTAAATATTCCGATTGTTCTGTTGACATTGAAGTTGATATACGACGCAAGAAAAAGAGCCAAGGAGTCGGGATTTGAATCCGGAAATTCGGATGCAAAAAATAAATACTCGTGAGTGTATGAAGTTTAAAAATTAAATTTTAAAATTTTGACATTAATAGCGTTTTTTCTTATTTAGGTTAACGCTTTTTGCAAAGCTGTTTGTCATTATGGGAGGAAATTCATTAACCATTCTGCTGACTTGGTACTACTACGAAAACCAACAGGACAAAGGAAAGCCAGTTGCAGTAATTGTGATAGAAGCTGTAAACTACCTAATACCAGTTTTGCTGTTTGTTTTATTCTGCTTGACTAAGCAGGCGAGAATGCAGTTTGCTAGTCGGGTTTGTGGCAAGCCAAGAAATGACACTGGCACGTTGAGTACAAGCTTGAGAAATGGTTAGGTTTAGAGCTGTCATAATTTGTTATGTAAAGTATGAAAATTATGCGACAGGATATTATGTAATCTTTTTTGGAAGAGTTTAATGTACTGCTAAACGCTTACAAGATAAAAATTTGTACTATTAGCATAACAACCATGTACTTGAGTCACTTGTGAGTCTCAAACCAGTTTTTACACCAAGTACTCATCTCGACGCATTTATGCATCTATAAATAAGTTTTGTTTATTTTGTATTCAGGTGAAGTGCGAATAAAGATATCAAAATTCATAATTCTACCTCACGTAGCCAGATTTGCAACACGTGAATGTCCTTTGAGATTCTAAAATAAAGTTTTGATGCATTTCGATGGCAATTTTAAAAATAAGATTCTTTTGTGCCTTGAATGTTGCGTGACCTAAACAGGTCATTGTCCGATTTAAAACGTTTTTCCAAAAATAGAGTGGATCATGCAAAAGCCCACTCTCTGAATAAAACGCAGTTTTTTCTAGTTTGTTTTGCTTTTGAGGTTTATTTGTTACGTCACAGGTTAGGTCACAGATCATACCTTTAGACTTATCCCGTTAAATATTAAAGTTGAATTTTTGCAAAAAGTGGAGTTTTGTTGTTGTGAGTGGTGTTGTGTTGTGCGGTGCCAGGAGAATGGACGAAACAAGAGGTGGCCCTTATTAATTTGCAGTCACCTAATTTGGAACTGGAAAGACTTATGAGAAGATTAAATGTTAAATATTGATTTTACTTTTCCTCAATTGTTAAGCTGTGTGTATTTTTTAAAATGGCCATTCAGGTATAAATAATATGTCCATTTTATGCTGTAATAGCCCATTTTTTCTTATCCTAAATCATAATAAAACCAGATCGTGATCATTTGTGCACTAAAACTGTAGCAGAAGTGGCTACGTAGTCAGCTCAGACATAAACAAGCAATAAAACTAGTTGATAATTACTCCAGTTGCTGGTGTAGTAGGATTCTTATTTGTTTTCTGTATGCGCTTATAAAAATGAATTCTTGAAACTCGAAACTAGTTATGCATATGAATCCAGTTTGTCCATGCAAATATTATCAATACAAGTTCTAGCAAAACACTCCTCCGAAATCTTCCAAGCGTTCCCCTAACCTGATTTTTAAAAAATATCGTTCTCCTAAGGCGGCTCCCAAAGCGAAGCTTTGCGAGCCTCGTGATGACCTTCATATATAACGTATACGTCAAAAACAACGTTTATAAAATATTACATTAGTGTACTAATGTTAGCTCTTCAGAGTGCTTGCTAATTACAAGGATTGTGTCTGTCAAAAGTGGACAAGAGAAATTCAACTGGATTTTCTAAGTACTAGTTTACTAGTGAATTAAAGATTTGTGTAGTTGTCCTTTTTTCCTTTTTGTTTTTACTTAGTAGTATTATAGATTTTTGTATTTTTCCAATAATACATGAAGACTGTAAATTATTCAGTTTTTGAAAACCTTCTAAAACAGATGTTTCTTAAACATGCAAAATATAACACAACGAGAAATTTATAAAAGTTTTCTTTCTGCATAATCAAATAACTAATTGCCTAAATTATTGCGTCTTAGAAAATATACCTAACATGTGTTTAACTCAAACGTGTTTTTAATAATACCAAACCCAACACGACTTTAATTTTACAGAATTATAGCAGCTATTTGAAATTGTGACTTTCAGTTTGAAACCTAAGTTCACTTATATGGAATCCATTAACTTTACATTTACAGTTTACTGCGGTTGTGTTCATGTATTTATGTGCTTAAGTTAAAGAATGCTTGTACTGTATTTTTGTGGATTGTTTTAGCTTGTTATAAAGATGTAACACTAAAATGTGTTTGACATATAATCGGATTTGTTAAGTCAGTCAATACTCGATTATAGTATGGTCAAATTCCCTACATCAATCAGAATTTTAAGTTAAACTTTAATTACAATTACATAATTTTTTCTTTAGTTTAAATGATTGTCTAGCGTGTTGTACGTAAATAAAATTGAAAACTATTTCAAAAACTCTAAAAACTATCAAACTTACAAAATAGATTAGAGGTGCATCGGATTCAAAATTAATCGACCATCTTATTTACATGCATGCAAATTGTTTACCGTCCAGAATTATTTTTTATCAAACTCCGTCTAAGCTTATAATCCCGAAAGTGTAAAATTGATTAGGATTAGTAAATCATGTTATGATGAACTTAATAAAGTTGGAATCTACAAATTGATGATGCCATCTTTTAAATTTTATAGAAATAGCTAAGTTACGTTAGGATCTGCTGAAATACAATAGAATATAAAAAAATACAATAGTATCTGTTGAAATACAATAGGATCTGCAGAAATGCAATAGGATCTGCAGAAATGCAATAGGATCTGCAGAAATACAATAGGATATGCAGAAACGCAATAGGATCTGCAGAAATGCAATAGGATCTGCAGAAATGCAATAGGATATGCAGCAATGCAATAGGATCTGCTGAAATGCAATAGGATATGCAGAAATGCAATAGGATCTGCTGAAATGCAATAGGATATGCAGAAATGCAATAGGATCTGCTGAAATGCAATAGGATATGCAGAAATGCAATAGGATCTGCTGAAATGCAATAGGATATGCAGAAATGCAATAGGATATGCAGAGATGCAATAGGATCGGTTGAAATACAATAGGATCGGTTGAAATACAATAGGATCTGGTAAATTATGAAAGAACCTGCTGACATTTGTTGAAATCTGTTAAACTATGCTGGAATCTGATAAGTTATGCTATCTGCTTTGTTCTGTAGGGATAAGCTATACTCAGATTGGTAGGGTGATCTAAATTTGGTAAAACAATATCTCCTGCTGGTGTCCTGTTTAGATGCAAAGCAAAAATAAAATTCATCCAACCTTTCGTTTAAAGAGTGGATGCGCTATTATAAAATCATTACTGTTGGCGCTATATTGAATAAATTTAGTTAACACACTTAGATAAAGGCTGGAAAACAAATAAGGAAGAAGAAATAGGTATTAGTGTAAAAGCAGTATTCCGTTATTTTGAAAGTTGTTATCGTAAAATGCTAACCTTACAAAGTTAATTTGGCAACGTACTTTTGAGGACTACTTAATCAATATATTAAAATTAAACAGCTCATCTTATACCAACAATTGGAAGCTAATGAAATGTCATAATTGCTGATCGTTTCAATTACGTTAGTGTAAAAAAAACTTCCATCCTAGAATGCTTACTTTGCATCTTAAGCTTTAGGCAACCAATTATTCTCTTTGCAAAACAAATAAGAAACAATTTTTGTAGGGAGTCAGAAAGACACAGAATCTTGAACACAGCATATGTGCGTCAAATTCGGTGACCGACACTTTTATTGCGGTAACTTTATCGCCGTTATTTTTATCGCGGGAAGTTTATCGCCTGGTAAGATTATCAACTTTAAAGGAGTAACTTTATCAACCAGTAACATTATTGCTAGGCTTTTTTATCGCCGGCAATTTATCGCGGAACAACATTTTCTTGTGTAAAAGGGTAAAACTTACACTAAACGATTCAACACTACATTAAAATTACAGACTTCATCAGAAATAGAAACAATTTAGAATCAGAAACCCATTCCTTTACTTAAAAGCATGACTTGCTTTGCTGTTAAGGCTGACGCCGAATAGTTTAATTTTACAAAAAATTTAGCAATGTGAAATTTACTGATGTTAATTTTGAATGAAATACACTTAATGGAAAATTCGCTGGCGTCACTTGAACAACCACAAGTTCTCAATGATTACAATTTTACAGAAACTTAGACATGTTACCAAATAAGGTACATGAAAATTGACTTACTCACCGAGAGTAACGTTTTAATGTGTTTTATTTACTGCATCATGGTCGACGGCAAAGAAAAGACTTTTTTTTACACAAATTTGGTCATCCTGCTTACCAAGCAGTACTTGGAATTTAAACGTTTCAAAGGCATTGCAGTATGCAGAGGCAAAACCTTACCCGAAAACAACTAACCACAAAGTATGTTGACGCATATTTGAGTTGAAATTATATTTGGAATAACAATTCCGCGATAAAGTTACCACGATAAAAATACCAGCGATTTTTATTCAGGAAATGGTCAGATTCTTAAAACTTTAATGAAACTTTTCGTGAAGTTCATTAATGTAAAGATTTTCGCACTCTTATTCACGGTTAACCTTTGTGCAAATCTTTTAAAACTTATCCCTAAACGTTTCGTAGGCAAATGTGTTCCGGAAAAACCAGGAAATTGTAAATGCTTAATAGATTAATAATTAGAAGGAAAAACATGAACAATGTATATGAAATGGAATTTTTATTGTTTTATGATTTAACTTTGGAACATTCAAAGAAAGAAATATTTTTTGGAAACAAACAATAGGAACAAGTTCTTGTGCATGAGAAGGAAAAAGTTGTTGTATGTTACCAAAACGTAGTTTTGTAATTTGTGCTATTCAAACTGAGCTTCAATCGTCAGAGAAGGGAACCTGTTTTATGGGGGAACACAAATGTTCTTATAGGAAAACGGGAAGTATTTTTAACGGAACGCAACTTTTATTGAGCCTGCAAATGTTACTATAGGAGAACGAAAATGTTTTCATAGGAAAACGCATATGTTTTTATATGAGAATGCATACGTTTTTTTACAAAAGAACGCAAAGCTTGTTTTATGGGAACGGAAATGTTTGTATGGAAGAAAGCAATGCTCGTTGACGGGGAACGCAAAGGTTTTATGAATTAGTGTAAACCACTTTCAAGAGAAAGCATTTTTACGGGTTGAAATCTTTAAGAGAACGCAAAGCCTGTTTTAGGAGAACAAATACTTTTGTAGAAGAAAGCAAATCATCTCTATTAGAGAGAAAGTTTATAGGTGAGAACGCAATGGTTATTCGTAGGGAAACGCAATGTTTGATATCAAGGCCTAGGAAACAGAAATATCCCGGCCGCCTTCGGCGGCCATCATCTCTCCGTTCCCCTGAAAACGCTATTTTCCCGTAACCGTTCCCCTAACCTAGTTAGTAGGATATGGAAGATTTCTGAGGAGTGTAGCAAAAAACTTGCACGTTGAAAGTGCTACTGAAGCAATAATGTCTCATTAAAAGGATTTTCTTGGTTTTTATGACAACCAGTTCCAGCAATATTTCAGCGTAGAACCAACCCAAACAAAAAATCCACGTGTTTTCGTCGTACAAACGTCAACCTGTCTTACAAAAAAACTTGCACAGAGTGCTACTGGAAAATAATGTGCGACAATAATGCATGTGTTTCCAGGTTAAAAATATTACACAGAAACTCTGTCATGTTTTCTTGCATTACCTGCATGTTATTGCATTCATTTATTTCAACAAGTATATAAAAAACAGCAATACTGTATGAAACTGGTACCATTTAAACTACTATACATTATTACATATTTTACACTGCCTGCTTAGCGCAGCGAGTAAAGACTGAGACCTAATGTGGTTTTGTGACAAATTTGGAAGTGATGATGTAGAACACATTTTCAACTCCATTACTGTAAACAAAAAAACATGATTGTAAGTGAACTGTTTCAAAAATTATATAAATTCAAAAACCAAATATTTTGCTGATATACTGAAAACTTACATTTATCCGCGGTTGTAACCATTATTGCTGTAGCCATTATTGTTGTAACCACCTCGATAACCACTACTGTAACCATTGTTGTACCCGCTATTGTAGTTGCCGTAATTATTGCTTCCATAATTTCTGCCGTAGTTATTGCTGCTATCGTAGTTGCTATTGTAGTTACTGCCGTAATTGCCATTGTAATTGCCCACGTAACCACCCCCGTAGTTGCTTCTGGTATTTCTGCCAAAATCGTTTGCATAACTGTTACCAAAGTTGCCACCTCCGCCACCACCACCTAGGCTGCCAGCAGCATTTGCTAAAAGTCCCAGCTTTTCCAGTTTGTCCAACTTTTTCAGCAGCAGCAATTCAAATAGCTGTAAAAATGCACAGACGATTTATTAGCAATGAAGACACAATTGGAAATTGCAAACGCGACGTATTTTGCAATTAAAATAAATGTAAAATATTGCTTACCGGCTTTGAATCTGCTACCATGCTGATAGTCAACACGACAACAAGAATGAACACTAGAAACTTCCTAAATGCCATTTTTCTTCTTCCTCTGACAACTTTTTATCCTGTTTTTATGTCAAGTGATGCAAAACTGACACTGGTTGAAAATGCAGTCTTGCCTCTCAGTTTTATATACAAAACTTTTTTGTCTGGCTGAACCACTTTCAACGAAAGTTGAACCGGGTACGAGGGATTACGTGACATGGCCATTTCACAGAAAAACAGGTTCAATGCGTACGAGATACAGCTAGGCAAAAAGTTGAGTTCAGTAGTAATGACCGATTTTCGGCGAACAAGTTTTATTTTGGTTTCGGGCTATTATTATAGGGACCACGTGGAGAAAAATATTTTGCATACAAATAATATGATTCTGACAGACGAGTTGGTAGAATGTAGAATTAATATCTAAAGTGTAATCTTTTTGATCAGTAAATTTCTTTGTAGAGTGTTGTGATTCTAATAAGTTGAATTAATGAATTCAACAGGGTGTAATACAATCATAAAAATATCATTATGGACTTTTTGATTGTATGGTGTTGTCCAGCATCAATAACAATTTTTTTCTTTCAAATTCGTTCATTGAAGAGTAAAACAAGTAAAAAAAATCATCAGCAAACGACTATATGACCTGTTTTACATGACTTTATTCTCAACAAAAACTAGGCCCCGAAATAATTTTGATTTAAGTTTTTTGTAAGATAATTATTAAGCAAGTGATGTAAACAACATATCAAAAACAGATGTCAATTGAGGAAACAAAACGCTTACAGCCCATACTCAGCTAAACTGCTTGGTTCACCTTATTGCTGGACATGTGATTTGGTGATAAAATTAAGGTCACTACAAAAAACTGACAATTTTGAATTATGCAACTTACTGAGTTTATATATTGATTATAAGCCAATTATTACCGTCCTTATCAGTGCAAACGGGTTTTTATTTGTGCGGGTATATATTTAGCAATCAATTATAATTCGTGTCGCACTAAACTGATTATACACTCAAATTAAAATTAATATTAAAAACCAATGCATTTTACCCACAACCCCTCATGAAACTTTGAGTTGGTGGAGTCATTCTCTTGATTTTCGTCCTATGGCTTTCCTTATTCATTAGAACTCCTTCAGAAATATTAAAACCAATTTTATATGCAAGTATGGACTATATAATATGACTAAGAAGCTATAGCAGCAGCAGTATCTTATACCAAAAACTGTGAGTTACCTAACACCATTTTTTGTTTTGGTGGCATAGGAAAGCAAGCAGAACGCAGTTGCCTAGTGCCAGCCAACGTGTGGCACGTTCAGTGCAAACTACGAAAAAATGTATTTAGGTTCAAAGCTGTCATATATATTTTCTTCACAAAATATGCTAACTGTGGTATTCTGTTATCCTTTTTGAGAGGGTATAATGCACTTGTCATTCTTAAAATAAGCATGACATTTAAATTCATAAATTAATTCAAACCAGTTTTACACCTAAAACTTAAAAATGCCTATTTATGCACCTGAAAACAAATTTTTGTGCATAGTGATTAGGTGTGAGTAAAGTGATCAAAATTCATAAGTCTACCTATAGTTACCGGTTTCATAAAATGTGAATGTCCTTTAAGCTTCTAGAATCAAAATTCTAATTTTTGGTCTGGCACTGACCGCCACCAATGCTTCAAGAAAAAAATCTGTCATGAATAAAATATTTATAAAGTCAAGCTGTTTGTTGCTCTTTTACAGAATTACAAAACGTTTTTTTTTTCAATCGGTGACCTCAGACTTACTTAACGGCAATATACTAATTAATGCAACTGCTGCAGTTGACTTGTGATATTAATTTCAGTAATACTTACGTATTTTCAATAAAAGAGAGTTCATGTCAATATTATGCGTCTTTACTGCCGTGAGTTAGTGCGTTTTCGTATAAAATGAAATTTAGTTCAATTTATTCCGCTTGCGCAAAATGTAGCAAGCATATTATATGCTCTTCATGATCATTCTATATGAAATTAAAACCAGCCTTGCCTACGAAAGAATGACAAAATCTTTGAATCAATCAATTGATCTGCATAAAAACCTGCATGCTCGTATACTTTTAGCTAAAATTTTTTCATAAGCTTGCCAAACTAAAAACCGGTTATGCATATATATCGTGGTTTTGTCCATGCTGAAATCATCAATAAATGCCCTAGTACCCATTATGTGTACACAAGCTGGAATCATGAAAAAATTCAATTCTTTTGTTCCTGATGATTGATGAAAATTACTACTCGTCAGTAACATTGTAGGCATCTACCTAAAAGACCATATATACCGATAATATGTCAACCTGTCATTCACAAAAACTGGCTCAATTAAATGTGTGCTAGTAAGGTGTGCACTAAAACGATTTTTTCAAACGTTTTATGCAAACCATGTCACGTTTTTTGGTTATATAATACTGCATTTATTAAAATAGAAACCAAACAAAATTCAAAATCATGTTAAACATTATCAGAACTTGCAAAATTTAACAACTTATACCTACATATAACGTATAATACAACCTGCGTAGCAAAATGTAAAAAAACTGATATTTTCTTGAACTTTCAGGCGATTATAATATTATAAAAATACGAAAGAAGAATACACGACAAAAATTGTCAACTGCTTAACCAAAGAGTTTAATTATCTTTATGTTTGTGTTTCCGTTCCTGTAAACAAATAAAAAAGAAATTATAATTGCAAGTATATAAAGACTTACATGAGTTTTATAGATTTTCAAGATATTTTTAAGAAGATAATAATATGAAAGATAGAGAAAGAAGGATTCAATTTTGTTGTTTTACTTTAAGTTTATTTTGATCCTCTGCCCTACCCACTATTATTATAGCCACGTCCGTAGCCTCCACCATAGCCACCAAAACCACCTCCGCCTAACAGTCCCAGTTTTTTCAACCATTTCAGCTCAAAGAAAATCTGAAAAAATATAATCGTACGTAAATTTAATATGAATCTGCAAAACATGCGCAAATGAAAAATTTTCATGAATTATTAAAACAAATACAAATTATTATGATTTTTTTCTTACTGGAGCTGAATCCGTTACCATGCAAAGTGCCAGCATGGCAAGAATCAGGAACACTAAAAATTTCGCCATTTTTCTTCCTCTTCAAACTTTTTACTTCGGCTGTTGCAAAACTCACACTGATTGATTATTCCATAGTGTCGCCGAGTTTTATATACAATTTTTCTGGCTGGACCATTTGAAAACTATATGTAGATAAACCGGGTGTGAAAAAAAGTCACAAAGTCCAGCGCTTCAACTTCTCTAGGGACTACGTGACAAAGATCATATCATAAATAAAAACAGGTTTAGTGCGTGTATGGTACCGATAAGATGTTGAGCAGGCTAGCAATGACCAATTTTGGGCAACAAGTTTATTATTTTTACAATGTTGCAAATTATTATGGTGACCACGTGGAACAAAATATTATACAAAAAATATTGTCGACTTTCAAGTCAGTCTTCACAAAAACTTTGTAAAGGCGTACCACTTGACCAATGCATTTTTGTAATTTTTTGCTGGGTGTAATACGTTTTATTCAAATGTAATAAAGCCCAGGTAGTAATTATGGCTTGGATAGAAAACTAATTATAAAAACACCTGCAGTGAGATTCACTCGTGTTATTAAAGTGCACCAGCATCGGAATTCTAATTTGTCTAGACACCTGTTTGCAGTGTTTGGTGTTTGGGTACGCTGCTTTATTTTGCTTTGGGTGTGAATAGAAACCATTATAAACCAAGAGCAGGTTTTCAGTTGGCAGACGTGACGGAAATATAGTTGCATATTAATCACCAATTTTGTCTAAAACGGCGTGGTGATGATACGGAAATTTTTCAAGATTTTTTTGCGTGTTGATCTCAAACAAGAGGATTACATAACTTGCTAATTCAAAATATTCAAATGATGTGTCATTTGATATGCAGAGTTGACAGGTTGTTTTGGGTACCAGCCCATTTCATTTTTTTCTACGTTTTAATGCTGAAACGGTATAGCAATAATAAAGACGTTGTATGTTGTCAGTGTCCGAGAATGGAACTGTGATTAACGCGTCATTGAAAAGAAGAAACGGCAACAAACGCTAGATTTAACTGAATATTCAGAAAAAAGGAAAAGTACAAAAATATTTAGATTATGTAACCTACCCAACCCATTTATATATTTATATTCAAAAACTGAAATAGATATGGACTTTCCCAAGCTATTTATTATTTTGTTGGGTAGGTTATACAATTATTATTCAGCAAAGTGGAGAGTCAAGTTCTTCTGCGCACATTTTTCTAGATCACAAAAGAACAAAATTGTAAAATTATGCTGAGCTGAGCTCATATCTAGAAAGACTGAGGTGCATAGAAATGCTAAATACTTTTTGTTATCCGAATTCTTGAACTTTCTTGGAATTTGCTGTAATGTAACGTACTAAATCATTTTTTCTACCGTAAAATTTTAATCTCCATTTCACACTCCCGTACTTTCGTACCCGTACTACAGTTTCGGTGTAGCATATAATATCAATGCAAAAAATATATCATGTGGCTTACGGGGACATGACCGTTCTTTTGCCTCTGACTCTTCTCCTGCTGTGCTGCTTAGGTAATATCCACGTGCACAAGTGAATACCACTTGCTTGGTTTCGGCTGCGTAGCTCGCATAATACATGTTTTTGTTGCACACCAAGCCCAGTCAATAAATTTTGTGTTGAGTAAACAAGTTGAGTGTGTTGTGTTATGATGTCTTGACCAAACAAGACCAGACAACATACCAAAGACTGGTAACCAGACACTTCATATAAATCTGCCAAGCTATCTACCATCTACCTGAAAGATGCACAGAATATCCAAATCAGTGCACAAGAATCCTATAAAAATTGAATTAGTGCAAACTGCACTTGTGGGGTTGTCTTTTCTCATGCTGAGTGCGTTGTGTATTTAAACCTCTACAAAATTTATTTCGTGGCTAACATTCTAATAAAATGGAACAGAAAAGCAGCAAAATTAGAAGTAAAGACAAACCACGTAAAAAGCTGATGGAGAAACTTTGCTGTGGTGTTTTATTATGTTTATTGTTTTTGAACATTTTCTTTAAACTTACATTATACCATATATAATTTTCTCAATTTTACCACAAAAGTTTCATTTGTTTTTTTCTTTAGCGTTTTATTTTTTGCCTGGGCCACCCGTTCCATGAGTTTTCAAATAATCATCCGCTTGGATGAATATCCATTTTGCCCAAAAACTCATTTTTTGCAAAACAGTTACTGATCCTGCTGCACCGCATCCAGCCACTAAAAGCGCCAAATCAAACTTAAAAACCAGGTAGAGCTTCTATTCATCAATTTATAAATATTTTACTTACACGGCGACCAACCAACAGTTCCCGCCAAATACCACTTATGATTACTATAATTATAGCTTACAACCGGTCCACCACTATCCCCACCACAAGTCGCTTTCCTTATCCAATCAATTGGGTGACCCACACAAAACACTTACGGCCCAAGCTGCAACTTTGGATGTGTAGGATTCCAATGAAACAAAAAGTCATCACAAATTGGTCTAGGAACAACCTCCAATTCCACAATTTGCAATTCTGGTACAACATCCAGTCTAAATTTTGCTCCGTGTCCGGTAATCGTGCCAAACATTGGATCTTTCCAACCCGCACCGGGAAGCTCCACGTGTTCTAAGCCAAAGTTTTCCCAAACGTAGCGGTCCATAAACAATAGTGCAACGTCAGCATAGTTCCATCTGGGATCGAATTCCTCATGGATGCGTATTTCCTTTACGCCAAACCATTGCTCGCGTGGAGAAGTTTTGCTAAGATCTAAGTCAGCCCCAACCAATTGAATATGTTCTTTTGGTGTGTATAAGTGAGTTCCATTTTTTGTTACTCCTTCCTATAATATTTTTGAGACAAATTTGTAAATTTTAAATTTTAACACATTTTTTGAGAAATTTTAGAATACCCAAAGACAATGAGCAGACGTTATTGCAAATCTCAAATCCCGATGTTGAAGTAGAGCAGCGCCACACTGAAACTCGCCTCTTTGCATTAGTCGCAAGTGATACGGGGCTTCTCCAAATCTTGCTGGGCGACCACCAACGATTCGGGGTTCAATGAGACTTTCTACAGATTCTAAATTAAATAATCTAAAAGGTTATTCCTGAGCGATATGAAAATAAATTCCCAAACTTGTCATGTGAATTACCGCTTTTAAGAAATCGTTTTGGTGCGGGTGTTTTTGTGAAACGTGGGCGGTAATACTTGGACTTTTGTTGCCTCCAAAATCGGTTTGCCAATGTATCGTGCAGTAATAACAGTAGAACAAAAATATCAAATGATAAGAAACGTGGAAAGCTTTTCATGGTTTGAATGGAGATGTATTTCCTACATTTTCACAATTGGGGTTTACACAGTAAATTTTTTTCAGACAAAAAGGGATTATAAGCCTTTTTAAAATTTCTACCTCTATGGAGACGATGAAATTTTTTAGCAAAAATAAGCCAAAAATAAGCTTTTTTTGGCTTATAATCGAAAATATTGGCTGTTTCTAAGAAACCGTGAAAACCCCAAATATCAGTTTTTGAGTGAAATGAAATATATCTGAAAGCTTTGTGATAACGTGTATATTTGTATGTGTGCATTGTATTGTAAATTGAATGGTACTGATTATGCATTGTGAAAGTTTTGGTTATTGTTTGCCTTTATTGTGTTAAAATATTATTTTGTTATAAATATTTAAATGCTAGTGTTTTAATTGTACTACTTATATTCGAGTCTTCAATCTCTAGACCAGAAGTGCTACTGATATTCCCTCTTGAGTGCAAAAGGCAGAGCAAAGCATGGAAATGAATGGAGAATTTCAGTGTCATCCAATCCAACTTGGTGCTAGATGCTATGCTTTATTGCCCATCTATCAAACAAATGTGACAAAAAATCCAGATATGTATTTTCCAAACGATTTTTTTATTTAGACCATAAAGTTAGTATATCCTAATGTAACCCATGCTATAAAATAAACGCAACGATAATTAAACTGGCGCAGTTTTTGTATTCATTCTTTTTCTATATAAAAGCTTTAAAATAGTAAACACAATACACATTCAGGAGTTTATTGAATCATTTTGAGTTCTTGTAAGAATAATTAGGTATTTTAAATTTGTCATTTGTCAATTTTTACCAAATATATTTAAACCCTTCACAATTTTAAGTTACACCTTATCTTCTATCTTCCGGTGTTCCATTAGTGAAAGGATTCCCAGTTCCATGAAGCTCTAAATATCTCTGAGCATTTTTCAAAATCCACGGCACATGTTCACTTACTTTTGTTACTACCGTAACTGCTCCATCAGCTCCACATCGTTCCACTAAATAAAACAAAACCGTATAAAAAGCCCAAAATCCTCAAAATTCATTTCAAAAACGTATTTCAACTCACTTTGCGACCAGCTCACAATACCCGCTAAATACCACTCCTGTATACTATAATTATAGGCCACCACCGGCCCACCACTATCCCCAAAGCAAGTTGCCACCGCAATCCAATCCGGAGGATGCCCCACACAAAACTCATTTGGCTTTAGCTGCTGATTAGGATGCGGATTCCAATGATTTATTGTCTCAGCGCAAATATCCCTCTTAACAACTTTCATTTCCACACGTTGTAAAAATCGCTGATCGTCAAATCTAAACTTGGCTCCGTGTCCTACAATAGTGCCAAAGGCTGGGTCTTCCCATCCAGTTTCGTTAGGAATAGGCACGTGCTCAAGTCCTTGGCTTTCGAAAACATATCGATCCAAATACATAAGAGCAATGTCATTCAGCTCCCAGCGGGGATCATAATTTTCGTGAATTCGCATTTCCACCACGCTAAACCATTGTTCTCTGGGTTGGTATTGTTCTTTATCTAGGTCGGCCCCAACAAGTTGAATGTATTCCGGTTTAACGTAAGAGCCCTCATTATGCGTATTATTGGTTTCGCCGTCCTGGTAAGTTACGCATATAATTTTACCAAAGTATAATTTTATCAAAACATCCAAATTTTACAAATGCTACCCAAACACAATGCGCCGCCGTTACAGCAAAACTCAATCCCCGATGATTTAACAAGCTTGCTCCACACCGAAATTCGTCATAAGCTCGCATTCTCAAATAGTACGGGGCTTCAGCCCACGACACTGGTCGGCCGCCAACAAGCCTAGGCTGAAATGGATTTTCCTGAGAATCTAATAAAATGTTCAATGGAATGCAATATTTGTTCCCAACAGAAAATTGATAAAAGCTAAAAAATTTAGAAATAAATCAATATCTTTTGCCCTAAATCATGGATTCTATTAGAGGTACATTTACATAAAATATATATGTTTTCAAACCTGATTCAGGTTTTAGTTTGGAATTGGATTTCCTTCCTAAGCCCAAACGTGTGTATTTCGTTTTAAGTGGTTCCCAAGCGCTTGTCCCCGTAATGTCAAAACGTAGAACTACAGTCATTAAGATAATTAGTAAAACCAGTTTGCCAACTGTATTCATTTTTAATCACTGGCAAACATCTATATGCATGGTTTACTAAAAAGGCTTTTTAAAAAAGCCTAAACATTAAAAAACAAAATCTTTAACAGCATTGCAGCGTTTTGAAACAATACAAAATGTATGCATTGTATTCAGAGTTAATATGTTAAACTTTCCAAGCCATTGTTCAAAATTCATACAAATATAAACATATATAGCAAGCATTTGCATTTTGGGTACTGTTATGGTTTTATTTACACATTCTTCTCAAACCTACAAAACATTCCTTTAAGCAATCTTCACTAAAGAAATGGCACTCAACACATAGTTACCAATCTCCCAGAAAAATCTTTCATCCCATCTGCACTCTCCAATGCAAACCTTAACTTCAACAAAATTGTTAGATCTTTCTTCCAGATGCCCAAGCATATACATGGGTCTTGTTAAACCACCATCAAGATTATCATCCGTGACGTTTACATTAAACGCAAGATTCATTGCTCTGTCCTTGCCAACCACGGCAAAAATGTCCAGATTTTTTAGAACGGGTTGCCCATTGATGTCAATATCAAACATCTGCAAAACCGATTCAAACATACTTATTAGCTCACAGCCTTCACAGGAGAGCTATTTATTTATAATAGTATTTGTACGTCTGTTCGTAGTATCTAATTTTTGTCTGTGCACCAGCCCACTTGGCTTTTAACCTGGCAGCTATCATCTTTCAACGGCTTCCATTAAATGCTTTAATTAATTTAATTACTAATTAAATCGTTAATTAATTCACATGGCTTACCCTTCGGCTAATCCTCTTAGCAAACGGCTCATAAACCCTAATTCCCACTTCATATAACCCAACACCCGGCACAGGTCCCAATTTGTAGACCAAACACTGCCGGTTTTTCCCATCTTCTTGAAATGGTGCTATATCTGACGGTTGAGGCAACGCACTTACCAACCCCTCAAACAGATAACGATCTGGATCATTCAGTCTACTATGCGAAAAGTAGAATTTTCTCCTGATTTTATGGTAATCTTCAAATGGCACTTCGGTATCCGCCTTGTATTCAATTCCCCGAATATCCTTATGCCTTCTTCCATTTGCATTAACGCTCATAACATTTTCCAAAATGTCGCATTTTCCACGTTCCTCTTTATTCAAACACAGGACCCCCGCAAAAGTGTAAAAGTGTCCAGCTCTAGCGCACTCACCCGGTTGAAACATGCTTGCTGGGCATTCTGCTGATCGCGGAAGACATGACCCGCTAATCGTATTATACTCACATTGACCATCAGCCGCTGCTTTGCATCCGCATGGATCGTGACAATAGGCGGAACAGGCGGATCTGCATTCTTGACGTACTTTTTCCTTACCTATACATGCCATGGAATTGCAGTTTACGGTACAACCCGCCTTTTTGCAGTCAACTACGCTGCTATTGATTTTTTGACATTCGTCGTGTGGCGTTGGAGGTGGGGTTGAGGTAATCACACGTCCACTCAAGGTACTAAATATATAAATATATCAGAATTTAAAATTATTGATGTTTAGGAATATCCGCGACAAATTTTCAGGTTGTAATGCAAAGAATTTTCAACAACTTTTGTAAATGCTATGACTAAGAATGCCACTGTGCTGTTTTTTTGTGGATCTACGGTTTTGGTTCGGTTTTCAAGTCGGTATTGTTTTCGATTACATTCAACATTAATTTAACGCTAAAAACCGTAGGTAGAACGTTGAAAAACTAATTTTATGAGTTAGAAAGCTTTCAAAATCGTTTTGGAAGCGCTTTGCAGATAAACCTTTTGGCGTTCATCCAGGTCCATCGTCTAACCGAAACCGAAAATCTACTGCGGTTACGGTTTGCAACCAAAACCGGCTTCTGTTTTGTAACCGAATTTGGTTTTTGGTTTAAACTGGAACCGTAACCGTGGCAATCCTAGCCATAATCTATTCTTCACAAATTTTATAGAATTCTGCATGATTTTCTGGGGCAAAGGTAAACTTTATCAAGGAGTCATAGAGCACGTTATAAAGTTTGTAAAATCAGCAAAAATTGTATTTCGTGTAGCACGTAATTTTTGATAATTTAAGAATACTTACGTTGCAGGCGGCGCCTCTGTAGTCGTTGTCGTAGGTTCCTCTGTAGTCGTTGTCGTTGTAGGCTTTTCCGTAGTGGTCGTCGTAGTTGTGGTAGTAGTTGTTGTAGTGGTTGTAGTTGTCGTTGTTGGTGGAGGTATAGTGATTGGTGGCGGTGATGGCTTAGGTGTAGGTCTCGGCGTTGTAGTCGTAGTTGTTGGAGGAGGAGGAGGACGACAGCAACTAGAATTTAAAAAAAATATGTTTAAAGGCATTCTTTTTTTTCAAAGTTTGCGTAAACTTACATATCTCCTTGTGGTGGAAAATTTGGATTTCCTAAGCGTTGGCAAATCCAAGCTTTAGTAACTGGTCTGGAGCAAGTTCCTGCAAAGACGTCCAAACCATATGCTGTGCAGTAACTTTGACAGTATCTATCAAACCAGTACACGGTTCGGCCGAATGGACCTCGAACGGCAAAATCTGCAAAATAAGCAAATATGTAAGCCTAGTATGCAGTTATTTCAGCATGTTCAGAATTAAGCAAGGTTTACCATCATCATCATCCCCTAAGCAGTTTTCATCCACGTCATCATAGTCGCATCCAGCGGCTAAACATGCATCTTTTTCTTTACAGAGTGGGTGGCATTTGCTGGTGCTGCTGTGTCGACAGGCATCTATTACACACAATTTCAAAATATATTAGTGAAGAGTAAACCCCAAAAATTTAAACTTTCTTTAAAAAACTTCGTACGTATGCTTGGCAGACAAGTCTTGTTCATGCAGTCGTATATACAGTTCTCATCTTTTAAACAGTCGCTTTTGGTTGTAAGTGCTTGGCATTCTGAAACAATAGAATAAAGTATTAGGTAATGACTAAAGTACACGTACAATAGAGATTTAGGTACCTATACAATGACGTGTGACTGCCACGTCATCTTACATTTTATGGAAAATGTGATAATTTTTACAATGCAAATTTTGGAATTTAGCTTTAGATGGTTCAAAACAGTTTGTTTTTAAAATATTGAGACAGTTTCCATAACGATATATTTCTGTAAAAGAACTGTTTTGCAAATGTTACCTTTATATCGTTCTCCGAGTTCCAGAATATCCATTCCAAATGCCGTTGCCACGAGAAAGGCTCCAAGCGTAAAAAATATTATGCGACATTTCGAAGTTATCATGCTTGATAACCTTTCTAGAGTATATTATGGTCTTTAAATTATTCAAATTCAAAAAATAAAAATTCAAGGGGATTAAAAAATTTATGCTAATTTTTTAAGTGACAATGGCGAAATGAATTGTGTTCCTGAATTGAATACAGTAAGTAGGTATATCTCTCCATTTCCAAGAATCAAGCAATTGTTTTATATGAGTAGTAGCAGAAAGTTGAAACAATGTTGCGTATTGCATTACAAATATTATTATAAATCTAGTGTAGTAAAATATGGGTTGAAAGGATAAAATAATACTTGTCAAAAAACACTACTTTACCCAAACTTTGGAAACACGAGTTGTATTCTCATTGGCTGTCGTATACTTTATCATACTATGCTTTAAAGATAAAGAAGGAAAGACGGTCATATATGAATTTACTATATTGTCAACCATACCGCTTGATGATATACTTTGTAAAGCTATTTTTCTAATTAAGTTTGTCTGGATGAATTCATTGAACCGTGAAATGTATAAGAAAATGAAGAGCATGTCTTAATCAGATTGATGAAAAGCTAAATTCACTAAAAGCTTATACCATGCCCTGTAATATCATACCATTTTTGCTTAAAGTTTATAATGACTACTCCATGCACATTTTTTGGTACTGTTATGGTTTTATTTACACATTCTTCTCAAACCCACAAACCACTCCTTTATCCAATTTTCACTAAAGAGATAGCACTCAATACATAATTACCAATCTCCCAGAAAAACCGTTTATCCCATCTACACTCCCCAACACAAATATCAATTTCCACAAAGTTATTAGAACGTTCCTGACGATGTCCAAGCATATACATGGGTCTTGTTAAACCACCATCAAGATCATCATCAGTAACATTTACATTAAACGCAAGATTCATAGCCCTGTCCTTTCCAACCACAGCAAAAATATCCAGATTTTTGAGGACGGGTTGTTTATTTATCCAAATGTCAAACATCTGTGAAAAGTTGCCAATATATTTAAAATTTATAAATCTAATAATTTTGGCTACTTTTAAAGTATTTATTGAATTTAATACCCTTCGGGTAATCCTTTTTGCAAATGGTTCATAAACCCTAATGCCCACTTCATATAACCCATCACCTGGTACCGGTCCCAATTTGTAGCTCAAACACTGCCGTTTTGTTTTATTTTGTGGTGCTATATCCGCCGGTTGAGGCAACGCACTAACCAATCCCTCAAACAAATACCTATCCGGATCATTCAATCGACTATGCGAAAAGTAGAACTTTCTCCTTATATTATTCACATCTTCAAACGGCACTTCCGTATCCGCCTTGTACTCAATGCCCCTTATATCCTTATGCCTTCTGCCATTTGCATTTACGCTCATAACATTTTCCAAAATGTCGCATTTTCCACGCTCTTCTTTATTCAGACATATAACCCCCGCAAAAGTGTAGAAATGTCCAGCTCTAGCGCATTCTCCCTGTTCAAAAATACTTGCTGGACATTCGGGTGGTCGGGGTAGACACGCATTGATAACAGTATTGTACTCGCACTGACCATCCGCCGCTGCTTTACATCCACACGGATCGTGACAATAAGCGGAACAGGCTGAATTGCATTCCGGACGGACCTGGTCTTTACCAATGCATGTTCTGTTTTGGCAGTTAATCGCACAGCCTTTTGTTTTGCACTCAATGGGATCTTTGATCAAGATACATTCTTCGTGAGGTGTTGGAGGCAAAGTTGTTGTAGTAACGCTTGATTCCGTGGTGCTAAAATTTTAAAAATAGAAAATAGAAGATTTTCGAAATATCTAAGAAAAAATTTCAAATTGTGCTACTCGAAAGTTAAATAGTCAACTTACGTTGTAGGCTCCTCTGTAGTTGTCGTAGGCGCTTCTGTTGTAGTCGTTGTCGTTGTAGTGGTTACTACTGGTGGTACAGTAACTGGTGGTGGTGTAGGTTTCGGCGTTGTCGTTGTTGTCGTTGTTGTAGTAGTAATAGGTGGAGGAGGACGACAACATCTAAAAATTAGTTTTATAGGTGTTTAGCAATTAAATCTTGTCTTTCATAAAGTTTGTGTGAACTTACTCGTGTCCTACTGGTGGAAAATCTGGCTGACCCAAGCGTTGGCAAATCCATTCCTCATCAAATTGATGTTTGCAACTTCCGGAAATTATCTCAAATATTCCAATAGCTGTGCAATAGCCTTTGCAGTTGTGATCAAACCAGTAATAGTGTCTGTCAAATGGCCCGCTTCGAACTGCAAAGTCTAGAAAAATGACATATGTCACGTTTAGCTAGTCGAAATTATTAAACTGCGGTTTTAAGGAATATTTTACCACTGGCAGCAGGGGCAGTATCTCCCGAGCAATTTTCATCCGCATCGTCATAATTGCATCCAGCGGCTAAACAAGCGTCTTTTTCCTTACAGAGTGGTTCGCATTTGCTGGTGCTGCTTTGTTGACAGGCGTCTGTTACACACAGTTTTAAAATATATAAGGAAATTCAAAAATATTTTAATCTTTTTAAAAATGTGTGTACATGTGCTTGGGAGACAGGTCTTGTGTGTACAGTCGAAAATACAGTTTTTATTGGCTACGCAATCCGGTTTAGTTGCTAGTGCTTGACATTCTGAAACAATATAAAAAAGTAATTATGTAGTGAGTAAATTACACGTACAATAGGGATTTAGGTACCTATTTGGTACCTACAGACTTGAGAGTGCCACGTCATTTTAATTTTAATGGCATCTTGAATAATATTTTGAGGTAGAAAATTTTGCTTTTTGGTGTAGTGTGGATTCAAAGATAAATTTTAATCAAAGCTATTGCAATCGTCAAAGTAGTTTCCACATAAAATATATTTCTGGTAAACTTTGTTTCGTAAATTTTACCTTTAAATCTTTCTCCTAGTTCTATAACATTCATTCCAAGTGTCCCTGTCACCAGAAAGGCTCCAAGCGTAAAAGATATTATGCGACATTTCGAGACATCGACCTGCGACATTATTATGCTTAGAATCTTATTCACAAACTCAATTCAAGTTTTAAAATAAAAATAATAATTTTGGATATTTAAAACTTGATGTTGCTGCTCCAAGCAGCAATTGTAAAGTGAATTGTTTGAGTGAGATGAGTAGAGTACGTAGACATAGTTTTCCATTTCCAAGAACTGAACAATTGTTTTATATGAACATAGCCAGAAGGTTAACATAATCCTGCTTATTGCACTAAATTATTTATGCAAACTATAGTGTAGATAGATACAGAATAAAGAAATACAATGCTACTAATAAGAAAATTAATGCTGCTTTCTTCTATTTTGGAAACACGAGCTACAATATCATTGGCTACGAGAATTTCTTTATAATACGCTTTATTAATGCTCGTGAATAATAATATAATGTTTTACCCTCTAAAACTACTGTTCTAATAATTCAATGTCTGGCTGAGTTCAATGAACCGTGCAATGTGTGGGAAAATGAAGAAAGACAATGCCGAAATTATTCAAATGCATATAAAATGTATGCTTATACAATATTTAAGCTTAATGAAGAATATATAATGTTTTTCCACAATAAATTTTGCTGGAACAAATTTGGTGCGATACCAGTGCACTGCATATTTTCATGAAAAATACAGTTTCATTCTTTTGACTTCATGCAAGAAATATGGAGAGTTACTAACTATGGCATGTTTTTAAATTTGATTTTCAAATTTATTTTGTTGTTCATTTTTAAAGATATTAAGTTACATGTTACCCAATTTGATAGAATTTAATTTCTATAACAATAGTTTTATGTATAAGTTTTAATGTTCAATTTAGGCATGCATGGCGAAATTGTTTGAGTGTTCCTGGATCAAGTCCGAATATCCGTTCTGTATTCATAGTCGTTTTCGTTGGCCTTTAATAAAAAATAAGTTGTTATCAATAAAATCGTTAAAAAATAGTATATCAATCAAATACTTACTGCAAAAACAGTCAAGAACCATAAAATAGCTACTAGTATAAAGATTCTTTTCCACTTCATGTTTACTGTACGGCGGCTTTATATGTAATGCAAAATTATGGTAATGCATTCTTCTTGACGTGAATGTGCTTGTAGTGATCCAGACTAACGCAGAGTTAGTATAGATAACTCGTCACAACAACAGGACGGAAGGAACATATTATTCGTTGGCACAAATGGGCCATTGTTCGTTCGAAGCCAGAGAAATAGCTTTGTTTCTCGTTTGGGTTTCACAACGTAAAAGACCAACTTAAACATTCTAACAGATCATACTGATTAGAAGATTACCTCAATAGCCAGAATCATCAATTGCTGTGGTATTTTTCTGACTTAGCATAGCATGTATTTTATTTTCCGATTTATTACTACGGCAAACTAAGTTATAAAAATCTATTCAACACTTGACTAAATTTGCATGATTAAAATTTATTACAATTTTGTAAACTGCAAAGATCTTTCAGTATGTCTAACGAACATAAAAGTTCGGATTCGGAATCCAAAATCGTAGTCATTATCTAATTTTAATCGGTATTCAGTTTTCATAAAAGATAAACGTTGATTGAAACCTAAAATATATAAATAATACTAAGTGCATTATCAATAATTTGCTCATATAGCCCCATTTTGGATACATGTTTGCTTAAAAAGACTGAGTTGTTTAATTAATCGAAAAAGACTTCGTTAATATTACCAAGAAATGAAAACTTAAGCTGGTAAATCAGATTTTTGATATGGGTGGTAAACGTCTTCCTTTCTGCGAAAAATGTGCATTTGTTGACATGGAAAAGCTTTTACCTGACATGAAAAACCTATCAACCGACATGGCTGAAAGACGTTATATTGATATTCTCATTACTCTAGATATTGGCATTGATAATTTCTGAGCGTCAGTAAAGTCCTTAATCCATAAAATTGACACATTTGCAAACTCAAATTAACAACCAGCAGCCAAGCTTGTTTGTATATATGTAATGGTGGTTAGTACAGATTAGATGTGACAGCAGCCATTTGTCACATGATAGTATTTGCATAAATTAAGTGCAAAGGAACGTTAAACTGGGTTGAATCATTGACCGAAATGTTTTGAACCCAAAAAAATATTGATACTGATACATCTTTCACTCAAAATGAAAAACTGGATCATGTAAACCTTATTAATCAAGGTGTGTAAATACTATTTTTCTACGAAATATTTACCAATGTTGTGCTACTGTATTGAAACATTAAACTGTACTTACAAAAATGCACTTACATAAATGTATATATTTACAAAATAAAGACAAATATTGAAAACCTATAAAAACAGTGTACATAAGGAAATATAAGTTAATATTCATGTGATTCTGCATCACTGGTCACCTGCATTAGAAACAGTTCTCTTATGATTTCCATTTAACAAAAAAAGAACAACCTGCAAGCAAATTGCCTATGCAGTTTTTTTCACGTAAAGCCCCAGAAGGAAACCTTATTTTTGTGTTAAGTGTTTTACTAATAGTAATAGTAATTTTGTTTTTGATTATGTAGTATGTAGTGGTGAACAAACTGAATCTGCTTTACACAAATCCTGTAATATTTGCATACAATTTAAATGAACATTAATTCTAAACATGCTTTGGCATAATGGAATACTTTTACTGTCACTTTGCACTTGCATTGTGGGCATGAATCACGCTCTCAAATCACATCTTGCTCAAATCGCTGCAGTGCAACATGCTGAACAACTGCCATTCGTTTTATCCAATGACACCAATAGCACACTGGATTCTAACTCTAAGGTTCTTAAGGCATTACAAGATTATGAAAAAACTATCATCAATTTAGGATCGGATGCTAGTCTTAGCCCATCTAAAATCTTGCAACAAATACTGGCATTAAGTTCATCAAGAGAACATTCCAGTTCCTCCAGTGGTGTTCAGAACACATTTGGAAACGTCTTTGTGCTGAATTCTGCTGTGGGGCAAAATGACACTGCAGATTTGGCTTTCATCGGATCTAGAATTGGATTCTCCGAGTCAAAAGAAACCGTCCAAGCAGGAAAGTTAGTCAAGTTATTAGCACAGTTTTCAGGTCCGATTGGAAACAAAGGTGATATAGGACTAAATTTATTTTTCATTGTCAAGTCAATACGAATTTTGCAAAATACGAGTGGCATGTACAGCAAGTATAAGTCTATATCAGATATAATTACAAATGCAATTGATCTCGTGACTTCTGCTCAGTCCTTGGATAACTGCCAATATCCAAGAGGTGACAAAAGTTACAATGCAGAAGTTCACATTACCGCAGCTAGTCCGATAAAAGCAAAAGAGCACAACGACATCGTCGCCCAATTCAAACTCGGCATCGACACAAATTTTAAACATGGCATGTTCGATTTTCAGTTAGGACGAAAGGAGCACGATAAATTTGCTCATGAATTGGTTGGAAGGTTTGATGACTCAGTTTCCTATTTGGGTCTTTCGGAAAATGTGGTTTACCATTCTCTGAAGACAATGTCCGACGCTTCCATTCGGATTGGAAACGTGAACATCAGCAACGTTTTTGATGTCTTTGTTCCTGGCTGGAATATATTTGGCGGTGACCAAGATGACCAGTTCATTTTGCATTCACCGTACGTGTCCCACATTGATGGCAAGAATGGAACTGACACACTGAAATTTTGTCCAAAGATAATAGAATCCGTTACAGTGGATCTAACATCAGAAAAATACCAAAGCATTGAAAAGGTTATTGGCGTTGCTGGAGTACCTCTTACTGTTTTTACTGCTTGTGATACTGAACTGGTTGCTACACAAGGTGGCTCAAATACAACTGCGGACAGAGTGATAATAACAAACCAAACTTGTTTACTTAAGCCAATAAAAACAACAGTTGTATCTGGAAACACAAATATTGAAATTGAAAAGGAGTTGAGTGGAAATGACAGCGTGCATGTATTAGTGGATGGAACACAACAAGGCAAACTTAACTTTACCTTATCGGTCAAATCAACCATCACAGATAATCTTTTTCTCACATTTTTTCTCGATGGTGCAAACTGGTATATAAAATTGATTAATTGTTCAAAAACATCTCCAATTGTGTCGGTTAAAATGGAAGAATCTATTCAAGGTTTCAAAACTGGTGGGAGCATCGATCTACGTTTTCACAAAAATTTGGAAAATGCATCTTGGCCAAACAATTTACTGCATTTTTCTGTTCAGCTAATAGGGACGTACTCAGGGTCTTCACAGTATCGTATTGACACTTCAAACTGCACGTCACAGATGTTATATGAACCAGATGGAAATAGAGAATTTAACAGTTTGTCAGCATCTGAAAATGCTATCAGGCCGAACCAGTCAACCAGCACAAATGCCAACAAAACAAAAAATCTGTACACTACACTTACGCATTTCAGCAGTTTAGCCAATAATTCAGGAGATTCACTGAATTTAGAATACGTCAACAAACTGAAAAAAATTAACGATTCTGACAGCAACCACAACAAAACAGCAAATGTGACATGCGACACAAAAAATTATTTTAGAGTGGGAAATCCACTTATAATTCAATTGCCCGGTAGTCTTCAAAATATTTCACGTATTTGGTTTGACAAATATCTTGAAACCATTTTATACACTATTCGAGGCAACATCGAGAATTTTTTACACAAAATGGTTTTATCTCCAAACAAAACGGACATGTTTTACCCTCAGCCAAATTTTATTACTGTTGACGGTTTTGAAATTAAAGTGGGTCGGAATGGTTCGCTTTGGGCAATTTGGGGTAGGCCACCAACAAATGAAACTAAATTTGATGTTTCAGCACTTCAAGAATTAGCAAACAGGTTAGGAGTAACAATGATGATTCAAACACAACAAAACTTTTACTTTATTGGCCATGCTAAATCTGACAGGGTGAATAACAGAAATATACTTCAGAATATGAGAAATGTTACCAGTCACTTGGCTGGGGGAGGAGCAGATAGCATCATTTATGAAATAGTGGGTTTAGAAAACCACGCTTATTTACATACGGGATTTCTGGAAGAGGAATATGACGCATGGAAAATCGAAAGAAAATTTTTTAAGCAAGTAATCGACTTGACTGATGTTGTAATCCCCATTCGTATACAATCGCAAACCAAATATATTCCATCTGTTGAAGCTGATGACGACTCTTTGGTGATAACAATGAATGGTCATGAGGGCACTTATTCTGGAAAGATTTTCATTGTGAATGGAACCAAACCATGGATAGCTCAGCGCATTCAGCTGTTGCTTGGACATTCTCTTATGGATATAGTGAAGCTGAATTCCAGCCAACCAAATTCAACCATTTCCACTGGAACGGACAATTTGTGGAAGCTCAAACCCAGATCATTAGCACTAACCGATGACATCAACATTAATAGCGTTACACCTGAAGATCTAGAAGACAATCACGAAATTGGGCTTGACAGCTTTAAAATGAATGCTAACCCAGAGAATGATTCCGATGTCAAGTTTCAGGCAATCAAAAATGAAAATGACTTGCATCTGACCAACATAAAAACATGGGAAGTCTCGGAGCGAAATCGATGATAATAAGTGGTTTTTATAAAAACTCTAATTCACTTTCAGGTGTTAAGGTCGCACTTCCTGGGCTATCCGTCATTTTAGATGGAACAAATATTTATCAAGTAGAAAACGGTAGCGCTGCTGCACTAATGCCCACAGTTTATTCGGAGATGCATGATGACGTTCCTGAAAACCTGGAGACAAAACTTTTGGAAAATCTGCCAAATATTCAAAAGCAGTCAAAACGTAAGGATGACACCATGGTAATAATTGTGGCTTCTTCAGGCCTTCTGTCTGTCATTGGCATTTTATGCATAACATTGGTGTTACGTTTACGGAAGAAAGGTATATATTTTGTTTCTTCGGGTAAAAAGGTAAGCTGGATTAATTATTACAAGAATATGTGAACAAATTTGTTGTAGGTATTTACCGCTGGTATTATTGTGAATTTAAAATTTATAGGCTTGCTGTGTGCTTTGACAAAAGATGCCACAACGTGGGACCAGCTCCAGAATTGTAAAGCGTCTGTAAAATTGGTAAAAAACTAAACATAACCAACCAAGCCAAAATAAACATTGGAAATATGTGTAATGCAATAGGTGTCCACTGCTCTATGCTAATATTACCATACAGCACCACTTTTAAATAATATTTATTTTTATCCTAAATACACATTTTATCGTCTGTTTACACTTCAGGTTATGTCTTTGTCTATTTAATATTATTATACTTAAACTTATGCACGTTGAAATTTATTTTATTTTGTATATATTACATATATTTATCTTATTTTAGTAATATTTAAAAAATATATATACACACTTTTTACTGCTACGCAGAAATGATTTGGTGCAGAGCTTATTTTATTCTTTCTTACATTTGCATAAGCAATTCATCCCGCAAGTCGTACTCAGACAAAAAACAAAGCATAATACCACAGGAGAAAAGTAATCAATTGCACAAACAGCAATCTGCAGTTCTGTAACTCTGTTGTGTCCATCACTGTTATAGCAAATTCCAGAATAATAGTCGGCAGAAATGTGTACGCACACCACTGCAAATATTGCTAGATTTTCCTTCAAGTAGCGTGATCTGCCAAACAGGATCAATAAATATAGTGTGATCATTCAATCATTGTATTTCAGGAAAAAATCATTTTCATAGTGAAACTTCTTACGCATAGCCAACTAAGTTCCCAACTTTTTCCGTAGACTTTCCTCGCAGCAGCAACTTTTCTCTCTGTTTGTTTCTTACACGATATATTATCATAGTACATGACAGACATGCATTTGTAATCAAAGCCAGAATTTGAAATCCGAGCACAGTTTGATTAAATCCAGTTAAATTGTAAAATGGATACATTTGCCAACACTTCAGCTCTTTAAAAGTCCCAAGATATAATAAAACTGTTACAAAACCAAGTGGAACCAGAGTAACCACAACAAAATACACACACAATAATTTCACTTGTGTAGATTTCGGGACAATCAATTCCTTACGAAATGTCAAGATAAAATTAACGTTCAAAATAATCATCCAAGAGTAAGCAACCAACAAGAAATAACGTTCACTTAGAGTGAAAATGTGGCACTTTTCCATATTAGCAACTTCTTCCATTTCAATTTTTCTGTCCGTAAACCATGTCAGTAGATGGAACATGCACACAACTAGACTGTGTGCAAAAAGTGCAGAACAAATTCCCAATACATATATACCATGCATTGTGAAAGCTCTAACTGCAGAAATTAAATTTTTTATGCATGTGAGAAATAGGACAAACATTGTAAATGATAATACACCAGTAAATAACCAAACAATGTTAGAGTCAACTTTAATCGGCAAATCTGTTTCAAGTGATTTAGTCATGGTTAATGTGGTTGTGCTAAAGTTTCGAAAGTATTTTGTGTTGAAAACTAAACTCGGGAAAAGATAGTATCTTAGAAGCAACTGCACATCAGTTTTCCACGAAAGCTTAATAGCCACTAAAATGCGAAAATATAATTTACCACAGCTTGTCTAGTTTAGAGACAGCATCAGCATTTTCATTCATTGATTTCTCGATCAAATGGAAAGTAGCCTTGTAGGGTAAGTGCTTTCACAGGTTAAGTCTTGGAACGTGCCATAAACAATGTTTGCTTTACGGATTAGGTAGACACGTCTAAAGAGCAGAATTGTTTGCTTCATATATTGTGAGCAAGTAGTCGTTAATGATACCAGATAGGCTTGATGTTTATAAGATACATGTAAACCACTTTGTGATGGTTTATGATCTGATCTTCTTTTTGTTTATATATGTCTTTATATACCATTATTAAAGGAACTTGAGTGGTTAAGCATAACACGCCGGTGAGTAACCAAACAAGATTAAAATACACTTGAATCGGCAAGTCTGGTTCAAATAGTTTTTTGGTTGAGTTGGTGGTCATTTAGATTTGAAAGTATATTTTAAAAAATTAATAAACTAGAAAATCGTATCATTCGCAAAAACTGTAGATCCATTTTCTACAAATATGTGATAACCATTAAAACATGTTGATCCCACTTGGAAGGTTTTTTTTGCTTAGAAACAGTGCTGAGATGGCTAGCATCAGTATTTTTTTCGTCTTTTTCTCAATGAAAGGGGAACAGCTTTTTAGATTTAAGTGTTTTTTTTCGTTTTGAGTTGAAGTGTTCACACATGCTTGCCTTGCAAACTATGGGCTCATGTCTAGGTAACCTATTTAATGTCTATTTGAACAGTTAGGTGATCACCATCTTCAACGATGTTTGCTGTACGTGTTATTGAATGAATATACATCGTTTTGGGCCAGTTTACTACCCGTAAATTAAAATCACTTTTTTATTTATATAATGTTTTATTATGCAATGAAGTTTGTTACAAAGATAAAAGAAGAGGAACAAAAAGAACAAACAAAATCATCAAACGTATCAACACAAGTGAACTGAAATGGTTTGATATCATTGCTCATGAGAGGCAATAAAAATGCATAAAATGTTCGGATAAACATTTAATGGTCTTATTGTAAGCGGTTAGTATATTTTATACACAAATTAAATCATGTTTCGGTTTATCTATTGATCCATGCATAAGGATCATTACCGTAATAGAATTATGACAATATTATCGGAGTGTAACACTCAGGTTATGACTTGAAGCGTGCCATAAACAATGTTTGTGTTACGGGCTACTCTCTGCTCTCTTTGCTTGACTTGCTATGAGTAATTCATCCATAATTATATTAGACTGGCCTGAGTGTATATAGCATAGGCAAACCCTAAGAATGTTTCTGATCTAATTGATCTTCTTTGTGTTTGTTTGTGTAATAAATACTTTAGATACCTATACACTTTTATGAGAAAGATAAAAGTACAAAGAAACAACCGAATACATAAAACATGTATGCATACGTTATTCGTGTATCAATTTGGCGCTATATGTAAGCTTTATAGGCAGAAAATATGTTTTGTCTACCAAACTTAACAGGTTTTAATTAAACTAATTCATGTATATAAATCGGTTGCAGCAATTATTTGTTTTTTAGTACAAAGCGCAGTAAATTTATTTACGTATAAATGTAAACAATTACAGTCGTGTTATCCAGAAAGGAGGGGAAATTTTTACTGCGTCGTTCAAACACACCAAAACATAATACAATATAAAACATATTATCATCAACATACTCCATACTTTCCGTGTCATGTCAAACATCAAATTACGTTTTAAAATTTTGGCAACATAAAAACGGAATTTTAATTAGGTTATGACATACATTATATATAAATGCCAAGTACAAAAAAGCAATAGCACATATATTGACTTTTGCTTGTAATCTGTACTGATCATAAATAAATACGTAAATTAGAATTCTCGTAAATTGCCTATTGATCGTACTGCATTATGTTCTGGCCAGTAAATTTGTAAATTGCGTATCATTGTGAAACTGCACGTTAGTCAATTGACGAGGTACTATACACGAAACAGGCAGAGAACTTTCAAATCATCACGACTAGCTAATCTAGTTCAGATATTATACCTGGCGAAGGGAATAAGCGACGCTTCCAATATCATAAAATAAGTGCAAAATTACGTTCCAAGATGCAGAAATCAATCTTTCCATTCGTTTTCCTTGTTTTCCTGACATTGCAAATGGCTGAAGATACTAACGGAGCTACAACCACCGGTAACAAATTCCTGTTTTTCTTTAACGACATTACTAGTCTATTTAAGTATACTTTAATGTCAATTGCTACTGAAATATTTGTAGTGTCTTACTGCTCCGAAGGTTTAGATTGGGCTTGTTGGTATTCAAAATACACACGTGATTTAACCTGTCAAGGTGAGGAATTGCACGTTTCACAGAGTTTATTTACCAATATTTATCCTACAATAAACCTAAACATACCTTGATAAATTTTAGAATGGAAATGGACGCTAACGTATGAAAAATCTACGCCAGGTGCAGACAATTGCTATTGCTGTAGACCAAACTTCCTCATGAGTAAATGGTAAAATTCTTGAAGTATTCATCCAAACATTTATAATATCTGTGCACTTTTATTAAAGATAATTTTTAGGGCATATAATTTTGATTTGTTTTTAGTCACTGATGTTTACTTTTGATATATTATGTTCAACTGCATTATCACCACCTAATAAGTAATAATAAAACTAAATGTAGCGTTACTTTAACAGCACGTAAAAAATTGAACGTTTGTAGCAGTTGAAGCTTTAATTTTGATCTGAGAATATACTGAGCAAGAACATTCAAATAAACTTTTTATTTAAGAAGAATCTGGCAAAGATTTAAACTGCATAAGCAACGCTATTTTGCTGTAAATCTATTACTAACGTTACATGCTCTATACTTCACCAGTCAATGGTAAACCATAAATGTAGTCGCTGCTATGGTCGTAATAATTATAGGACAATACAATGAAAGAATAAAGAATATGCTGGTTTAGAGCTACAAAATATAGTGGACGGACACACAACATCTTAATAAGCCCCTCTGCAAAGCAGCGAGCTACGAAGCATGTAGTATTTTAAACTGAAATGGAGGGTAAATCAAAACGGTAATAAACGTAGGCAAACCAAAACCGCACATACGTTAGAAAGGAACCTTGGAAGTTGGTGAAAGTAAAACTGAGGACATAATCTGGAAACGCAATATTAATATTATAGCCAGTGTAAAGCTTAGATTTTTCTCGTACTGGTTCTTTCATAACTTGGAGATATTTACATTCTCTAATACTTAAACGCTTGAATTTTAAAATGTAGACTTTTAGTTTATCAAAGGTACCACATTAACATTAAGGTGTCGAAGGTAATCTTGTTTAAATGTCAATCAAAACCACATTCTGGAATAATAAAGGAGAATATAGTAGTGTTTTAGACTACAACTAAACTAAAATCTTAATATGTTAAATGCGTTTACTTACAATCATGATAGTTTCAGTAGTGTGATGTTCTTATTTATGAACATACTTCTGTAATTCCTTGTTCTCTTTATAGCGTCGTAGGATTTTCTGAAATATAAAATAGTATTTATATTTAAGCATAATAATAAGATAACATAGCATTTGATTGAAAATCAGACATCCCCAAGTCTTACTAGAAGTGGAAGTTCTCCACGATTTCTTAATGTGCACAAAGTGTATGAAGTTGCTACGACTACTAAAAGCAGTAGAAATGTGCATCCAAGAACAACAATTGTGGTTCCAATATTACTTGTATTTTCTTGAAACAATCTAGGCAATTTTGGAAAATTCTGAAGAAGTTTTCTTTCAGCTCGTTCATACACCCTCTCCAGTGAAACCACCCACTCAGTTTCGTTTGACATTACTGTGTTGCTCCTAATCTTCCAGAGTGTAGTTTCGTTTATCAGTACGATTAATCCCGGCAACGCAACTCTTACACTTTTTATTAGATTTGGACCAGTTGAATTTATCACACTGCTGGTATCGTTAGATACCGGCATTTTTTCATAAAACCCTGTAATAAGAACCGATTTGGACCCAAGGTCACCCATATTAACCAAATTGGTTAAGTGTAAATCATTTCCCTTTCTGGCTGCCTCGAACTTTTCGTGGGATCGGGTTAATGATGTTCTTTCAGTGTTTGAGGTTTCTAAACGAATTTCCTGTTCATCTTCCAAGTCTTCTGGCGCAATGCTGTAAATTCGAATAGAGTCTGGTACGACTATAGGCCTGGGCCGAATTGACCATTTTGACTCAACTGATTGTTTATTTCCGGTTTCGTTTGAAAAACTAGTTTGGCGCTCGTCAGTCAATTGCATAAAGGAAAAACCAACAAGCAACTGCAATCTTGAGGAAACCCACGGTTTGGTGCCATTTGCTATAATGATCTTTCCTGGGAAAATATATTCGTGTCCTGACATTTCAATTACCAACGCATCACCGACTGGTCTTAAATTTGGTAGATACTTTGAGTCAGTAACCTTTCGAATAGGATTAACTATGTCAGTAAGATCAATTGTTTGTCTTCTTATTGATTCACTGTAGGTCCCACTTGTATTTGTACCGTTATCTTCGGCAAAACCTGTGTAAATATACACATCGTATCCAAGGTCAACAATTTCGTAAATGGTGTTTTCGCTTCCTCCACCACTCAGATTACTTGTAATGTTTTCAGTGTTCTGCAAAACATTTCGATCTTCAGCATTGTCAGAAATTGAATGTCCAATTAACATAAAATCCTTTGGTGTTTGGATTATTATAGTGACGCCTAGTTTATTAGCTAAAGACTCCAGCTCTGGTCGATCCGTAGGAGTGTACATTGAGTAGTTTTCTCCCCAAGTTGCCCAAATTGAATAATCTCGCGCTATCTGTATTCGGAAGTTATCAGCAGTAACAATGTTTGGTTGGGAGTAAAATTGGTCAATAATGTCGGGGAAGGTTATCATTTTATGGTTGTACTGGATTTGGTTAATTGTATAATACAACCTGTTTTCATACGCGTCAAAATATAGTTCTGTTATGGCACTCAAAGTAAATGGCCAATAGTAGTTGTGAGTGTAATTTTGTATTAAACTAAGGTTTCCCTGAGGATCAAATGACATAGGCAAAGAGAATCTGTAATTAACAATATTTTCATTTGTTGTTGAATTTGTTTCTGCAATCGTTCTATTTTGCTCCAAAAACCAGATTTCCGTGAATTCTTCAAGTCCAACTATTAAGTTGACGGTACAGTTTTGCTGTCTGATGAACACTTTGCCGGCACCAGAAATTTGTTTTGTGTCACACGATGCAACCACAGTTGTGTTTTCATTGCCGTGAAGTTCGTTGATGTTCTGGAGTTTAGAAATGTGACGCTTTCCTTTAACATCTTTTATATATCCGTTAGCAATGTCCAAATTTACTTCCACCATATCTGACGCAAAGGTATTGGCAAGATAGAGGAGGTTAGTACATCCATTATATATGCATTTTCCACCTTCTAAAAGCTCGAGGCTACTTTCCAAATTCAAAAGAAAAAACTGATTGGCTTGACAATTATGTGCACATCCGTGAATAATTCCATTGCTGCTTGAAGAAAATTTTGTGACATTAACCAAAAATTTGTTTAGATTTACTGGAAGTCCTTGTATTGCTTCTGAATACATTTGTTCTCGTATAACAAATGTTGCTACTGTGGTTCCATCATTTTCTACGCTAATCTCGGATGAAACAGAAGTTTCTGGTATGCCAAACTGAAGCACTGGATTGTTGTAGTGTTCTGTTGGTTTTGATTTTACCATTTGAAAGGACTGTACATTAGAGTTGTTACCATTTTTGGCCATCCAATGCAATTTGTTAGATCTAATGTCGAATGTAACATCAGTAATAAACTTCCAAGGGTCCAAATTGAATTGAATATGATGTGAGTTTTTGGTTGTGGTAAGTATGTCCATTGAGCTAGTTGTCATATCATTTACAAAATAAACAAAATTACCCTTTGGCAGAGTATTCTTAACGTTTGTGAATTTCTGCACAGTAACCATCAAGTTCATAATGCACGAGGACCTATTATCAGAAATCTGCACAAAATCAATATACTTGTTGGTAAACCCACCACGACCATCTATAGATTTCGTTTCGCAGCTTGCATTTATTATGTCTGGTGTGTCCTCTCGCCCTATAACATGGTGAATACTAGAAACGTACCCAAGATAAGATGAGTTTCCATACAGAAATCTAGTCTCATTAGAATAAAGGTCAATAAGAAATGGATTCGACAAATAATCTGTAGTGGTATTTGAAAGAATGTCTGATGTAAACAACGATTCATTTTTTTCTACAACTAGGCTGTTAGTGCCATTTTCACCCCCGTAGAATACGTAAAAGTTGGTGTCACTTGGTGCTGGTGTAATTATAAAGAGGTCGTTTTTAGATCCGCCAAACACTCTTACGTCTGACTTCGAACTGGCTAGTCGAAACACGTTTTCAATTCCATCAAATCCATGGATGACCATAAAATCACCGGAATCTGCTATGTTAAAGTATAGTTTTGGCAAACACGTTTCCTGATTCATTACCATTACACCAGGGCTGAGTCCAATCTTTGACATCTGAATATACGGGATATTTAAAGTTTGGGAATTTTCATCGTCCAGATTTGAATTCAGAAGGAACTTAATACTTCCGTTACCAGAGGTCTCTTCTAGTTCAAGAATCACAGCCTGCTGAGATTTGAAGCAGTCTGAAGATTTTATTTTCCAGAAGGTATGATTCAACAAAATATTGACTAATAAGTTTTCCGTAAATTTTGTATTTGCCTCAAGCTCAAATTTTAGCTTGTCATTTGTGGTACCGTCTAGAAATACGTTAACATTATTGTTCCCGGTTAAATTTGAATCGATTTTTACCTCAGTGGGACCGGATGCCAGGATTTGGGTGTTCACGTTTTTGTGAACGCAGTTTAAGTTGCTGACATGCACCACATCAGGAATTGTGCTAGAACCACCTTGTGTTGCTACAAATTCAGTATCACAAGAAGTATAAACCGTAATTGGTTTTCCTGCAGCGCCTATTAATCTTTCAATGCTTTTTATCTCTTCCGCAGCCAGATTTATCATAAAATTATCATTAATGTCAGGATGAATTTTCAATGTATCCGTTCCTTCTTTTCCATCAATGAATGCAAACCTGTTTGTATGTAGAACAAACTCATCATCAAGATTGCCCCCAACAACCCTCCAGCCATTTCCATGTATGTCAAACATATTCATAAGGTTTGATGACCCCATTCGTGACAAAACTCCATACAAATGGGGCAATGAATGATAAAATAATTTTTCTCCGGAAACCGTTGCAAAAAGAACTGAGTACGGAGAACCCTCTGGCTTTTCATCAAACAGAATTGAAATCTGTTGATCTGAATTTGCTTTAAAGTTCGAAGTTATTTTGGCTTTTCCCGAATCAAATAAAAGGTTCAGTTCAATATGTTCCGTGGAATTTAGAAATTTTGACAGTTTGGTTTGACTAGATGATGCATTTAAAAACACGATTATGTTATTGAGTTGCATGGCTGAATATGCATCAAAACTTATATCAATTTCAGTTGGTTGACCGGTAACTGGAATAATTATGTCGCCATATTTTGCTTTGCTGATGATTCGCGTGTACGCGGGAGTCACTATTGTAAGATTGTGTTTGCAATTTGGGTTTTCTAAAGTAAAAATTTCATCAGGCTGATTGTTCAAACCCCCAAGTCCCACTATTTGGCGTGTTGTACAAGCCGCTGTAACTAGGTCTTTCTGTCCTTTCCGTCCCACTATTTCTTCAATGTAGTCAAACCGGACGTTCAATTTTGCTCCAGCACTACGTATAATGCCTTGCTGGCAATCAACAGTAACCGAAAATCCGCGACTACAGTATTCGCCCAAAGAAATTGAATCAAGATCGGGACCACCTCTAATATACCCTCCAATGGAACCGGAGCAATTTGAGCTAAAAACAAAGTCGTTTCGCTTACTTCCTCCCTCAAAGTGCTTGTATCCTTCGTTTCCCATGATGAATAATGACGGCGGAAAATAATAGTTTGTAGGCAGATAGACTGAGTCATTTCCGTCTTCTAACTGGAACAACATAATTTGTCCCTCTTTTAGTCTGTACTGTGGTTGTAGTATGCCGATAGCATTTTCGCATAAGTAGGCTGAGACTGGATTATCTTGTGAGACCCGGTGGGTTAAATAAGTTTTGCTGCCTGGTTTGCATATAAAAGCTCCATTTTCAACATCTTTTGGTACGGCTCGGTCCAGAAAGACCCTTTGCGTTCCTCGAAAATCTACATGAGAATTTTTTCGCGGTGTGTCAAAATTCATTTCTACTTTAGAACTGCCACATTCGCACGTATACTGATCATAACCAGAATTTCCGATGAGTTTATAGTGGTCTACGCAGATATCTCCATTTTTTGTACATGGTCGCTTGTACTCGCACTTTCTCGCAGATTCATGTTTTTCTTCCCATTGACCCGCCAAGCATCCCCAGGCTACCTTTGCTCTGCAATGTTGGGTATAAAATGTACAGTCTCCATCGGCATTGAGAGTCATGGACGGAAACACAATTCCGCGAATTTCCTGGTTTTCCCTTTAAAGATTTGAGCCACCAAAATTATGAAATACATGTTTCGAAAATTCAAGTTAGAGACAATAACAATTTATACCATAATGTACAATCTTACTCGAGAAATTTAAGAGCTCTTTGAACCGCCATATCATTTGCCTTTTTTTCGGCAACCATATAGTCTATGTAGTCCTTCTTTCTTGTTCCAAACATGTCAAAAAAGCGGCTACGAAAAACTTCGTTCTTTTCGTGTTGAGACAAGGGAATCTCTGCGTTTATTGAGGCAACCGCGTTTGCCGCTCCAAAAAGAGCCATGCCAATTTGGTTTAAAAGGTCCAAGAGCAAACCGACTGCTACAAAAACAGGTGCAAATGGGGGGAACGCTATTGAAAGGACAGATAATGTAGCAGTAACGATTATGTCAATCGAGTTGGAAATTATGTTGGCTATGGCATCAAACTTTTCGTATTTATTAGTAGCGTTTTTTAAATCCATAATTGATTTAGCAATAGCATAGGTGCTTAAGCCAACGTCTATCACATCTCCAACTGGTCCTGCAAATTCTCCGACTGTTTTTGCTGCTGAACCAATCTTGCTTGTTTGTTTGAAATATTTGCTACCTACTTTAACTGCGGACTCAGTTACAACTTCATATCCAATGCGACCTCCTATGATAGCTAAACTAGTTTCATCTACATGAATAATACCCGTAACAACAGATTTTGCCATAAAAACTTTTCCTAATACGTTTGACACTTTTGACACACCCTTTGCAAATTTTTTGTATTGTTTTGTGGAGGTAAGAGCAGTCAGTTTTGTTGCAGCTTTAGAAGGACTTATTTTTACATCCGAGTCTAGCTTTTGAATGGACTTGTGGTAGTCGTCTACTGTTTTGACTATTTCGCTACTAACGGTGTCACTGTGATTTGGTAAATCTGACGGTAACCTATGAGCCTTTTCTACATCTGTCGTTTTGGTGGCTTGTGTTCGGAGATCCTCGTATTTGACTAAATCCCACATGTTTTTAGCGTCGGCGTCGTCTGGTATAGATTCAATTTTGTGCCGGTTGTCCTTGACCATTTCAGCCATTTCACGTTTTTTCATCTCGTTGGCTTCCTGATATGCATCCGTAAACTTTTTGGGATTTACCTCTACGACCTCTCCTTTTGAGTTTAATATGATTGCACATGCGGACCCAGTGGCCCGTGTTGATCTAGCAGTAGGTCCACAGGATACTGTGCCGTCGCTTTCATACGTTTTCTCCAATATTTCTTTGTTTTTTAGGTTGGACAAAAATTCTTCGTGTTTGACTGAAAAGTCTTTATAGTTTGGGTTGATCACTTTTCCTTGCTTGCCTCCTTTTTTTACTTTCAGCTGGTTTCGTATTAGTTCAGTTTCTGTATTTATGTCTACAAGATTGTCTTTCGTAAATGAAGCAATTTCTATTTTCTCTCCTTTAAAATTATGCTTTTCTAAGCCCTCAACATGTACGGGCAGGCCATCTTCTCTCAAACCAAGTTTTACGTTGTCTTGAAATTGCTGTGCATACACCTTTAAAATTCCATCTTCAAGTTCGTAAGATATTAGGGTGCATGCATATTTCTTGTTGGTAACGAAATTCTTTTTTCCGTCGTATAGCATTTTTCTTTGATCCTTGTCTAAGTTCTTTATTTCTAGAACCCCTTTGTCATTAGGTTGCAGTTTTATATCGTTCACTAAATACTCTGCATACATTGTACTTACGTCATCTCTAAGTGTAAGAATGTCCGCGTCAATTATCGTAATTTTTTTCCCAACTACCTTCTTCATTTGTGATTCTAATAACTCAGCCGTTGTCGCAGATGGCAATATCATTTCGCGTTTGGAAACTAGTTGCAAATGTAATTTAAGCATGTGGTCTTTTCCTTTTTCCCCAGACGTTAGATCATCAAAACTGCTCACCACTTTACCGTCTTGTTTTGGGTACGAATGTTTCACTTCAAACTGTTCCCAATTGTTTCCATATTTATATTCCGGCTTACTTTGAATATCGGTTAGGTCTGGTCTGGGAACATAAGGAATAACGTTGGCTTGCAGTTCATGGTGAGTCAATGAGTCGGTCGGACTGTAAAAACTTTCTTGGTCAGAGAACGTGCATAGGTTGATAAGTAATAATGCTTTAATCAAAAGCATTTGCAATTTGAACAAAACCATTTTTCGTTCAGAAGTGTGTCTTCATTGGCGAAAAAGTTCTTCTGGATCTCTTTGATATGCCGATTCTATGGAATATGAAATTCGATTCTATCTCTTCAATTTATCCTGAAATAGAAAAAATACTGCGGGAATAAAGTTTGTAGTTTTTGTCTGAAATAATTCGATACAAACGGCGCATCAAAGTAGCGTAAGCTTAGACGGAAAAGCATAGCATAATTCAAAAAAATTGTATGCAAAAGTACCTATTGCAATGTTACAAAATGCAAAGGCCCTTAATGCCAGCGTCCTACCGTCACTTGCATACGGAGCGTATTTTAAACTTGAAAGGCCGAAGGAGCTATGGGTTAGGGGCATACAATTTTTGTCACATAAGTTTATGAGTAGGCATTTAAAGATATTAGGCACTAATCTCGAGTTTCCTGCTACAACTCCAAGTAACCTTGAGTGAATAAGTTGCGCAAGTAATTTACATTCTGTAAAAAGAGAAATAGCAATAAGTGACAAGAATTACATGAAGTAAGATAAATGAGATGTTTGGAGCTCTTTAACATTCAATATACTAATTGCACCCAATACATAAGTTATATTTGAAAATAGTTTTATTGTCTCCACACTGTCAGCAGACAAACATTGGGTTTAAACCTTTGTAATACCATCGGTTTTATGAGTCAATAAAACGTTTTTAAGAACTTAAGCCACTAGCTCAATAAAAATTAAGTTAGATTCACGTCTGCTTCACTGGATTTTAATGTGTACCTCAAAATTGTTTAAAGTAAATAATAAGGTAGTAAATAAGTAGTAAAGTAAGGTAAAATATAAATAATACTTTCGGACTTTCAACTACAACTTATTTTGTTTTTGCACAACACGTATGTGCGAAACGACTTCGGCCACCTTAGTTCTTTAATATGAATTAGGCTAGTGGTATTCAACAACAGATTTTAATATGACTGCATCTTCTTAAGTAAATAGCGGTAAACTAAATGGCTCTAGACGTAATTTTGATGTCAGTTTTATTTCTAGTCTTCAACGATATATTAAATACATCCATGACCTAGTTTAAGGCAGAGCTCTTATTTTGGAAATATATAAATTATCGTATGACATATGCCTTATAAAACCGAATAAATAAAATCGTAAAAAAAATTTGGGCCGGATAATTTCCTATATTATGGAAGCGGTCTAGTATTTCTTTAAAGTGAACCTGGCAAATGGTCTCTAAATTTTTGATGGTCCTTTAGAATACTGTGAATATTATCTTCCATTGGAACATGCGTAAAAAGTTAAAAATCAATGGCAAGCTACCGAAATTCTCGCTGCCAAAACGATACACATAATACTGTCCACTCAAAAATCACAGCACATAGATGTAAAATGACAAATTACGTTTCAATCTTCTCTATGCTAAAACTCAAGAACACAGCTAGCCCTACAATTTGGTTCCATTTGATAGACCACAATTTGGAATATTACCTTGAAGACCGCATGTTGTAGCGCTGCGGTGCTTCTGAGATATCAAGGGTCAAAGTTGCGGACAGAGGTTGTATTTTTCATGAAAATGAATTAAAAATATTCTAATTCGTGTCAAATAGTTGCCTTCGACCAAATACTAACTAACTCGCTAAATTGGAATATGTCAAATCACATTTTCATGAGAAATACAACTCCTTGTCCCAACTTTGACCATTGATATCTCAAAAAAACATGCCAGCGCTACAACATGCGGTCTTTCGGGTAATAGCCCCAAACGTCTTCTATCGATTGTCACTACTCTCATTGTGTAGTGCTGACCTTCATATTTTCAGCGTAGATTCGAACAGTTTGCATCACTGTGCATAGTTGCAATACGATTTGAAATTAAAAGAATACTTGTCTGGTGTAGATAATACTTTGGTCTTTGAGAAACACTATCTTAAATTGTTTTTGGTTGACACAGCGACTAAATAAGCTCTTATTTTAAAGCAGCGGGCTAACCAGTTCATGGTAACCCATACAAATGCTCGCTGCTAATAATAAACGAATTGTTGATTACTTTCCTATTCCGGCTGATTAAGAGCCCATTTAAACTGGTTTATAGACTATTTTTACTGGTTTAAAGGTAATTATACTTGGTTTGAGGCCCATCGTTCCTGGCTTAAATACTATTTTTACAGATTTAAAGCGTATTTGTGCTATTTATGTTGGTTTAGAGAACATTTGGAAAATATCAAGTAGACCGACACACGGACACACTACATCTTTAATAATCTCCCCTGCTGAAGCAGCAAGTTTATTATGGTATTTCAGATGTATAATATAGTCATGATCGTTTGTCTGGTAACCTATTATAATATCTTAAATAACTCTCCTGCTGAAACAGTGAACCAAAAATTCCAAAAGTACAGATTTCTAATTACACTTATTGTAGATGAGTAACTGAAATTCTAATTTGACCTGAGGCTTAAGCGCTATATTATGAAAACTTAGTGCGTATTAGTGCCAAATGCTACCTATTTAAAAAAGTGCTTCGAAATCAGGATGAGGTTTCACATTCATGGTATGCATTTGCCAAAACTTAAAAAAAAAATGCTTGTACGCAGCTATAAATTTTTATTTAGCCTTTAAATATTCACATACGCTATCACATTGGAAGCTTTGGCTCGAATATAAAAACTCTTGTTTCCGAAAGACAAACTGTTACAGTGACTAACCCAATTCCATCACGCCATGCCTTCGGTGGTTAAAAAGTTTTGTTTTATGAGAATTGTAAAACTATTGTCCTTAAATTGATATTTAATTTTTTTTTAATTGTGGGTGGTTTTGCAACTAACCTTTAATTGTTTTCGTCAGAAGTAAGCGCTGACTTAGGCAAGTTCAACTGCAGGAACGAGTTGCGCAAAACGTTACTCCGATTCCGATTAAGTATGGAAATACGATTGTCTCCCAGAAACCGCTGACAAGTAAGCAAATTGAGAAAAGTATTGCACTGCTGGCTTGCTCACTAAAACATTTGCTTATTAAATTGTCTCACTATCACATGCATTTTCTAAATGCAAGTGTACCGTTACTTTCAATACATTTTATACTCAATGATAACCGTCATTGAATTGACCGTCAGAATATTTGCACATGTGTTCATTATGCAGCCAGCTTGGCCAGTACTATTGCATATATCTGATACCATTTGACAGAAAATATTCAAACGCAATAAAAATGGTAACAAAGACCACCGGCAAAGTAATCCCTGTTTACCTCAGTACATAAAAGTGTCATAAAATATGCAAACAAACTAATTGTATCCAAGGCAGTATAAAACAAATAAATGTCCAATTTTAAATAAAAGCAGATTTTATTTTATTTATCTCAACAATTCCAGCGATAATTTTCTCTGTAACAGTTACAAGTAAAATTTAGATTACGGACGTTTTTGCTGAATTATAAACCAAGTCAGTATTTATGAAGTCATTAATTCAGAGATAGAACTAAGCTACTGGCCTAAACTTTTGGGCTTATTTTTTAATCAGACCGGTATGCTATTGCTGTCATCCAGTTAATTCAGCATCGTTTAGTGCTCAATGCAATGAGCCACGAGATCATTGGTTTTCAAGCAATCAAGAATGAATGCATGAAATTTTTTTAGTAACCACAGTTCATTTTCTCAAAGCGCATATAATTAAACCACCTTTGTCAGTGTTTTAACTGCATCAAGTAGAATTGTTTTTAGCTTAGGCTACCTGCTGTGTTGGTTATTTGCTTGTTGTGTATGATTCTGTGTTTCATATATTTTTAAATTATCGGCTTATGCATGTAGCCCAGGGTTCGTGCAATTAGGCGCAAATGCTTTTAGTATTAGTGCTGGATAATTCAGCCTGGATTTTGTCTAAGGAAGTACATATTGCAAGTTCCAGTTTTGTAGCAGGTTTGTAACAGAAGCAGCAAACCATTTATATGCTAAAAAAATTTTATACATCCCATTCCAAAACAAATTGAAAAATAGGAAAAAAGGCTTATTATGATGACGCATCCTTGCACTTGTCTTGTGTCATTATTGGGACAATGACACAAAATATGTTTACTCTGCAAATAAAGCGATTTGGTAAGTTCGAAGTTACTGTGCAAATATCCAGGGAACTAAAAGCTTAGGTGTGAATGCAAAAGCAATGGCTTTAGGCGTGCTAGATAAAAATTTAATTAATAGTTAAACATAAAACTAAATCCGTTAAACATTAAAGTTTATGGTGATTTTTTATGGAACTTTGCGTTTTGTACACTTTACAGATTACATTCGTACATAACAAGAAAAAAATTCCACCCTAAATCAATTGTTGATTGTTACATTTTATGGCTACGTTTATTGGAAAAATTTAAATGAAACCGAGCAGAAATGTGGTGTTCAAACACATTATTTGAGTTTTTTGAAGTGGACGAGACTATTCAATAAACTGATCTCTTTTTCTTTAGATACCCATAATATCAGCAGCGCTCACGCTTTCTTCCAACTTCCAACGTTTTTACTATATTTTAACTGTCACCGTGGAACTATTTTTGCTTGTCAACTGTTGCAACGTGGCAGAAATGCAATCAAAATTGATTTTGATTCGCACGCTGGAGAAAAGGAAGAAAAACAGTATATTAGAATGAAAGTTTAGCAGATTAGCATTTTAATTTCTGAAGGGAGACAGACAAAGCTTGTAGATACCTCCTCGATAATATGTTTGACACATATACGTGGAGTTATCCAAAAGTATCGCACATACAAAAGTCTTCGTCCTTCCACACTTCCAAATGCAAAACATACCATTCATAATATATTCAGATAACCATTTTTAAAACCTGTAGAATAACCAATAATTACATTTTCTCACTATTCAAAAGTTTTATGTATGTGCAAAAATCCTTCCAGTATAAAGGATTTTTCTACCTTAGTGGTTGAAAGATACCGTTCATTACGCACTGCTACAGTTCAATTCTTTTCTTAGCAAAAATACAAACATTGTATGTATATGCATTACATAATGTTAAAATAAATGAATATACGACTACAGTTTGAGAAAAATAGGCAACACAAACTATGCAATTTGTAAGGAAATGTTTTTGGATTTGCATTTCCCCATCGTCTTTTCTGGTAAAATTCTTTTTATGATTACAAGAACGTAATGTCAAGTCATGTTTGCGTGTTAAACTGCTTAATTAACGAAATAAAGTATTCCTATATATTCTTGCAAACTTTGTGTTCTTTCTAAACTAAGCTGTCGAAATACTGCCAAATACTGCCAATTTTATAGTACTTGATTTTTTAAAAAATGCTGAAAATATTGTATCAGTATAATGTAAAAATCACCATGCAGCGCACCTACACTTAGCTATATCAATTAAAAGTCAGAATGCAGTTCCACCTTGACCACACCCCGTCCCACTCACATACTAAAGTACCGTTATAACTTTGCTTTAATAAAACCCCCATAAAATCTGTTCCTGTTGACCAATTTCAATGGGACTTTTTGCATTCGATCCGCCTTAAAAGGATCTATCAGATAAAGAAAAATAAAAAAATGGAACGGTCTAACAAGGGGAATGCGAATCCTCCTTTCCTAAGTTTTCATACTCTACAATTATTTACTTTATAATTTTAACCATTTTAAACTTTAACAAAAGAGAGGTAATGTTTGAGATCTTGTAAGCAAAAACGATATCTAGCACACCAATGATGTTCGGCTCGAACCTACCTGTAACAAATATTCATTTAAACTTACACAAAAGCTACCCATTTAACTTTCAGACAGGACAGGTTCCGTTTCGGACAGGCTGAGTTTAGTTTCACCGCTGTTATGACAGTGAAAACCGAAAGCAAGTCATATATATTTTATATAAAACGTTTCAAAGTTTAGTATTGGAAACAAGTAGTACATTCTACGTTCCAAGGAATTCATTAAACTATTAAGTTGAATTATTTAAGCTGAATGCAAAATCTAAGCCACTGAATTTTCTGAGATAATGATATTCTCTAAAAAATCAAAACGTCTAGTTTAATTTTCTCCCGCATAAACTTAGTTTCGTAACAAATTAACTAATCAGTTTCCTAACCCACCAACAATTCTTTATTAAACATTTAAGATAAGTACGCTGATTCACTGAGGCTCATTTAAAAAGCTAGTTTATTCCGGGGCCCAGCAATGACCACTATTCCGAACCAAGTTCCAGTAAAACCATCTACAAAAATTACACAAATTCACAAGAAACTTAATTAATTTTTTTAAGCTTTCATTAAACCAGTTATCTATTCCAAAATTTGTATTTTATAACCTTAACTTCGTCACATTCCAAAAATCTTCATCAATCATCATTTACTCCGTTTGATGTTCCCCTCTATTAGTCTATCAAGTTTGGCTGTCCTTCTTTGGTTCACTACCTCTTGCACTCAAATCGTTTATATCTCACTAAGAATCCCTAAAACAGCAAGCCACTTACAAAGTACGTATTGAAAAACATGCAAAAACCTCATCCTACGTCCTCTCACAATTAAATTGTTTTCAACTTTCTCATAACCATTTTGCCTTTCTATTGTTTCGCCCAGAAAAAAACACTAGAATTTTTTCGCTTGCTACGCTACGTATACCCTATACTAGTACACGTATAAAACAAATGTAGCACGTCAGGTAGTGGGCAGGTCCATTGGACTAGTTATTTTCCAAGTTGGTTAATTAAATAAAAATAGTCTTTATGTACCAATGAGTTCAGCAGTAGTATTTCCAATATATAAAGCACACGCTGGGTAGGCTTTCCCTCCTATGCTAAACTGCGTAGAAAATAAAAATAAGAACGTGAGGAAATAACACGTCAGGAAAAAATCAATAAAAACCGACGGTTTTTTAAGCAATACCAGAACATATATCTTGCATTAGTTATTGTCTTTGGTGTTTAAGTGTTGCGATTTCTTCAGAACTAAATTTACCTGTACGGCATACTGCCAGCAGTTTCAGTGCTTCAACGTTGATTTCGTATCAATTAGGCATCTCATTTTAAACACACGGCACACCGATGGAAAAATACGGTGGAACAACAAATACAGATTTTACACAATCCCTAACAGGAGTGTTTTAGTGTATATCAATTCGACCAATTTCGATCAAATTGTACTTTATGAGTTAACATATTATGCATCACGCGGCCGGGGCAGAGCTATTTTAGTTTCTGGTAAAAAACCAGCACTTCAAAACGGTTGCCCGATTAGCGTACATATCGTGTGAGTTCTAGTTCTACAAATTTGAATATGAGAAAATACACAACGGTTGTTGTGTCTGAAAACACAAATATTGAAATTGAAAAGGAGCTTGGTGAAAATGACAGCGTGCATGTATTAGTGGACGGAACGCAACAAAACAAGATAAACTTTACCTTATCGGTCAAGTAAACATCACAGATAACCTTTTGTCACAATATTCTTTAATCGTACAAACTTGCGTGTAAAATCTACCAATTGTGAAAAAACATCTTTAACTGTAACTGCTGGAATGGAAGAATCTCTTGGTGGCTCAAACACCGGAGGAAACATCAACTAAGGTGTTAATTTAAACTTGAAAACTTCAAATGAGTCAGAAGATTTACTTCATTTTGTCGTTCGGCTAATAGCAGAAATGGCTAAACCCGCGGGTTTCCACATTTAAACCCGCCGGGTTGGGCTTGAATGGGTAACAACGGGTTTTAACGGACATTATTGGGTAGCAACTGGTTTTATTTTATTATATATACATGTATTGCAAAATTGGCTACTTTTTGGATGTTGGAACGGTGGTGTCACATTTTGCCTCGGCACCTGCGGAGGGAATCAGTTTTTAAAATTTGGGAGACATGTGCTGAGCACATCCAGCAGCGGCAGCAGAAACACCCCAAAAATATCATCATCATCCTCGTCCGCAGGAGCAGCAGAGCTCCACTACCACCACCAAACCCATTTACTACTACTCTCCTTTTTGCCTTGCCAAGAGCAAGTTTGTCTATTTGTCGTTGTGCCATTTTGGCCATTAAAAATTGTAAAATAATAAATTATTCTTTAATAAAGTTGACGAATTAACTGCTAAAACTGCCTACGAGTCACTGAATAATTTTCTGGTTGCGCTGATCCTGTGATACGAACCTTTTCTGAAAAATAGTGTGATGCGACTGATTTTTGGTGCATAAAAATTTAGGCACGCCCATACTCATCTAAAATTAACTGTTAGGCGCCTTAAAAACGCCCCATTTATCAATATTACTGGCGAACCTGCCAGGATCAGTGATTAATCAGTGACCTTTCAGTGATTTTTGTGAAAATTTGCGATTTTTTGGAGTTTGGTGCAGTTTTGTGAACAGACAAGCAGGAGGGTCAAGATAAGAAGCCTGTGGTGAAGAGGACCAAGAAGAGGAGCCAGAGAAGCTGTCTGTAAAGGAAAAAATCCGGAAACTGAGCAACACCGAAACGGAGTCTGATACCCCAAACCCCCCAAAAGCCACCGGAAGAAAAATGACCGATTACGGAATGCTGATTGGGACGAAGAATAAGCGGCTGATAGATGCAAAATCGGACATGATAGATGCGTTGGCGGAGGACGACATCGACAAGGATGACCTCGATTTTAAGTGGGCGTGTTATCGAAAGGCTCATAAGGCCTATAATGACGCCGCCACCATCAAGAATTCCTGTGTCGCGAGAAAAGAAGTGACCAACTTGATGAACTGTCTTATCAAGTGGCGGAGCACGACAAAGACTATTGTGCTTATGAGAGGAAGGTGACAAGGCTGTTACCCGCTTCCTATTTCTCTACAGCAACCTCATCATCCCCATCATCATCATCATCAGCGGCAACACCAGCAGAATCCTCCCTGAAAACCCACCCACCCAAAAGAGAACTACCCCAGTTTTCTGGAGAAGTAAGGGAATGGCTAGCGTTTTGGCGGCGTTTGAAGACATCCACTCTGACGCTAAGTTGACAACAACAAACAAGTTTCACTACTTCCTTCAGTCAACGAAGGAGGGTTCAGCAGCAAAGAGACTACTACAGAGCTTCCCATTTTGTGCGGCCAACTTCCCATCAGTAATCGACAGTTTTAAGGAGAGATTTGGGCGATCAAAAACCCTTGTAAAGGTCTACGTGAGAGACCTTCTGCAATTAGTGATCGAGGCGTCAACAGGCAAGCATATGGATTTTGCCGACCTCTGATGAGGAACTCGGGACAAGTGTGAGCAGGTGCTCTACCCCGTCGTGGATACGTGTCTCCCAGCAGAGGTTTTGCAGGCATGGCAGCGTAGCAGAGATTACAAGGAGGAGATTCAGCCCCTCATGAAATTCCTCCAAGATGAGGAGAATAATTTGACGGACCGGAGCCTGGTCCAGTTCACCTTCAGTAGCAGTGGAGGAGAGAGCAACAACAGTTGCAATAAAAAGCAAAAATTCAAGAAGGAAAAGGAAGGGGTGCCTACATCAGCATCACTTTTCCAATCAGTCAGTAGTGGAAGTGAAAAGGGAGGTAAGAGTGCAGCTGGAGGAAGACAAAAGAGGACTTTGTCATGTTGGTTTTGCGAAAGGAACCACAACGAGGAAGAGTGCAAGACAGCTTTAGGGATGACGTTCCAGCAGAAAAAAGCAATCGTCAGTGAGAAAAACGGTTGCTTCAAATGTCTGTGGAAAAACCACCCGGGAAAGAGATGGAGGAATATGCCGAAATGCCCCTTGTGTCAGCAATACCATTTAATGGTCATGTGTCCTAACTTGGACAAAGTTCATGGAAAGGGTAAAGTAAACCCTAGTCCCACATCATCTTCCTCAACAGCAGCAGTTGGAACAGTAACTGAAGCACCTGCCCCCCAGCAGCAAGAGAAATCCACCATCAGCATGACTGTGTATAACAGTTCACCGGATACGCCCCTTCAGTCCCTATACGTCCTCATTCATGGTCCAGAAGGACAAAAAGACGAGCCCGTGGGGCAATGGATGGAGGGTCCCAAGAATCTTTTGGGCTGACCACCACAGCAGCAGAGTTGGGAGCTAAACCATCTGGCTTTGACACTTTTTGTCAACAAGTTTTTGGTGCAAAGAAGTCAGCACCACAGCAAAAAGAAAAAGCCAAGTTTTTTGTATCCGACGAAATATGTGCGATTTTGACGTCTACTTAGCAGACGCAATAGCCAGTGATATTGCTCATGTGCCCAGTGGTCCCTGGTTGGAAGAGTTTAAAAAGAATTGGGTCAAGTTTAACGACTTGGATGGCAATCCCAATGACACCATCGAGATAATTTTCGGAAACGACATTGTTGCCAGACTCTACACTGGCAAGATCCTGAATTAGGAAGGTGGTCCAGCAGCGATAGAAACAGTTTGGGGCTGGGTACCATCAGGGAAGTTTCCAGTTCCCCCAAGAAGACAAACGAGTTCCATACTTGTCCCTCCTCCACGTCGAAGGAAATCCCCTCTCAGCGCTTTGGAGTCTGGAGGCGATTGGCATTGAATGCCCAACGGAACGAGAAAGCAAGGAGGAGCTGGAGAAAGCCACGCAGCAGCATTTTGAAAAGACAGTAGCACAGCTGGGAGATGGGCGCTATCAAGTTTGTCGGCCCTGGATAGTTGGGGCAAAGGAAAAACTTTCGTCAAACCGCTATGCAGCTGAAAAGCGGTTGTAGATTAAGACGAAAGACATCCAGGCGAAGGGATACCTGGAACAGTATGATGCACTTTTCCGGCAATGGGAGGAAGATGGGATGATAGAGGAGGTGAACGAAGAGGAAAGTCCATCCTCATCGTCTTTCTGTGGCCACTACTTACCGCATAGAGCTGTGGTAAAGTTAAGCAGCACCACGACCCCCATCCGGCCTGTATTTGATGGTTCAGCAAAGGCCAAAGGAAAATTGTCCCTTAATGATTGCCTTGATAAAGGCGCGAATCTCCTGGAGCTGATTCCACCGATCGTGACCCGCTTCCGCCTGAGGAAAATTGGAGTGCTGGCCGACATCAAGAAGGCCTTCCAGCACATCGGTGTCTAATCAGCTGATAGAAAGTTTCTGAAATTTTTGTGGTGGGTCGATCTTACCTGCAAGATTCTGAAAGTTTATCAGCATTGCAGAGTCGTCTTCGAAATCACTTGCAGTCCTTACCTGTTGGCAGCCACCCTGCATCATCATTTAAAAAAGTTTACGGGGAAAGATAGAGCAGTAGCAGAAGTCCTCCTCCGGTCCATTTCCGTGGACAATACCGTTGTGAGTTTTGATACGCTGGAGGAGGCAAAGATATTCCAGCGAATAGCAGTTTCACTCCTTCTTCCAGCTCAGTTTGACCTTAGAGGGTGGGAGTTTGGACCATTAGAGGACGAGAAAGTAGAAGAAACCTCATCCGTTTTGGGGTTAAAGTGGAACAAGAAGTTGGACGTGCTGGCGTTGGATGTGACCAACGTAATCCCCAAGATAGCCGAAGAGCCCACCCTCCGTCATTTGCTTTCTCTGGTCCACTCCATCTATGATCCTCTCGGATTTGCCTGTCCATTTACTCTCGGGGGTAAGCTACTTTTGAGTAGGTGACACGAAGAAAAGCGGGGTATGGACGCAAAATTGGACGAGCAGTTGAGAGCCGACGTGCTGAAATGGGCTGCTCAAATCCCCCAGCTTTCAGAACTGAATGTGCCCAGACATGTAAAATTTGGAGGAGATGCAAAGTGCAGTTTGCACTCATTTGGAGATGCATAATCCCTCTCAACAGCAGCAGCGGTATTCCTCCGTGTGGAAAATATTGGAACAGTGAAAGAGTTCCTACTAGCAGCAAAATCGAGAGTGTACCCCAAGAAGGTACTCACCATTCCCCGATTGGAACTGTTGGCATGTGTGTTAGCGTCTCGGCTGCTGATGACGGTTTTGAAGGATATTGGCAATCCCAAATTGCCTATGACGCTCTGGTCAGACTCCTCAACAGCACTTGCTTGGATCAGAGGTGCTGGGCCATGGGGAGTTTTTGTTAGCAATGTTGTGGAGAAAGTCCATGCCATTTCCCAAGTAAGCAGCTGGCGGCATATTCCCGGAAACAAGAATATTGCAGATTTGCCGTCACGGGGTTGCTCCGCCTGAAAGTTGAGTGAATCTCTATGGTGGGAGGGACCTGAATGGCTACGTTATCCTCCGTCACAGTGGCCAAGTGCCGAGGAGAGTCCAGATGGCTTGCTGGTGGACAAAAAGCGGAAGAAGACGGTGACCGCAGCTTTGGTCACAACAGCTGACGATGATGCTGCTTTGCGTTTCTTGAGAAGGTCCAGCCACCTAAAAACAGTTAGAGCACTGGCTGTGCTCATCCGAATTCAGAAGAAGATTAACGAGAAGAGGGTGACAGCAAATTCACCTCCAGATGTGGATTCCCCCCAGCAGCACCAGCAAGAAAAGTTGTGTTTTATTTTGAGTGGAGAAGACTTGATATTGGCTGAGAAGGCCCTCACAAAGTTTGTCCAAGAGGAGTTCGGGAAGAATCCAAAAAGGATGAAGAAGTTGAAGCCGGAAGTGGATAAGGAAGGGCTTTTCCACACCCGCACTCGTTTGTCCATGGAGGACGACGAAGAGTTTACTTTTCCCTTGCTGCTGCCCGACAGAAACGAGTTTACCAGTCGGCTGATACGGTGGGAGCATTTCCGGAACTGTCATGCGGGTACCAACACATTGTAGGTTATGCTCCATGAAAGATTTTGGATTACCAACGGAAGAAGAGCCGTGAGAAGCGTCAAGCGTGAGCCAAAAGAAAGGTCGAATTTGGGGCCACCATTTGTCGTGACTGGTGTGGATGCAGCCGGACAACTGATTTTGAGAGGACGTGAAAAGGCATGGGTGCTGCTGTTCACCTGTGCCACCTATAGAGCTGTTCACCTCGATCTAGTGGACACTTTGTCGGCAGATGAATTCCTTCGAGCTTTCCGGCGTTTTATATCAAGGAGGAGCAGACCGGAGATGATCTACTCCGATAATGCCCGGGGATTTTGCGGCAGCGGCTAACGCGTTGTCCAGTAGCAGCCTAGAAAAGATGAAGGAATATGCTGCGGTGTCCAGGATCCAGTGGCGCTTCAATCCGCCAGCGTCTCCCTGGTGGGGGGGTTGGTGGGAGAGATTGATAGGATTGATGAAGCAGCTCCTCCGGAGGATCCTAGGAAAAAGAGTGGTTCGCCGCTCCGAATCGGAAACTATGTTGGTGGAAGTAGAGGAGTGCTTAAACAGTAGGCTCTCACTTACCTATCTGAAAACGTGGACGATCCTATGCCACTTACTCCCAACCACTTTGTGCGCTCCTGTGGGAAACTACATCTTCCTGAGGCGGATTTACGGGACTCCAAAGCAACTCGAGCGGCTTTTAGAAGGCTTCAGAACCTTAGGGAGGCGCTTCGGTCCAAATTCCGGAAGGAATATTTGGGGTTCCTGCGTGGGGAGATGGGAAAACGGAGAACTGTGGAGCTGAAGCAGGGAGATATCGTCCTTGTGGAGACCGAAAATGCCAAGCGCGTTGACTGGCCACTTGGAGTTATCGAAGAGACACTGCCCAGCAGAGATGGACAGTACCCCTGAGAGAGAGAGAGAGAGAGAGAGAGTAACCCTGAGACCTGCTCAACGACTTTAGGTCATGGAGCAAGAGGTGGAGGGGTGAAATATACCGGCTCTCAGGGTCCCAAATTAAAAATTAAAAAAATGAAGCAGTTGAAATTGGCTATCGTCTCTTCCTTACGTTGACCTCTCACCACTTTGCTGTTTGGAGCCAATCAGGACCTACGGAACCTAATTGGCTGGTGGCAGTATATTGCAAAATTGGCTACTTTTTGGATGTTGGAACGGTGGTGTCACATTTTTCCTCGGCACCTGCGGAGGGGATCAGTTTTTTAAATTTGGGAGACATGTGCTGAGCACATCCAGCAGCGGCAGCAGAAACACCCCAAAAATATCATCATCATCCTCGTCCGCAGGAGCAGCAGAGCTCCACTACCACCACCAAACCCATTTACAACTACTCTCCTTTTTGCCTTGCCAAGAGCAAGTTTGTCTATTTGTCGTTGTGCCATTTTGGTCATTAAAAATTGTAAAATAATAAATTATTCTTTAATAAAGTTGACGAATTAACTGCTAAAACTGCCTACGAGTCACTGAATAATTTTCTGGTTGCGCTGATCCTGTGATACGAACCTTTTCTGAAAAATAGTGTGATGCGACTGATTTTTGGTGCATAAAAATTTAGGCACGCCCATACTCATCTAAAATTAACTGTTGAGCGCCTTAAAAACGCCCCATTTATCAATAACATGCATTTTTATACATGCATGCATATGGGGCCATAGAGAATGGCGCCATTTATGGGTTTACTTTTAACATGGGGTTTTATTATTGCCCAAAAACCCCAGCCCAAACTGGTGCCGGGAGGGGGCGTTATACCCGGGCAAAAACGGATTACCCGGCCTAGATTTTAACCTGCGAGTCATCTCGGGGTAATAGCTAACAATTTCACATCATTGCAGTTGATGATTGACGCCAAAACCTGCACAGCAAAGTTTGTAAATGGACTAAATGGAAACGAGCAGTCTAAACATTTGCCAACGCATGATACAACTAACAACACAAACCGGCCACCAAACATAAGTGTCAACAAAACAGAAAATCGAAATTCTATATTACTACAGTCCATAAAGTTTGGTAGTCAAACTGAAAATTTATTTTCTCATGAAAATGTAAAACAACTAAAACATATTAGCAATATTTCTGACAACCACAACACAAGTTGCGACCCTAAGCAGATTAACAGAGTGAGCAAAGTAGTTATAATTCGGCTGCCAGTTGATTTACCAGATGTCAACAAAATTTGGTTTTATTGTGATCGTCGCACCATTTTCTATACCCTTGTAGGTAACTCTGAAAAATTTTCGCACAAAATGATTTTATCCCCGAATATTGCGGGGATTGTTTTATTATGAGCCTAGTTTTATTACTGATGATGGTTTAAAAATTAAAGTCGGTCGGGATGCCTCCTTATGGGCAATTTGGGGTAGGCCATCAACAAATGATACTAAATTTCAAGTTTCAGCACGTCGCAAACAGGTTAGGGATAACAATGCTGATTCAAACACAACAACACTTTTATTTTATTGGCCACTGCAAAATCGTCAATCGTCCTTGGTGAATAATAGAAATATACTTTAAAATATAAAAAACGTTGCCAGTCACTTGGCAGCTGGAAGAGTAGCTGACACCATTCATGAGATAGTGGGCTTAGAAAATAACGCTCATTTATACACCGGATATCTGGAACACGATTTTGACACATGGTAAATCAAAAGAAATATTTCCAGGCAAACAATTGACTTGACTAATGTTGTTATGCCGATTCGTATGCAATTGCAAACCAAATACATTCCATCTGTTGAAGCTGATGACGACTCATTGGTGATTACAATGAATGGTAATGAGGGTACTTATCCTGGAAAGATTTTCATTGTGAATGGAACCAAACAATGGTTGGCTCAGCGCATTCAGCTGTTGCTTGGACATTCTCTTATGGATATAGTGAAGCTGAATTCCAGCCAACCAAATTCGACCAATTCTACTGGAACTGAAAATAAGTGGATAATCCAACCGAGACGATTGGCACTAACTGATGACATTAACATTTATAGTGTTACACCTGAGGATCTGGAAGACAATCAAGAAATTGTTCTTGACAGCTTTAAAATGAATGCTAACCCAGAAAACTATATAGATACCAAGTTTCAGGCAGTCAGATATGAGAATGATTTACATTTGACCAACGTAAAAAATGTGGGAAGTCTCGGAGCAAAAACGGTGATAATAAGTGGATTTTATGTAGATTCTAATTCACTTTCAGGTGTTAAGGTTACACTTCCTGGGCTATCAGTAGTTTTAGATGGAACAAATATTTATCAAGTAGAAAACGGTAGCGCTGCTGCAGTAATGCGTACGTTTTATTCGGATATGCATGATGACGTTCCTGAAAACCTGGAGACAAAACTTTTGGAAAATCTGCCAAATATTCAAAAGCAGTCAAAACGTAAGGATGACACCATGGTAATAATTGTGGCTTCTTCAGGTCTTCTGTCTGTCGTTGGCATTTTATGCATAACATTGGTGTTGCGTTTACGGAAGAAAGGCATATATTTTGTTTCTTCGGGTAAAACGGTAAGCAGGATGAATTATTAAAAGAATATGCGAACAAATTTGTTGTAGGTATTTATGGCTGGTATTATTATTAATATCAAATTTATAGGCTTGCTGTGTACCTTAATTAAACGTGGGGCCAGCTCCAGAGTTGCTTAGACTCTGTAAAATTGGTAAAAAATGCAACACAGCCAACCAAGCCAAGATGAACACTGGAGATATTTGTAACACTTTAGGTATCCACTGTTCTCGTAATACTATCGTTATTATGTAGCACTACTTTTAATAATTATTCATTGCATATTACTTACCTAAGTACATATTTATTCGTCTGTATACATTTAAGGTTTTGTCAATTTAATAATATTATACACAAACTTATGCACGTTGAACGTTATTAAATTTTGTATAACAAAACAACTCAGTGAAACTTCATATTATGATGAGGAGAACTTTAACGTATTTTCAAAATGGATGGAAGAAATTTTTGATAATATATTATGTAATAATCAATAAATATGTTTGTATCTTCATGGTAAAAAAAAAAGATGATACATTGAATATTATGTTGTATTTGTATATACTTTTATAACTGACATAATCAACTATGTATGACTGATATAAGTATGTATCTCATGTCCATGGTGTAATTACCACAAACTGTGGAAACCATTGTAGACAATAAATAAATTATTATTATAAAGTGCATATATTTATTTTATTTTTGTTATATTTTAAATAAAGTTTACTTACACCTGTTAATGCTACGAAAAATTATTTTGGTACAGAGTTTATTTTATTTCTGTACGCACTTCACACAGCTACTCTTACTCAGACAAAAAACAAAGCATAATACAACAGGAGAAAAGTAATTAATTACACAAGCAGCAATCTGCAGTTCTGTAACTGTGATGTGTCCATCGCTGTTATAGCAAATTCCGGAATAATAGTCGGCAGTAATGTGTACGCACACCAATGCAAATATTGCAAGATTTTCCTTCAAGTATCGTGAACTGCAAAAAACATTAACGAATAAAAAAATGATGACTGCGTTGTAAGCAGATTTGTTTTTTTTTAAATTAGAGTTCTTACGCATAACCGATTAGGTTCCCAACTTTTTGTGCAGGTTTTCCTCGCAACAGCAAACTTTCTCTCTTTTTATTCCTTACGCGATATATTATCATTGAACAAGATAGACACACATTTGTAATCAAGGTCAAAATTTGAAATCCCAACACATTTTGGGTAAATCCTGTAAATTTGTGGAAAGGATACAATTGCCAACACTTCACTTCTTTAAAAGACTCTAGATACAATAGTACTGTTATATAACCTAGTGGAGCCAGGGTAACCACAGCAAAATACGCACACAAGAATTTCACTTGTGTAGATTGTGGAGCAATAAATTCCTTACGAAATGTCAGTATAAAATTAACATTCAAAATTATCATCCAAGAGTAAACTACCAGCAAAAAATATCGCTCGCTTAAAGTAAAAATGTGACACTTTTCCATATTCGCAACTTCTTCCATTTCAAATTTTCTGTCCGTAAACCACGTCAGTAAATGGAACAAACAGGCTACTAGACTGTGAGCAAAAAGTGCAGAACAAATTCCCAAAACGTATATACCATGCATAGTAAACGTTTTAACTGCAGAAATTAAATTTGTAGTACATGTGACGAATAGCACCAAAACTGTAAATGATAATACACCAGTAAATAGCCAAACAATGTTAGAGTCAACTTTAATTGGCAATTCTGTTTCAAGTGATTTAGTCATGGTTAATGTGGTTGAGTTAAAGTTTTGGAAGTATTTTTCTGAAAATTAAACTGGGGAAAAAATATCCTATATGAAACTGAGATCAGGTTTTTGCAAAAGCTTGATACTCACTAAAATGCGAAAATAAAATATACCAGTTTGTCTCGTTTAGAGACAGCATGGATATTTTTGTTCATCGATTTCTCGATCAGAAGGAAAGCAGAATTTTATACTAAGTGCTTTCACAGGTTAAGTCTTGGAACGTGCCATAAACAATGTTTGCTTTACGGATTACGTAGACACGTCTAAAGAGCAGAATGTTTGATTCATATGTCGTGAGCATGTTGTCGCACTAGATTGGTTTGATGTTTATGAGAGACATGTAAACCATTTTTAGATGGTTTCTGATTTAATTGATCTTCTTTCTCTTTGTTTATAGGTATGTATCTTTATATACATACTTTTATTAAAAGAACCAGAATGGGAAAAGATAAAACGCCGATAAATAAACAAACAATAGTAGAATATTTTTTAATCAGCATGTCTGGTTCAGGGAATATTTTATAGTTGAGAATCATCTTTAAGATTAGCAAATGTATTTGGAAAATAACGTAGGAAATTAGAATGGCATCATTGGAAAAACTCCAGATTAGTTGTTCATAAAGGTGGGATAGCCACTAAAACGTGAAAATCCAATTTGGCAGTTTTTTTGTCTAGAGACAGCGCTGAGTCTGCCAGCATTAGCATTTTTTTTATTTCCCGATCACAGAGAAACAGCTTTGGTGTTGAAGTGCTTTGTCTGGTTTTGAGTTGGAGTGTGTTATAAACAGTATTTGCTTTTCGGATTACGAGCCCATGTCTAAGTAACCCACTTGTGTCTGCTGGACTGGTTAGATATAAGGTATACACTATTGCCAAAGATATTTGGCTAGCCAACGATGTACGTTTAATGAAATAAGCAAACACAATTTGGGGCAGTTTCCTTCCAATATCTTGAGCAAGTTTTTTTTTGTTTTATTACATGTTTTATAGTGTAATAAAGTTTACTACAGAGAGGAAAGAAGAGGAACGCAAAGAATAAGCAAAATGTGTATTAACCCAAGCGGATTGAGATGGCTTGATATCATTACTGATGAGAATCATTAACATTTTAATATTATCTTGTTTTCTTTTAGCCTTTTCTCTAAGCATACTGATCACTAGTGAAAATAAATTTATGAACAAAAGTTTGTAGAAGTTCATCGTTTAGGTATTTTCGTAAGTACATGCAATAAATGTTAGTTTTATATTAATAAAACCAACTGTTATGCAATTTCACACCGATTTTGACTCCAGACATCTGACAACATTGTTTTTGTAAGCTATCTTCTGGAAACTGCACTGTCTACCTGGAATGCAAAGCAATGAAATATCATATAAAAGCATAATTGCAAGTAAATCCTCATATTTTCACCAAAACATTGCTAAATTATGCACCTTGATTTGTCGTTTCTGTGAACCACACATTATGTACGAACTAGCTACTACTGCAAAAAGAAGTACAAACAATCCTCCCAGGACAATAATGGTTGTCAATAAATCGGTTTCCCTTTCCTTGAATTTTCTAGGTAAATTCGGAAATTTTGCAAGAAGTTTTTCTTCTGCTTGTTCAAAAACCCAGGCTAATGAAACAACCTTTACAGTTTCATTGGTCACCATGGAGTCGTTAGTAGTTTTCCAAATGGTTGTTTCGTTCAAGAGAATTGATAATCCTGGCAGATTCACCTTTACTTCTTTGATTAAATTTGGTGCCACTGGATATAGCAAGCTATCGTTGTCATTGCGGTTAATGTCTGCTGCGGTTGTAATTTTATCGTAAAAACCAGTGATAAGAACAGATTTGGACCAAAGATCACCCATCTCTGCAAGATTGGTCAGGTGCAAATCATTTCCATTTCTGGCTGCTAGAAACATTATGTTGCTTTGAGCTGATGAATTTTTTCCATTGTCCCCAGTAGACTTTTCAAGTAGAATTTCATGTCCATCTTCAAAGTCTTCAGGAGCAATGCTGTATATTCTAATTGATTCAGGTACGACTATTGGCCTGGGACGAATTCTCCATTCAGTTTTAGATGACCGTTTGCTTCTGGTTTTATTTGTCGATATTTGGTAATCGGTTTCGTTTATCAAATACATGAAAGAAGTGCCAAGCAGCAACTGTAACCTTGTGGACACCCAAGGTTTAGTTCCATTTTGGATGAAAATCTTTCCTGGGTATATATTGTCGTAGTCTGACATTGTGATAACCAATGAATCTCCATGTGATTTAACTGTTGGTACATACTTTGTGTTGGAAAGCTTTCGAATGGGAACGATAACATCAGTTAGATCAATCGTTTGTCTGTGTTTTACTTTGCTGGAATTCCAGTTAACAAAAACCTCATCCGTTAGACCGGTGTAAATATACACATCATTTCCCAAATTTACAATTTTGTAAATGGCATCATCAGTTCCACCACCACATAGATGACTTGTAATTTTTTCAGTATTTTGAAGCACGTTGCGATCAAAAGCAGTTTCAGATTCCGAATGGCCAATAAACATGAAGTCGGTTTGCGTTTGGATGACCATAGTAACCCCTAATTTGTTTGCTAGCTTTTCAAGTCCCGATAAATCAGAAACAGTGTATTTAAAATACTTTGCGCCCCAGGTTACCCAAACAGAGTTATCTCTAGAAATTTGTATTTGAAAGCTATCAGCAGTGAGGATGTTGGGCTGCGGAAAAAATTGATCAATAATTGATGGGGCGGATATCATAGTGTGGTTGTATTGTGTATCGTTGATTGTGTAGCACAACATGAAATCATCCTCGTCAAACCAAACGCTTGACAGATCATCTAATTTGAATGGTAAGTAGTAATTGTGCGTAAAGTTTTGCATTAATTCCCAGCTGCCTTTGGGATCAAATGACATTGGACGAGTAAAGCGGTAGTTGATTGTGTTTTCACTAGTTTCATTGTTTTGACTTGCTAGTGTCATATGTTGCTCTAGAAATCCGATTTCCGTATATACCTCAATTTCCACAATCAAATTGAATGAACAGTTTTGCTGCCTTACAACAATTTTTCCAGCACCAGAAATTTGATTGGTTTTACAAGCTGCAAATACGGTAGTGTTTTGGTATCCGTGGAATTCGTTAAAGTTAGAGAGCCTCTGAATGAGTTTGGTTCCATTTTGTACACTAACATATCCGTGATGAATGTCTAAATCTACTTGAAGAGCTACTGAAGCCCAAGGTTTGGAAAAGTATAAGAGGTTTGTACATCTCTTTGAAACGCAGCTTCCCCCATCTAAAATGCCAAGGTTGCTTTTAAGCTCTAAAATAAAGAACTGGTTGACTTGGCAGTTATCTGAACATCCGCGAATTGTTTGACTAGCATTGTTAGAGAAGCTAGTAATATTTATTATGAACTTGTTTAAATCTACTGGAAGACCTTTAATCTCTCCAGAGTATGTATTGTTGCTTATTACAAAAGTAGCACTTGTAATACCATCGTTGAAAACATTAATCTCTGTTGATACCGCACTATCCGGTATGCCAAATTGAAAAGTGGGATTGCTAAAATCTGCTGTTGGAATAGATTTTGTCATCATAAATGAGTGGGAATGGTTGTTGTTGTCATTCAAAAGTCTCCAGTACAATGTGTTTGTGGCCTGGTCAAACGTCACCAAAGTGATGTAATTCCAGGGATCGAGGTTAAAATGGAAATTGTGGTTGTTTTGTGTCGTTGGCAATAAATCAAATTTGCTTGACATTATATCGTTGACATAGTATATAAAACTGCCGGTAAGTAAGGAATTTCTAACAGTGGTAAATTTTTGCACTCTAACAATCACGTTTAGTGGACAATTGCGCTCAACATTTGTAATGTGAATAACGTCAGGGAAATTCTTGGAAGAGCCTCCACGTCCATCTATAGACTTTGTTTGACAGTCTGCATGTATTTCATCTGGTGCATCTTTCCGCCCAAGGACATGTTCAATGTTTCGTATTGTTCCGACTGTAGACTCGTTAAACTGGAGAAATCCCATCGTTTGGGTGTTAAGGTTAATCAGAAATTTTATTTGGGCATTCGAAAAATTTGTCTTTCCTTGGTTCAAAGCCTCAGCATCTGTATTCACGATTAATGTATTTGTACCATACCCACCATCAAGCATATAATTACCTGTGGCTGTTATATTTGGTGTAACTATAAATAAATCACTTTTTGAGCCACCTTGAATTTCCAAACTTACATTTGATGTACGTATCTTGAACACGTTTTCAAGACCGTAAATGCCTTGTACGTTGGTGTGGTTAAAGTTATCGGAATTTTCAATATTGAAATACATTTTTGGTAAGCAAGTCAATCTATCCACAAGTAGAATACCAGGACTAAATGAGTTTAGGGTTATCTGAATGTATGGTATTTCCAGGTTTTGGGATTCACTACTTTCCATATTTGACTTTAGTAAAAACGCAATGTTGCCCTGATTGTGAGTGTAATTTTTCTCTTCCAAATTAAAGGCAACAGTTTGTTTGATTTCAGAGCACTCGGAAGATTTTACATTCCAATGAGAATGATTCAGCAAAACATTTACTAACAACTTTTCAGTAAAGCTGGTTTCAGTGGTAAGTTTAAAATGTAAACTGTCATTTTTTGTTCCATCTGCAAGAATAGTGACACTATCGTTTCCTGTTACATTTCGATTAATTCTTACTTCAGCAAAACCAGATGACAAAATTTGGGTTTTCAATGATTGGTTATTGCAGTTTATATTTTCTACTTGAATAATATCAGGAGTCATAACTGAACCACCTCCTGTAACTATGCGTTGAGTGTCGCATGCAGTAATTACAGTAAGCGGAACTCCTGATACGCCAATGATATTCTCAATGCTTTTAATGGTTCCAGCAAGCAGGTCTATTAAAAACGGCTGGTTAAAATCTTGATGGAGCTGCAATGTGTCTGATCCTCCCATTCCATTTAAAATTCCAATTTTGGTTGTTTGTATAATGAACTCGTCATCTAACTGGCCTCCAACCACGTTCCAGGAACTTCCACTGATATCAAACGTGTTTGCCATGTTGGTAGATCCTACTCTAGTTACTGATTTACCCAATTCAGGCAACGAGTGAAGAAACAAGATTTTTCCACTAATGTCTGCAATAAGCAGAGAATAAGGTGCATCATCAGGCTCTTCGGTAAACAAAACGGCATTTTGCTGATCTGAACCAGGTTGGAACTCAAAATTCAGGATAGCATTTCCGGTTGAAAACCAAAGGTCTATGTGAATGGAAGTGTTCGAGCTTCTAAAATTTGATAGCATTGTGCTACTTGACGATACATCCAGAAACATCATTGTAGTGTTAATGTACTGGTTTGAGAAAATGTTCAACTTAATTTCAATTCCATTTGGAGGACCAGCAATTGGAATGACTATATCCCCATATTTTGCATTACTTGTAATTTTTGTATTATGAAAAGCGAAAATTGTCAAATTGTATTGGCAACTCAAATATGGAAGTGAAATTTCATCCGGATGATTAGGCAAACCTCCGTGACCCACAATTTTTCTTGTGCTACAAGCTGCCCTAATCACATCAGTTTGTTCTTCCCGTCCTTCGATTTCTTCAATGTTGGAGAACTCCAAATTAAGACCTACTTGAGAACTGGACAAAATGCCATTCAGGAAGTCAACTGTAACTGGAAATCCCAAACTGCAGTTTTCACCCAAGGAAATAGAATCCAATTCCAAACCGCCGCTAATGTATCCACGTAAAGACCCGGAGCAACGGGAATCAAAAACAAATTCATTTCGCTTGTTGCCTCCTTCATAGCGTTTGACGCCACCATTTCCCATAAGAAACACAGATGGTGCAAAGTTTGAGTCCCTTGGAAGGTAAATGTGATCGTTACCATCTTCAAGCCGAAAAAGCATGACTTGACCTTCATGTCTTCGATCATCGGGTTGCAGCACGGCAATTGCATTTTCACACAAATACTCCGTTCTTGGTGTATCTTGCGACACTTTGTAGTCCACATAAGTCTTATTACCTGGTTTACAAAGAAAATTTCCATTATTTACATCCTTTGGCACTGCCCGTTCCCAGTAAACCTTCCGCTTTGAACGAAAGTCCACATAAGAGTTTTTTCGGGGCGTGTCAAATATCATTTGAACATTGCTACTTGCACACTCGCAAGTAAAATAGTCGCGACCATAGCCACCAATATTTCTGTAGTGATTTGTGCATATAAGGCCATCTTCCGTACAAGGCCTGTTATACTCGCACTTTACGGCAGACAGATATTTATCTTCCCATTGACCCGCCAAGCAACCTCCGCCCAGTTTTATTCTGCAATGCTGGGTGTAAAATTTACAGTCACCATCTGAGGTTAGAGTCATGGATGGGAAGACGACTCCAAGAAACTGGGTATTATTTCTGAAAGTTTTCACAAAATGTTATACGTACTTAAAATGCGTGACCTTGGAGACATAATAGATAATAATGACATTTTATATAAAACCCCTGCTTAAACCAATTAAACAACGTTGTATTTGACGACAAGCCAGCCAATTAATTTATAGCTGGTATCTCGTAGGTTAGTAGTACGGCTAAGTACTATTAAATACTAATGGCCTAACTGTTTTAGATAAACTCGCTGAATTTTGTGGTGTCTGATAAAAACCCAATGTTGCAAAATGTAGTTAGAATTGAAAGAACAGAATAAAAAGTTTAACTTGCTTGTTATATATATTGTAATTAAGAGCATTCTAACCAACTATCGAGCAAATTTAAGTTCACTTATATGGGAAAACGTTTCTACAGAATAAATCTCGTATGAAAAAGTAATTTAATGCTTTGACATCCATCTCAACTTTTCCAAATGTTATCTATTAATGAGTTTATGACGTAATTGTTAAATACTCATAAGTATACCATTAAAAACTCGCTGCGATAGTTGGACTGATATATGATGTCAAAGTATTTGCGAGAGGTTGAAGGAAACTAATTTCTTGCGCGAAATCAAAAACAACCTATATTTTTTAAAACAATTTTTACAAAAGAAAACAGAATCACTCTGTGATTTTTCTGCAAAAGTTATCTGCCTGGTGTAGAAAATAAAGTAGACCGACGGAAATTCTATATCTAAAATAGCGCCAGTGCAAAGCAGTGACCTAATTATGCCTCATAAACAAGGCGTACCTTAGTATTAAGTCATTGTTGTGCTTATACAATATACAATTAGTAAAAATAGAGAGCAAAGTGTTACTTACCCAAGAAACTGAAGCCAGTTTTGAACAACCATATCATTTGCATGTTTTTCTGCTGCCAAATAGTCCATGTAGTCCTTTTGCCGGGTTCCAAAGATGTCCAAAAGTCGGTTAGTAAATGCTTCATCTTTTTCGTTATCTGAGAGTGGAACCTCCGAATTAATTTTTGCCACTGCATTTGCAGCTCCAAAAATTGCCATTCCAATCTGACTTATAACACTAATCACTAGTCCGATTACAGCAAAAACTGGTGCTAAGGGTGGAAATGCAACTGATAGAACCGATAGTGTGGCAGTAACTACCAAGTCAATAGAACTTGAGATTATATTTGCTATTGCCTCAAACTTATCATATTTGTTGGTTGCATTTTTCAAGCTGGTAATTGAATTTGCCAACGTGTATGCGCTAATACCTACATCCAGCAAATCTCCTATCGGCCCAGCAATTTCTGCCAGAACTTTTGTCGCCTTTCCAATTTGGCTTGCTTCTTTGAAATACTTAGTTCCTACTTTAACAGCAGTTTCAGTAACAATTTCGTACCCAACGCGGCCACCAGTGATAGCCAGACAGGTGGTATCGTGATGCAAAATCCCAGTGATTAATGATTTTGCCATAAACAGTCTTCCAAGTGCGCCGGTCACCTTAGTAGCACCACTTGCAAATCGTTTGTACTGCTTTGTAGATGTAAGAGCCGCAAGTTTTTGTGCGGCCTTTGATGGACTTAATTTAAAGTCTGGTCCAAGATGTTCAATAGACTTATGATAGTCTTCCACCGCTTTGTTTATTTGGTTTTTCACTGAATCACTATGTTCCAGTAATTCTGATGGTACCTTGTGAGCATTTTCCACTTCAGCGTTTTTCTGAGCCTGGATTTTCAAATCTTCATATTTTACCAATTCAAGCATTCTTTGCGTATCAGGGTCATTAGCAAGCAGGTTTAGTTTGTGTTCATTTTTCTTCACAATTTCAGCCATTTCTCTCCTTTTTAGTTCATTGGCCTTCTCGTAGTCTTCTAGGAATTTCTTAGGATTCACTTCGTCTACTTCACCATTAGAGCCAAGCGATATTGAGCAGAAAGATCTAAGAGCTCTTGCAAATTTTGGGCAGACAACTTGATTGTCTGGCTTGGGTCTTGGTGCTATTACACTTGATTCTTCTAAGTAACTTAGGAATTCGGTGCTAATTTTCTTGACTACCTCGTGTTGAGGATTGAAAGCAGTGTTTTTTTGGACGCCCGTTACTCTTTCAAGAAGAAGTGAATGTTTGTCTTTCAACCTGCTTACAAATCTTAGGTCGGTTTCAGTAAATGAAGCAATCGTTTTCGGTTGGTGAATCGGATCACGTTTATTACCAATTGACTCTTGTTTGCCTCTCCTATAAATTACCTTTGGGTTGTCACCCTCATGGCCTCCTAAGTGTACTGGTACACCGTCCGCATCCAAACCTAGCCAGACACTGGCTAGAACTTGACTAACTTCTACGTTTAATATTTGTCCATTTTTGTTCAAATTTCCCGGTTTTAATTCTATAACAGTGCATAGGTATTCTTTGTTTGTCAGAAACATTGTTTGTTTTAGCAAATTTAGTTGCTGAGGTGAACGAGAACCGACCTGAAGCATTCCATTGTGGTCGGACTTTACTCCTTGCTCCGAGAGGCGTTTAGCCATGTCATGGTGTAAGTCCTCCCAAAGTACCTTAATATCTGCATCTATTATAGTTACTTTTATTTTGCCTTTGAATGGCTTTCCAAATGGCAAGATTACTTGTTTGGGTAACAATAACTGCAACTCGAACAAGTGCCGCTTTAAATTGTCCCCTTTCGTTAGTTCGGCGTAGACATCCGCCACCTCCGGTTTTGTATTCAAATGCTTTATTCTAAATTTTTCCCATGACTTCACAAAAAGTCTTGTTGCTGCACTTAATGTCAAATTAGGTTTTGGGATCTTAAACCCCGGAAATATGCGTTGTTGGGGTTCTAACAAAGTGGTTCTGTTATAGGAATTTTCTTGTATGGAAATGGTACACAGTAGTACCACCAAAAAGAGTCGCACCCAAATCATTTTCAGCTTTGAGGATGTGTGACTAATTTACAACTAAAGAAAAATTTGCATGATTTACCTTAAATATCTTGCAATAAAACGGTCAAATCTTTGTGAAAATAAATTGAACAAGTACGTAATGCACTTTTTATGTCATTTTAAATATATGTGTTAGAAAAATACAAATAAATCAAAGAGCTTGTGTCAACATTTTATCGATTGAACTGTTGTATGAAAGGTCTGAAACTGTATTCGACGTTGTTCAAAAATATGGGTCTTTAGGTTAGCAAATAATTGCATTGATGACCTGATAAGACGGTGAACTGAATTGGCATGTAATCAATAATGTTTTGATGATCTTCCTTTTCCAGGAAAGTTTCTAAACATCGAGTATATTCAACTTACTCTTTACATTTTAACGTATTGTTTCATACTACCTGATATTTTTTAAAAACTCGTATAACTGTAAAAATGTATAGTACTAAATTTACAAGCTTGGAATTTGCAGCAAAAGAAACAGAAATTGCCAATGTTCGGCTTCAAAAAAAAGTTAAACGTTCAATGATTCAATTCAAACCCACGGCATGTATAGCTGCAGCAACATGTGCGTGAAATTCCATGTTGGAATAAATGATGTTTGACGACAACAAGCACAAATAAAAGAAAGAATAAATATGTGGTATATATATAACCAACGAAACTGGAACTCTTTGCACAAATATTACATAGTAACACTTTTTGAAAGCCGCGTTACTTAGTACACAGCCTTGTGTTTACAATATAAAAAAGCTTAATTATGTAAACGTCAATATTTTACTGGTAAACTTTTTACAGTTAAAATTGTTTTAAAATGTTTACTAAGCTTTATATACACTTTGCGTATTTCTTATCATGAACATAAATATGTTGCAAAATGTATTGACAGCTAACACAATATGGTTAGGCTATGCACCAGTAATCACACGGATGGATTTCCTTTATAATGTCCGCTCGCTTTGATTACCTATTGAGATTATTAGGTCAACTTGTACATGTTCCAATTAGGTGTCGGTGCAGAGAGCAAAGTATTTTGCGGACTATTTATACAACTAAATACAAGCTGAACTACATATAACCAACAATTGTGCTAACTTAATACTCTGCCAATCAAAGCAAAAATAGTAAACAGCCCAAAAACGTCTATTGTGGAAAATCATAACTACTACAGAGAAGGCAAAATCAATAACCTAACATTAAATAGCAACAAAAGTATTGAAAAACAAGACAATCACATATACTACCAAACGTCGCAAACTGGAATAAATCATACAAAAGTTGAACACAATCATCAATAATACAAATATTTCCCCACATCAGTAGGTAAAACAAATAAGTTGGTAATGCGTAGGCAAGGAATGTGTAACAAATTCCTAATACATAAATACAATGTGAATGGAACAAAACAATGGATTGCTCAGCGCATTCAGCTGTTGCTTAGACATTCACTAATGGATCTGGTGCGGCTGAATTCCAGCCAATCAAATACCACCAATTCTACTGGAATTGTGAATTTATGGGTACTAAACCCAGATCATTAGCGCTAACTGATGACATCAACATTTATAGCGTTACACCTGAGGATCTGGAAGACAATCAGTAAATTGTTCTTGACAGCTTAAAAATGAATGCTAACCCAGAGAATTATTCTGATGTCGAGTTTTAGGCAGTCAAAAATGAAAATGACTTGCATCTGACCAACATAAACAATACGGGAAGCGTTAGAGCCAAAACGGTGAAAATCGGTGGTTTTTATAAAGATTTTAATTCACTTTCAGGTGTTAAGGTTACACTTCCTGGGCCATCCGTAGTTTTCGATGGAACAAATATTTATCAAGTAGAAAACGGTAGCGCTGCTGCATTAATGCTTACGGTTTATTTGGAGATGCATGATGACGTTCCTGAAAACCTGGAGACAAAACTTTTGGAAAATCTGCCAAATATTCAAAAGCAGCCAAAACGTAAGGATGACACCATGGTAATAACTGTGGCTTCTTCAGGTCTTCTGTCTGTCGTTGGCATCTTATGCATAACATTGGTGTTGTGTTTACGGAAGAAAGGCATATATTTTGTTTCTTCGGGTAAAAAGGTAAGCAAGCTGAATTGATTTTACGAATATGGAAACAAATTTGTTGAAGGTATTTATGGATGGTATTATTGTGAATTTAAAATTTATAGGTTTGGTGTGTACCTTGATAAAAGGAAGCCAAAACGTGGGACCAGCTTCAGAATTGCAAAGCTTCTGTAAAATTGGTAAAAAATGCAACAAAACCAACAAAGCCAAAATAAACATTGGAAATATGTGTAATGCAATAGGTGTCTACTGCTCTGTGCTAATATTACCATACAGCACCACTTTTAAATAATATTTATTTTTATCCTAAATACACATTTTATCGTCTGTTTACACTTCAGGTTATGTCTTTGTCTATTTATTATTATTATACTCAAACTTATGCACGTTGAAAGTTATTTTATTTTGTATATATTACATATATTTACCTTATTTTAGTAATATTTAAAAAATATACATACACACTTTTTACTGCTACGCAGAAATGATTTGGTGCAGATGTTATCTTATTCTTTCTTACATTTGCATAAGCACCTCATCCCGCAAGTCGTACTTAGACAAAAAACAAAGCATAATACCACAGGAGAAAAGTAATTGATTGCACAAACAGCAATCTGTAGTTCTGTAACTGTGTTATGTCCATCGCTGTTATAGCAAATTCCAGAATAATAGTCGACAGAAATGTGTACGCACACCACTGCAAATATTGCTAGATTTTCCTTCAAGTAGCGTGATCTGCCAAAAAGGATCAATAAATAAAGTGTGATCATTCAATCATTGCATTTCATGAAAAAATGATTTTCATTGTGAAAGTTCTTACGCATAACCAACTAAGTTCCCAACTTTTTCCGTAGACTTTCCTCGCAGCAGCAACTTTTCTCTCTGTTTGTTTCTTACGCGATATATTATCATAGTACATGACAGACATGCATTTGTAATCAAAGCCAGAATTTGAAATCCGAGCACAGTTTGATTAAATCCAGTCAAATTGTAAAATGGATACATTTGCCAACACTTCAGCTCTTTAAAAGTCCCAAGATATAGTAAAACTGTTATAAAGCCCAGTGGAACCAGAGTAATCACAACAAAATACACACACAATAACTTCACTTGTGTAGATTTCGGAACAATCAATTCCTTACGAAATGTCAAGATAAAATTAACGTTCAAAATAATCATCCAAGAGTAAGCAACCAACAAGAAATAACGTTCACTTAGAGTGAAAATGTGGCACTTTTCCATATTAGCAACTTCTTCCATTTCAATTTTTCTGTCCGTAAACCATGTCAGTAGATGGAACATGCACACAACTAGACTGTGTGCAAAAAGTGCAGAACAAATTCCCAATACATATATACCATGCATTGTAAAAGCTCTAACTGCAGAAATTAAATTTTTTATGCATGTGAGAAATAGGACAAACATTGTAAATGATAATACACCGGTAAATAACCAAACAATGTTAGAGTCAACTTTAATCGGCAAATCTGTTTCAAGTGATTTAGTCATGGTTAATGTGGTTGTGCTAAAGTTTCGGAAGTATTTTGTGTTGAAAATTAAACTCGGGAAAAGATAGTATCTTAGAGGCAACTGCACATCAGTTTTCCACGAAAGCTTAATAGCCACTAAAATGCGAAAATATAATTTACCACAGCTTGTCTAGTTTAGAGACAGCATCAGCATTTTCATTCATTGATTTCTCGATCAAATGGAAAGTAGCCTTGTAGGGTAAGTGCTTTCACAGGTTAAGTCTTGGAACGTGCCATAAACAATGTTTGCTTTACGGATTACGTACACACGTCTAAAGAGCAGAATTGCTTGCTTCATATGTAGTGAGCAAGTAGTCGTTAATGATACCAGATAGGCTTGATTTTTATAAGATACATGTAAACCACTTTGTGATGGTTTATGATCTGATCTTCTTTTTGTTTATATATGTCTTTATATACCATTATTAAAGGAACTTGAGTGGTTAAGCATAACACGCCGGTAAATAACCAAACAATATTACAATACACTTGAATCAACAAGTCTGTTTCAAATAGATTTGGTTGAGTTTGTGGTGATTTGGATTTGGAAGTATATTTTAAAAGATAGGTAAACTAGAAAATCGTATCATTCGCAAAAACACCAGATCCATTTTTCACAAATGTGTGATAACCATTAAAACATGTTGATCCCACTTGGCACGTTTTTTTTTGTTTAGAAGCAGTGCTGAAATTGCATCAGTATTTTCTTCGTCTTTTTCCCAATGAAAGGGGAACAGCTTTTTAGATTTAAGTGCTTTTTTCGTTTTGAGTTGAAGTGTTCACACATGTTTGCCTTGCAAACTATGAGCTCATGTCTAATCAACCTATTTAATGTCTATTTGAACAGTTGGGTGCTCAGCATCTTCAACTATGTTTGCCGTACGTGTTATTGAATGAATAGACATCGTTTTGGGCAAGTTTACTACCCGTAAATTGAACACGATTTTTTATTTATATAATGTTTTATTATGCAATAAAGTTTGTTACAAAGATGAAAGAAGGGGAACAAAAAGAACAAACAAAATCATAAAAACGTAGCAGCACAAGTGAACAGAGATGGACTGATATCATTACTCATTAGAAGCAATAAAAAGGCATACAATTTGGATAAACCTTTAATGGGCTTAACGTATGCGGTTAGTATATATTATACACAAATTAAAACATGTTTCGGTTTATCTATTGATCCATGCATAAGGATCATTACAGTAATATAATTATGACAATATTATCGAAGTGTAACGTTAAGGAAGCTATATAAACGAATGTATTAAAATAATTTGAATATAAAGGAAATAAATTTCATATAATTTCAAACAAATTCTGTTTCAACATATCTAGTAACATTTCTATTAGCTATCATTTGGGAAATTGTTTTGTATTGTCAACCTAAAACTTAAAACATACAAACATTATATAAAAGCACATTAAGAAGGATATCATCTTAATTTTTGCAATACCGTAAGTAAATATGAACCTTAATTTGTCGTTTCTGTAGACTAAAAAATATGAACGAAATGCGTTTGCCATAAAAATGTTCATTTTACGGCTTACACATGTCTAAGCAGCAGAATTGTTGGCTAGACTTGCGAATTGCAGATTATAATCAATTTTACTAGACTGCCGTGAGGTTTAAAGGGATATATAAAATCCTCTGGTAAATACGTTTCTTCTTGTACTTTAAGTCTGAAAGAGTTTTCGTGTATAATTATACATTATCCTATAAAGCCAAACACTTTATTGGAAAGATAAAGGTTTGCTGATGTGCTATTTGCTATGTGCTGGTTTGATTAATATTATAATCAGTGCTAAGCTTAGACTTTTATCATACTGGTTCTTTCTATTCTGGGAGATATTTACATTGCCTAGTTCTGGAACGCTTGAATTATAAAATGTTGAATTTTAAATTATGAAAGGTACTCCATTCACATTAAGGTGTCAAAGGTCATCTAGTTTAAACTTCAATTCTGAAAAAATGAAGAATAAAGTAGAATTATAAACAAGAACTAAAATAAGATCTTACTATGCTAAATGCGATTACTTACAATCATGTTCGTTTCCGTAGTGCTTTGTTCATTTTTATGAACATACTTCTGTACTTCTTTGTTCCCTTTATAGCGTCGTAGGATTTTCTGAAATATAAAACAGTATTTATATTTAAGCACAATAATAAAATAAAATAGCACTCGATTGAAAATCAGGCATTCACATGTCTTACCAGAAGTGGAAGTTCTCCACGATTTCTTAATGTGCACAAAGTGTATGCAGTTGCTACGACTGCTAAAAGTAGTAGAAATGTGCATCCAAGAACAACAATTGTAGTTCCAATATTACTTGTATTTTCTTGGAACAGTCTCGGCAATTTAGGAAAATTCTTGAGAAGTTTTCTTTCAGCGCGTTCATAAACTCTGTCTAGTGAAACCACCCACTCAGTTTCGTTTGGCATTGCTGTGTTGCTCCTAATGTTCCAGAGTGTAGTTTCGTTTATCAGTACGATTAATCCCGGCAATGCAACTCTTACACTTTTTATTAGATTTGGACCAGTTGAATTTATCACACTGCTTGTATCGTTAGATACCGGCAGGTTTTCATAAAACCCTGTAATAAGAACCGATTTGGACCCAAGGTCACCCATATTAACTAAATTGGTTAAGTGTAAATCATTCCCCTTTCTGGCTGCCTCGAACTTTTCGTGGGATTCAGCTAATGATGTTCTCTCACTGTTCGATGTTTCTAAACGAATTTCCTGTTCATCTTCCAAGTCTTCTGGCGCAATGCTGTAAATTCGAATAGAGTCAGGTACGACTATAGGCCTGGGCCGAATAGACCATTTTGACTCAACTGATTGTTTATTTCTGCTTTCGTTTGACAAACTAGTTTGGCGTTCTTCAGTCAATTGCATAAATGAAGTTCCAACAAGCAACTGCAATCTTGAGGAAACCCACGGTTTGGTTCCATTTGCTATAAAGATCTTTCCTGGGAAAATATATTCGTGTCCCAACATTTCAATTACCAACGCATCACCGTCTGATCTTAAATTTGGTACATACTTTGAGTCAGTAACCTTTCGAATTGGATTAACTATGTCAGTAAGATCAATTGTTTGTCTTCTTTTTGATTCACTGTAGGACCCACTTGTATTTGTACCGTTATCTTCGGCAAAACCTGTGTAAATATACACATCGTTTGCAAGGTCAACAATTTCGTAAATGGTGTTTTCGCTTCCTCCACCACTCAGATGACTTGTAGTGTTTTCGGTGTTCTGCAAAACATTTCGATCTTCAGCATTCTCAGAAATTGAATGTCCAATTAACATAAAATCCTGTGGTGTTTGGATTACTATAGTGACGCCTAGTGTGTTAGCTAAAAACTCCAGCTCTGGTCGATCTGCAGGAGTGTACATTGAGTAGTTTTCTCCCCAAGTTGCCCAAATTGAATAATCTCGCGCTATCTGTATTCGGAAGTTGTCAGCAGTAACAATATTTGGTTGGGAGTAAAATTGGTCAATAATGTCGGGGAAGGTTATCATTTTATGACTGTACTGGATTTGGTTAATTGTATAATACAACCTGTTTTCATACGCGTCAAAATATAGTTCGGATATGTCACTCAACATAAATGGCCAATAGTAGTTGTGACTGTAATTTTGTATTAAACTAAGGCTTCCTTGAGGATCAAATGACATTGGCAAAGAGAATCTGTAATTAACAATATTTTCATTTGTTGTTGAATTTGTTTCCGTCATCGTTCCATTTTGCTCCAAGAACCAGATTTCCGTGAATTCTTCAAGTCCAACTATTAAGTTGAGGGTACAGTTTTGCTGTCTGATGAACACTTTGCCGGCACCAGAAATTTGTTTTGTGTCACACGATGCAACTGCAGTTGTGTTTTCATTGCCGTGAAGCTCGTTGATGTTCTGGAGGTTTGAAATGTGAAGCTTTCCTTTGACGTCTTTTATATATCCGTTAGCAATGTCCAAATTTACTTCCACCAAATCTGATGCAAAGGTATTGGCAAGATAGAGCAGGTTTGCGCATCCTTCAAATATGCATTTTCCACCTTCTAAAAGCTCAAGACCACTTTCCAAATTTAGAATAAAAAACTGATTGGAATGACAATTCCGTAAACATCCGTGAATAATTCCATTGTTACTTGAAGAAACGTTTGTAACATTAATCAAAAATTTGTTTAGATCTACTGGAAGTCCTTGAATTGCTTCGGAATACATGTTTTCCCGTATAACAAATGTTGCTACTGTGGTTCCATCATTTTCTACGCTAATCTCGGATGAAACACAAGTTTCTGGTATGCCAAACTGAAGCACTGGATTGTTGTAGTGTTCTGTTGGTTTTGGTTTTACCATTTGAAAGGACTGTGCATTAGTGTTGTTACCATTTTTGGCCATCCAATACAATTTGTTAGATCTAATGTCGAATGTAACATCAGTAATAAACTTCCAAGGGTCCAGATTGAATTGAATATGATGTGAGTTTTTGGTTGTGGTAAGTATGTCCAAAGAGCTAGTTGTCATATCATTAACAAAATAAACAAAATTACCCTTTGGCAGAGTATTTTTAACGTTTGTGAATTTCTGCACAGTAACCATCAAGTTCATAATGCACGAGGACCTATTATCCGAAATCTGCACAAAGTCAATATACTTGTTGGTAAACCCACCACGACCATCTATAGATTTCGTTTCGCAACTTGCATTTATTATGTCTGGTGTGTCTTGTCGCCCTATAACATGGTGAATACTAGAAACGTACCCAATATAAGATGAGTTTCCATACAGAAATCTCGTCTCATTAGAATAAAGGTCAATAAGAAATGGAAGCGACAAATAATCCGTAGTGGTATTTGAAAGAATGTCTGATGTAAACAACGATTCATTTTTTTCTACAACTAGGCTGTTGGTGCCATTGTCACCCCCGTAGAACACGTAAAAGTTGGTGTCACTTGGCGCAGGTGTAATTATGAAGAGATCGTTTTTAGATCCGCCAAACACTCTTACGTCTGACGTTGAACTGGCTAGTCTAAACACGTTTTCAATTCCATCAAATCCATGGATGACCATAAAATCACCGGAATCTGCTATGTTAAAGTATAGTTTTGGCAAACACGTTTCCTGATTCATTACCATTACACCAGGGCTGAGTCCAATCTTTGACATCTGAATATACGGGATATTTAAAGTTTGGGAATTTTCATCGTCCAGATTTGAATTCAGAAGGAACTTAATACTTCCGTTACCAGAGGTCTCTTCTAGTTCAAGAATCACAGCCTGCTGAGATTTGAAGCAGTCTGAAGATTTTATTTTCCAGAAGGTATGATTCAACAAAATATTGACTAATAAGTTTTCCGTAAATTTTGTATTTGCCTCAAGCTCAAATTTTAGCTTGTCATTTGTGGTACCGTCTAGAAATACGTTAACACTATTGTTCCCGGTTAAATTTGAATCGATTTTTACCTCAGTGGGACCGGATGCCAGGATTTGGGTGTTCACGTTTTTGTGAACGCAGTTTAAGTTGCTGACATGCACCACATCAGGAATTGTGCTAGAACCACCTTGTGTTGCTACAAATTCAGTATCACAAGAAGTATAAACCGTAATTGGTTTTCCTGCAGCGCCTATTAATCTTTCAATGCTTTTTATCTCTTCCGCAGCCAGATTTATCATAAAATTATCATTAATGTCAGGATGAATTTTCAATGTATCCGTTCCTTCTTTTCCATCAATGAATGCAAACCTGTTTGTATGTAGAACAAACTCATCATCAAGATTGCCCCCAACAACCCTCCAGCCATTTCCAAGTATGTCAAACATATTCATAAGGTTTGATGACCCCATTCGAGACAAAACTCCATTCAAATGGGGCAATGAATGATAAAATAATTTTTCTCCTGAAACCGTTGCAAAAAGAACTGAATACGGAGAACCCTCTGGCTTTTCATCAAACAAAATTGAAATCTGTTGATCTGAATTTGCTTTAAAGTTCGAAGTTATTTTGGCTTTTCCCGAATCAAATAAAAGGTTCAGTTCAATATGTTCCGTGGAATTTAGAAATTTTGACAGTTTGGTTTGACTAGATGATGCATTTAAAAACACGATTATGTTATTGAGTTGCATGGCTGAATAGGCATCAAAACTTATATCAATTTCAGTTGGTGGACCGGTAACTGGAATAATTATGTCACCATATTTTGCTTTGCTGATGATTCGCGTATACGCGGGAGTCACTATTGTAAGATTGTGTTTGCAGTTTGGGTTTTCTAAAGTAAGAACTTCATCAGGCTGATTGTATAAACCCCCAAGTCCCACTATTTGGCGTGTTGTGCAAGACGCTGTCACTAGGTCTTTCTGTCCTTTCCGTCCTACTATTTCTTCAATGTTGTCAAATCTGACGTTAAGTTTTGCTCCAGCACTGCGTATAGTGCCTTGCTGGCAATCAACCGTAACTGACAATCCGCTACTACAGTACTCGCCCAAAGAAATTGAATCTAGTTCGGGACCACCCCTTATATACCCTCCAATGGAACCTGAGCAATTTGAGCTAAAAACAAAATCGTTTCGCTTACTTCCTCCTTCGAAGTGCTTGTATCCTTCGTTTCCCATGATGAATAATGACGGCGGAAAATAATAGTTTGTAGGCAGATAGACTGAGTCATTTCCGTCTTCTAACTGGAACAACATAATTTGTCCCTCTTTTTGTCTGTACTGTGGTTGTAGTATGCCGATAGCATTTTCGCATAAATAGGCTGAGACTGGATTATCTTGTGAGACCCGGTGGGTTAAATAAGTTTTGCTGCCTGGTTTGCATATAAAAGCTCCATTTTCAACATCTTTTGGTACAGCTCGGTCCAAAAACACCCTTTGCGTTCCTCGAAAATCAACATGAGAATTTTTTCGCGGTGTGTCAAAATTCATTTCGACGTTAAAACTGCCACATTTGCAGGTAAAGTCATCGTAACCAGAATTTCCGATGAGTTTATAGTGGTTTACACAGATATCTCCATTTTTTGTACATGGTCTTTTGTACTCGCACTTTGTCGCGGATACATATTTTTCTTCCCACTGACCCGCCGCGCATCCCCAGGCTACTTTTAATCTGCAATGTTGAGTATAGAATGTACAGTCTCCATCCGCATTGAGAGTCATGGATGGAAACACGATTCCGCGAAAATCTTGGTTTTCCCTTAAAAAATGAGCCACCAAGTTAAAAATCTGTATGGAAAGTTCAATTTAAAGTAAATACAGTTTATACCATAATGTAAAATCTTACTCGAGAAATTTAAGAGCTCTTTGAACCGCCATATCATTTGCCTTTTTTTCGGCAACCATATAGTCTACGTAGTCCTTCTTTCTGGTTCCAAACATGTCAAAAAAACGGCTACGAAAGACTTCGTTCTTCTCGTGTTTAGACAAGGGAATCTCTGCGTTTATTGAGGCAACCGCGTTTGCCGCTCCAAAAAGAGCCATGCCAATTTGGTTTAAAAGGTCCAAGAGCAAACCGACTGCTACAAAAACAGGTGCAAATGGGGGGAACGCTATTGAAAGGACAGATAATGTAGCAGTAACGATTATGTCAATGGAGTTGGAAATTATGTTAGCTATTGCATCAAACTTTTCGTATTTATTAGTAGCGTTTTTTAAATCCATAATTGATTTTGCAAGAGCATAGGTGCTTAACCCAACGTCTATCACATCTCCAACTGGTCCTGCAAATTCTCCGACTGTTTTTGCTGCTGACCCAATCTTGCTTGTTTGTTTGAAATATTTGCTACCTACTTTAACTGCGGACTCAGTTACAACTTCATATCCAATGCGACCTCCTATGATAGCTAAACTAGTTTCATCTACATGAATAATACCCGTAACAACAGATTTTGCCATGAAAACTTTTCCTAATACGTTTGACACTTTTGACACACCCTTTGCAAATTTTTTGTATTGTTTTGTGGAGGTAAGAGCAGTCAGTTTTGTTGCAGCTTTAGAAGGACTTATTTTTACATCTGAGTCTAGCTTTTGAATGGACTTGTGGTAGTCGTCTACTGTTTTGACTGTTTCGCTACTAACAGTGTCACTGTGGTTTGGTAAGTCTGACGGTAACCTATGAGCCTTTTCCACATCTGTCGTTTTGGTGGCTTGTGTTCTGAGATCCTCGTATTTGACTAAATCCCACATGTTTTTAGTGTCGGCGTCGTCTGGTAAAGATTCAATTTTGTGCCGGTTGTCCTTGACCATTTCAGCCATTTCACGTTTTTTCATTTCGTTGGCTTCCTGATATGCATCCGTAAACTTTTTGGGATTTACCTCTACGACCTCTCCTTTTGAGTTTAATATGATTGCACATGCGGATCCAGTGGCCCGTTTTGATCTAGCAGTAGGTCCACAGGATACTGTGCCGTCGCTTTCATACGTTTTCTCCAATATTTCTTTGTTTTTTAGGTTGGACAGAAATTCTTCGTGTTTGACTGAAAAGTCTTTATAGTTTGGGTTTATCACTTTTCCTTCCTTGCCTCCTTTTTTTACTTTCAGCTGGTTTCGTATTAGTTCAGTTTCTGTATTTATGTCTACAAGATTGTCTTTCGTAAATGAAGCAATTTCTATTTTCTCTCCTTTAAAATTATGCTTTTCTAAGCCCTCAACATGTACCGGCAGGCCATCTTCTCTCAAACCAAGTTTTACGTTGTCTTGAAATTGCTGTGCATACACCTTTAAAATTCCATCTTCAAGTTCGTAAGATATTAGGGTGCATGCATATTTCTTGTTGGTAACGAAATTCTTTTTTCCGTCGTATAGCATTTTTCTTTGATCCTTGTCTAAGTTCTTTATTTCTAGAACCCCTTTGTCATTAGGTTGCAGTTTTATATCGTTTACTAAATACTCTGCATACATTGTACTTACGTCATCTCTAAGTGTAAAAATGTCCGCGTCAATTATCGTAATTTTTTTCCCAACTACCTTCTTCATTTGTGATTCTAATAACTCAGCCGTTGTCGCAGATGGCAATATCATTTCGCGTTTGGAAACTAGTTGCAAATGTAATTTAAGCATGTGGTCTTTTCCTTTTTCCCCAGATGTTAGATCATCAAAACTGCTCACCACTTTACCGTCTTGTTTAGGGTACGAATGTTTCACTTCAAACTGTTCCCAATTGTTTCCATATTTATATTCCGGCTTACTTTGAATTTCGGTTAGGTCTGGTCTGGGAACATAAGGAATAACGTTGGCTTGCCGTTCATGGTGAGTCAATGAGTCGGTCGGATTGTAAAAACTTTCTTGGTCAGAGAACGTGCATAGGTTGATAAGTAATAATGCTTTAATCAAAAGCATTTGAAATTTGAACAAAACCATTTTTTGTTCAGAAGTGTGTCTTCATTGGCGAAAAAGTTCTTCTGGATCTCTTTGATATGCCGATTCTATGGAAAATGAAATTGGATTCTATCTCTTGAATATAATCTGAAATAGAAAAATATTACTGCGGGAATATAGTTTGTGGTTTTTTGACAGAAATAATTCGATACAAACGGCTCATCAAAGTAGCGTAAGCTTAGACGGAAAAGCATAACATAATTCAAAGAAATGTATGCAAAAGAACCTATTGCAAAGGCCCTTCAGGCCAGCGTCATAACGTCATTTGCATAAGGAGCATAACTTAAACTTGAAATGCCGAAGCAGCTATGGGTTAAGGGCATCAAATTTTTAGCACATAAGTTTATGAGTTGGCCTTTATAGAAATAGCAATAAGTAACAAGAATTACATGAAGTAAGATAAATGTTTGGACCTCTGTAACATTCATTATACTAATTGCACCCAATACATTAGTTATATTTGAAATTAGTTTTATTGTCTCCGCACTGTCAGCAGACAAACACTGGGTTTAAAATTATGTAATACCATTGGTTTTATGAGTCATTGAAAAGCTTTTAAGAACTTAAGCCAATAGCTCAATAAAAAGAAAGTTAGATTCACGTTTGCTTCCAATCTAATCATTAGATTCTAATGTGTACCTCAAAATCGTTTAAAGTATATAATAAGGGTCTACTGTAAAGAAGTCGAAACATAAATGTCGAATGGTATTAAAGTCGACGGTAAGAAAGTCGAAGCCATTGTAGTCGAATGAAAATGGTAAAAAAGTTGAAACCATTATGATCGAAAAATGAGGTATCAAAGTCGAAAACATTATGGTCGAATACAAACGGTAAAAAAGTCGAACCTATTTCATCTTAGGTTTTACACTTAACTTACATGTAGTTTCTTTCTTTGATTTTCATCATACTTTAAAAAGTGTTTTTAAAAGTCTGTTTAGTTTTAAAGCTGCACATACAAATCAAACGGTCACATATTTTCTAGATTGTTTTAATGAAACGGGGTAAAATAACTTTAAACTATATACATTGACAATTCATAATACCAAATCATCTATCATTTTTCTAGTCTAAATACTCATGCATACATATTACTATTGCATTCAAATAATCAAATGTGTTCTAATACGAGTTATAATGACAAACAATACTTTGTAACATATCATTTACACTGTCAATGAATCGTATTTCTTTGCAGAAATCCGAGGAACTTGCAAAAGGGTTCCATTATGATATGAATTACTCTACTAAACAATGCATCCGCGGCCTTTAAAACACAACTTGTGTATGTATCTTAAGACCAAAAGCAGAATAAATTCGCTATTTGATTTGGTTCATGGAATATATAAGACACAAAAGTCGTATTTATGCTGATGTAAAGGTGATTTAGCAATGCTTAATGAACTCAAAAAATGGTGGTGTACTTTTTGAACTATCAGAGTACACACTGTCACTGTGTAAACTCATTTTATGCATTCGCCTAAAAAAATTCGACCTTTTCTGGTTCTATTCGCCCAAAAAGGCTTTCGACATTTTTACCTACTTCAGTTCGCCCAAAATGGGTTTCGACATTTTTACCTATTCGCCCATAATGGTTTCGCCTTTCTTACCGTCGACTTTAATGCCATTTGACTTCTATGTTTCGACTTCTTTACCGGACACCTATAATAAGGTAGTAAATAAGTAGTAAAATAAGGTAAAAATACAAATATCGCTTTCAGACTTTCAACTACAACTTATTTTGTTTTTGCACAACAAGTATGTGCAAATCGACTTCGGCCAGCTTAGTTCTTTAATATAAATTAGGCTAGTCGGCTAGTGATATTGAACAACAGTTTTTAATATGACTGCATCCTCTTAAGTAAATAGCTGGAAACTAAATGGCTCTAGACGTAATTTTGATATCAGTTTTATTTCTATTCTTCAACGATATGTTAAATACATCCATGACATATTTTAAGGCAGAGCTCTTATTTTTGAAATATATAAATTATCGCATGACATATGACTTATAAAACCGGATAAATAAAATCGTAAAAAACATTTGGGCTGGATAACTACGTCTATTATTATTACGTCTTTAAAGTGAACCTGGCAAATGGTCCCTTAATTTTTGATGGTTCTTTAGAATACTGTGAATATTTTCTTCCTTTGGAACATGCGTAAAAAGTTAAAAATCAATGGCAAGCTGCCAAAATTCTCGCTGCCAAAACGATAGATATAATACTGTCGACTCAAAACTCACAGCACATAGATGTAAAATGACAAATTCCGTTCCAATCTTCTCTATGCTAAAACTCAAGAACACAGAACACATTCCATTTGATAGACCACAATTTGGAATATTACCTTAAAGACCGCATGTTGTAGCGCTGCCGTGCTTCTGAGATATCAAGGGTCAAAGTTGCGGACAGAGGTTGTATTTTTCATGAAAATGAATTTAAAATATTCTAATTCGTGTCAAATAGTTGCCTTCGACCAAATACTATCTAACTCGCTAAATTGGAATATGTCAAATCTCATTTTCATGAAAAATACAACTCCTTGTCCCAACTTTGACCATTGATATCTCAAAAAAACATGCCAGCGCTACAACATGCGGTCTTTCGGGTAATAGCCCCAAACGTCTTCTATCGATTGTTACTAGTCTCATTGTGTAGTGATAACCTTCATATTTTCAGCGTAGATTGGAACAGTTTGCATCACTGTGAATAGTTGCAATACGATTTGAAATTAAAAGAATACTTGTCTGGTGTAGATAATACTTTGGTCTTTGGGAAACACTATATCTTAAATTGTTTTTTGTTGACACAGCGACTAAATAAGCTCTTTCTTTATAGCAGCGAGCTAACCAATTAATGGTAACCCATTAAAATTCTCGCTGCTAATAATAAACGTATCGTTGCAAACTTTCCTATGATAGCAGGTTTAGAGCCCATTTAAGCTGGTTTATAGAATATTTTTACTGGTTTAAAGCCAGTTGTATTTGGTTTAAAGCCCATCTTTGCTGGCTTATATACTTTTTTACAGATTTAAAGCGTATTTCTGCTATTTTTGTTATTTTAGAGAACATTTGGAAAAAATCAAGTAGACCGACAAACACACACTACATCTTAATAAGCTCCTCTGCTGAAGCAGCAAACTTATAATGGCATTTCAGATGTATAATATAGTCATGGACATTTGTCTGGTAATATATTATGATATCTTAAATAGCTCTCCTGCTGAAACAGTGAGCCAAAAATTCCAGAAGTGCCGATTTCTAAGTACACTAATTGTAGATGAGTAACTGCAATTCTAATTTGGGCCTTAAGCGCTATATTATGGAAACTTAGTGCGTATTAGTGTCTAAATGCTATATAATATTTTTAAAAAAGGTGCTTCGGAACCAGTATGAGGTTTCACATTCATGGTATGCATTTGCCAAAACTTAAAGAAAATGCTTGTTTAGCCTTTAAATATTCACATACACTATCGCATTGGAAGCTTTGGCTCGAATATAAAAACTCTTGTTTCCGAAAGACAGATTGTTACAGTGACTAACCCAAATTCCATCATGCCATGCCTCCGGTGGTTAAAAAGTTTTGTTTTATGTGAATTGTAAAAACATTGTTCTTAAATTGATATTTGGTTTTTTTTAAATTGTGGGTAGTTCTGCAACTAACCTTTAATTGTTTTCGTCAAAAGTATGCGCTGACTTGGGCAAGTTTAACTGCAGCAACGAATTCCGCAAAACGTTACTCCGATTCCGATTAAGTTTGGAAATACGATTATCTCCCAGAAACCGCTGACAAGTAGGCACATTGAGAAAAATAGTGCACTGCTGGCTTGCTCACTAAAACATTTGTTAACTAAATTGTCTCAATATGACAAGCATTTTCCAAATGCAAGTGTACTGTTACTTCCAATTCCATTTTATACTAACTGATAACCGTCATTGAATTGACCGTCAGACAGAATATTTGCGCATGCGTTCATTATGCAGCCAGCTTGGCCAGTACTATTGCATATATCTGATATCATTTGACAAAAAAATATTGAAACGCAATAAAAATGGTAACAAAGACCACCGGCAAAGTAATCCCTTTTTACCTCAGTACATAAAAGTCTCATAAAATATGCAAACAAACTAATTGTATCCAAGGCAGTATAAACAAATAAATGTGCAAGTTTAAATAAAAGCAGATTTTATTTAATTTATCTCGACAATCCCAGAGATATGTTTCTCTGTAACAGTTACAAGTAAAGTTTAGATTACGGACGTTTTTGCTGAATTATAAACCAACTCAGTATTTATGAAGTCATTAATTCAGAGATAGAACTAAGCTATTGGCCTAAACTTTTGGGCTTATTTTTTAATCAGACCCGTATGCTATTGCTGTCATCCAGTTAATCCAGCATCGCTTACTGCTCAAAGCAATGAGCCACGAGATCATTGGTTTTCAAGCAATCAAGAATGAATGCATGAAAAGGTTTTTTAGTGACCTAAGTTCATTTTCTCAAAGCGCATATAATTAAACCACCTTTGTCAATGTGTTAAAGGACCATTGCTAAAATACGTAACACCCCGAGGGGGGTGGGGGGGTTTGACGAAGCGTTACGCTGCCATAAGCGTAATGTAAAGCATTATTCGTTAACTGCGTTACGGGGAGGGGGGTAGGGGTAAAAAATCGGTTTTTTTGCGTTACGTATTTTAGCAATGGCCCCTGCATGAAGTAGAATCGTTTTTAGCTTAGGCTACCTGCTGTGTTGGTTATTTGCTTGTTGTGTATGATTCTGTGTTTCATATATTTTTAAATTATCGGCTTATGCATGTAGCCCAGGCTTCGTGCTATTACGCGCAAATGGTTTTAGTATTAGTGCTGGATAATCTAGCCTGAATTTTGTCTGAGGAAGTACATATTGCAAGTTCCAGTTTCGTAGCTGGTTTTTTTACAGAAGCTGCAAACCATTTATTTATATGCCAAGAAAATTTTAAACATCCCATTTCAAAACAAATTGAAAAATTGGAAAAATGGCTTATTATGATGACGCATCCTTGCACTTGTCTTGTGTCTTTACTGGGGCAATGACACGAAATATGTTTACTCTGCAAATAAAGCAATTTGGTAAGTTCAAAGTAACTGTGCAAATATCCAGAGAACTAAAAGCTTAGGTGTGAATGCAAAAGTAATGGCTTTAGGTGTGCTAGATAAAATTTTATTTAATAGTTAAACATAAAACTAAATCCGTTAAACATTAAAGTTTATGGTGATTTTTTTGGAACTTTGCGTTTTGTCCACTTTACAGATTACATTCGTACATAACAAGAAAAAAAATTCCACCCTAAATCAATTGTTAATTGTTACATTTTATGGCTACGTTTATTTGAAAAATTAAAATGAAACCTAGCAGAAATGTGGTGTTCAAAAACATTATTTGAGTTTTTTGAAGTGGACGAGAAATTCAATAAACTGACCTCTTTTTTATAGATACCCATAATATCTTCCAACTTCCAACGTTTTTAATATATCTAACTGTCACCATGGAACTATTTTAGCTTGTCAACTGTTGCAACGTGGCAGAAATGCAATCAAAATTGATTTTGATTCGCACGCTGGAGAAAAAGAAGAAAAACAGATTATTACAAAGGAAGTTAAGCAGTTCAGCATTGTCTGCAATTTCTGAATGGAGAAGGACAAAGCCTGTAGATACCTTTCTCGATACATAATATGTTTGACACATAAACGTAGAGTTATCCAAAAGTAATGCACATACAAAAGTCTTCGTCCTTCCATACTTCGTCCAATCCACATACAAAACTACCATTCGTAATATGTTCAGATAACCATTTGTATAACTTGTAAAATAACCAAAAATTACATTTTCTCACTATTCAAAAGATGCACGTGCAAACATCCTTCCAGCATAAAGGATTTTTCTACCTTAGTGGTTGAAAGATACCGTTCATTACGCATTGCTACAGTTCAATTCTTTTCTTAGCAAAAATACAAACATTGTATATGCATTACATAATGTTAAAAAAAATTAATATACGAATACAGTTTGTGAAAAATAGGCAACACAAACTCTGCAATTTGTAAGGAAATTTTTTTTGGATTTGTGTTTCCCCATCGTCATTTTTTGGTAAAATTGTTTTAATGATTACAAGAACGTAATGTCAAGTCATGTTTGCGTGTTAAACTGCTTAAAGAAATAAAGTTTTCCTATATATTCTTGCAAACCTTGTGTTCTCTCTAAACTAAGCTGTCGAAATACTGCCAATTTTATAGTACCTGATTTTTAAAAAAATGCTGAAAATATTGTATCAGTATAATGTAAAAATCCCCACGCAGCGCACCTACACTTAGCGATATCAATTAAAAGTCAAAATGCAGTTCCACCTTGACCACACCCCGTCCCACTTACATACTAAAGTACTTTAATAAAACCTTTTATCTCAATTTGTAAAATTATCTCAAATTCCGAATTCTCAGGATTTTGAATTTACATGAATCTGTAAAAATTTTCTTTTACAGCAAAGAATACAATACAATAGAGGAAATGTCGTTCTTAGCCCACTTGCTATAGTTCAATTCCTTTCTTAGTCAAATTTTAAAAAAGCGGCCATTAAAATTGTTTAAGAATTATATATTGTTAAAGTAAATTGAATTTACGAATACATTTTCGTAAAAAAAATTAGACCGTACAAACCCTACAAGTTGTAAGAATTTTTTTTCGACATTTGTGGTTCGCCATTGTTAATATATTGCCAAGTACCTGTAACGGTCTATCAGCTTTCTATCACCAAATTTCCTAATTTTTCAAACTCCACAATTAATTGCTTTTTAATTCTAACCATTTTAAACTTTAATAAAAGATGTACTATTTAAGATCTTGTAAGCAGAAACGATATCTAGCATACCAATGATGTTCGGCTCGAACCAATCTGTAACAAATATTCATTTAAACTTACACAAAAGCTACCCATTTAACTTTCATGTTAATTAAAAACTTTTAGCCATTTTAACCTGAAGCTTAATTAAGTCTACTTACATTTTTAGTTAGTTTAGCCGTTTTGGACAGGCTGAGTTTATTTTCACCGCTGTTATGACAGTGAAAACCTAAAGTAAGATATATATACTTTATATAAAATATTTCAAAGTTTAGTGTTGGAAACAAGTGGTACGTTCTACGTTCCAAGGAATTCATTAAACCTTTAAGTTGAATTATTTAAGCGGAATGCAAAATCTAAGCCACCGAATTTTCTGAGATAATCATATTCTCTAAAAAATCAAAACGTCGAGTTTAATTTTCTCCCGCTTAAACTTAGTTTCGTAACAAATTAACTAATCATTTTTCTAACCCACCAACAATTCTTTATTAAACATTTAAGACAAGTACGCTGATTCACTGAAGCTCATTTGAAAAGCTTGTTCATTCCAGGGCCCAGCAATGACCACTATTCCGAACCAAATTCCAGCAAAACCATCTACAAAAGTTACACAAATTCACAAAAAACTTAATTAACTTTTTTTCAACTTCAAGCAAATTCACTAAACCAGTTATCTATTCAAAAATTTGTATTTTATAACCTTAACTTCGTCACGTTCCAAAAATCTTCATCAATCATCATTTACTCCGTCTGATGTTCCCCTATTAGTCTTTCAAGTTTGGTTATACTTCTTGGGCTCACCTCTTCTTGCACACAAATCGTTTTAATCTCACTAAGAATCATTACAACAGCAAGCCACTTACAAAGTTCGTATTCAAAAACATGCAAAAACCCTATCCTACGTCCTCTCACAATTACATTGTTTTCAACTTTCTCATAACCATTTTGACTTTCCATGGTTTCGCCCAGAAGAAAAGACTAGAACTTTTTCGCTTGCTACGCTACGTATACACTATACTAGTACACGTATAAAAACGAATGTAGCAATATATATTGTAAAAACACACCTATCATGGAATATAACACGTCAGGTAGTGGGCAGGTCCATTGCACTAGCTGTTTTCCAAGTTGGTTAATTAAATTAAAAAAGTCTTTAAGGTACCAGTGAGTTCAGCATTAGTATTTCCAGTATATAAGGTATACGCTGGGTAGGCTATCCCTCCTATGCTTGATTCAACCAAAACTGCGCAGAAAGTAAAAATAAGATCGTGAGCAAATAACACGCCAGGAAAAAAATCAATAAAATCCGACGCTATTGTAAGCAATACCAGAATATATATTACTTTGCATTAGTTATTCTGTCTTTAGTACTTAAGTTTTGCGAGTTCTTCAGAACTCAATTTACCTGTATGGCATACTGCCAGCTGTTTTAATGTTTCAACGTTGATTTCGTATGAATTAAGCATCTCATTTTAAACAGATGGCACACCGATCGAAAAATACGGTGGAACAACGAATACAGATATATTTACACAATTCCTAACAGGAGTGTCTTAGTGTATATCAATTCGACCGATTTCGACCAAATTGTACTTTATGCGTTAACATATTATGCATCACATGCATCAAAGTTTTATTTTATTAAACATGCAAAATCGTCATTAGTGAATAATAGAAATATACTTAAAAATATAGGAAACGCTGCCAGTCACTTGGCTGGTGGAGGAGCAGATAACACTATTTATGAAATGTTGGCTTAGAAAATAATGTTTACCTACATACCGGATTTGGGGAATTTGATTTTGATGAATGGAAAATTGAAGGAAATAACCCTAAGCAAACAATTGACTTAAACCATCATGTTATCCCGATTCGTAAACAGTCGCAACCTAAATTTGTTCCATCCATTGAAGCTGACGGAGATTTGTTGGTGATAACAACGAACGGTTATGAGGGAATTTGTTCTGGGAAGATTTTTATTGTGAATGGAACCAAACCCTGGATAGCTCAGCGTATTCAGTTGTTGCATTATCATACTCTAGTGGATCCAGTGCTGCTTATTCTAGCCAATTAAATTCTACCAATTCTACTGAAACACAGAATTTGTGGATACTCAAACCGAGATCATTAGCGCTAAATGATGACATCAACATTTATAGCGTTACACCTGAAGACAAGCAAGAAATTTCTCTTGACAGCTTAAAAATGAATGCTAACCCAGAGGATTATTCTGATGTCAAGCTTCAGGCAGTCAAAAATGAAAATGACTTGCACCTGACCAACATAAAGAACTTGGGAAGCCTCGGAGAAAAAGCGGTGATAATAAGTGGATTCTATGAAGATTCTAATTCACTTTCAGGTGTTAAGGTTACACTTCCCGAACTGCACATAATTTTAGATGGAACAAATATTTATCAAGTAGAAAACGGTAGCGCTGCTGCAGTAATGCGTACGGTTTATTCGGAGATGCATGATGACGTTCCTGAAAACCTGGAGACAAAACTTTTGGAAAATCTGCCAAATATTCAAAAACAGTCAAAACGTAAGGATGACACCATGGTAATAATTGTGTCTTCTTCAGGTCTTCTGTCTGTCGTTGGCATTTTATGCATAACACTCGTGTTGCGTTTACGGAAGAAAGGCATATATTTTGTTTCTTCGGGTAAAAAGGTAAGCAGGATGAATTATTTCAAGAATATATGAACAAATTGGTTGAAGGTATTTATGGCTGGTATTATTGTCTATATCAAATTTATAGGCTTGCTGTGTGCCCTGACTAAGGGAAGCCAAAACGTGGGACCAGCTCCAGAATTTCAAAGTTTGTGTAAAATTGGTAAAAAACGCAAAATAACCAACAAAATCAAAATGAACATTGGAGATATTTGTAATGCTATAAGTGTCTTTTGCTGTAGTAATACTATCATTATTATGTAGCACCACTTTTAATCATCATTCATTGCATATTACTTTATTTTTATCTTAAGTACATATTTATACGTGTATTTACATTTAAGGTTTTGTCTGTGTAATATAATTTTACGCAAACAGATGCATGTTGAACTCTATTGGACTTTTTACATAATCAATATATTTTTGTTATATTTTAAATAAAATTTATTTACACTTGTTAATGCTACGCAAAATAGTATTGGTACATAGTTTATTATTAATTACATTTGCATAAGCACTTCATCCCGCAAGTCGTGCTCAGACAAAAAACAAAGCATAATACCACAGGAGAAAAGTAATTAATTACACATAGAGCAATCTGCATTTCTGTAACGGTGTTATGTCCATCACTGTTATAGCAAATTCCAGAATAATAGTCGGCAGCAATGTGTACACACACCGCTGCAAAGATTATTAGATTTTCCTTCAGGTAGCGTGATCTGCAAAATGAAACAGTCAATCAATTAAAATGGATAACAGTATTTAACGAGAAAGTATTTTTCACTGTGACAGTTCTTACGCATAACCGATTACGCTTCCAACTTTTTCTGTAGACTTTCCTCGCAACTTCAACTTTTCTCTCTGCTTATTCCTTAATCGGTAGATTATCATTGTACAGCATAGACATGCGTTGGTAATCAATGCCATAATTTGAAATCCCAACACAGTTTGATTAAATCCTGTATGCTTGTGGAAAGTATAAATTTGCCAGCACTTCACATCTTTAAAAGTTCCAAGATATAGTAAAATTGTTATAAATCCCAATGGAACCAGAGTAACCACAGCAAAATACACACACAATAACTTCACTTGTGTGGTCTTTGGAAAAATAAATTCCTTACGAAATGTGAAAATAAAATTAATATTCAAAATTATCATCCAAGAGTAAACCACTAGTAAAAAATATCGCTCGCTTAAAGTAAAAATGTGACACTTTTCCATATTCGCAACTTCTTCCATTTCAAATTTTCTGTCCGTAAACCACGTCAGTAAATGGAACATACAGGCTACTAGACTGTGAGCAAAAAGTGCAGAACAAATTCCCAAAACGTATATACCATGCATAGTAAACGTTTTAACTGCAGAAATTAAATTTGTAGTACATGTGACAAATAGCACCAAAATTGTAAATGATAATACACCAGTAAATAGCCAAACAATGTTAGAGTCAACTTTAATTGGCAAATCAGTTTCAAGTGATTTATCCATGGTTAAGCTGATTGTGATAAAGTTCGGAAATAATTTTTTGAAAATTAAATTTGGAAATCAGTATCATACAGGAAACTACAGATCAGTTTCACACGAAGGTTTGATAGCCACTAAAATGCTAAAATACAATTTACCACCGTTTATCTCGTTTAGAGACAGCATGGGTATTTTTCTTTCATCGATTCCTCGATCAAACGGAAAGCAGCCTTTTATGTTAAGTGCTTTCACAGGTTAAGACTTGGAACGTGCCATAAACAATGTTTGCTTTACGGATTACGTAGACACTTCTAAAGGGCAAAATTTTTTGCTTTATATGTTGCGAGCATGTTCTTGTTAATGATACTAGATTGACGTGATGTTTATGAGATATATGTAAACCACTTTGTGATGGTTTATGATCTCATCTTTTTTGTGCTTATATATATATATATCTTTATAGACATTTCACAAAAGAACCAGAAGAGTGGTAAAGGATAACACGACGGTAAATAACCAAACAGGATTAAAACGCACTTTAATCAGCAAGCTTGTTAAAATAATTGTTTTATGGTTGAGTTAGTCATGATTTATATTCGCAACTATATTTTTAAAATTAACCGGGAAATACAAATGGTATCATTCAAAAAACTCCAGATCAGTTTTCTACAAAAAGGTATGATAGCCATCAAACGTGTAGATCCAATTTGGCATGTTTTTTTCTTTAGAGACAGCGCTGAGTCGGCAAGCATTTTTATTTATTTTCGGATCAAAGAGAAGCAGCTTTATATGGTGCTGAAGTGCTTTATCAGGTTTTGAGTTGGAACGTTATATAGAAAGTATTTGCTTTTCAGATTAAGAGCACATGTCTAAGCAACCCACTTATGTCTGCTGAACTGGTTAGGTATACACTATTTACAAAGATATTTGGTTCGCCAACGATGTACGTTTAATGGAATAAGCATACAGCAATTGGAATTATTTCCTACCAATCTCTTGAGCACGTTTTTATAGTTTTATTACATGTTTTTAATGCAATAAAGTTTACTACAGAGATGAAAAAAGAGGAACGCAAAAAACAAGCAAAATGTGTACTAACCCAAGCGGATTGAGATGGCTTGATATCATTACTGATGATAAGCATTACCATTTTATTATTAATTTTCGTTTCGCTCTTTCTCCATGCATACTGATCACTAGTGCAATCAATTTATGAGAAAAATATGTAAGAGTGTAACGTAAAGGTATTTATATAACTTAATGTAATAAATAGTTGTTTTTATATTAATACATAGAAAAAACTATCATACGATTTTACACTGTTGTTTCAAGGCTCGTAATTATTATGATATGGAACAAATATTATTGACGCCCATCATCACGAGTTCTACTTACTTCACAGTCACATTATCAAATATCAGTGCTTTTACTCAAACGGTTGTGTCAAACAACAAATGACGTTTTGAATTTGTAGCAAAACTGGATATTTATTAGGTTTAGAATACATGATATAAATAAAAAAACGTAACAGTAACATGTTTACCTAATGATCCTTAACTGTGTTGTTTACATGTTTCTGTTGTAAGCAAAAATAAATTAATACATACTTAAATTGGACACCTGGTTAATTTCTAGTGCAGGTATGTATTGGCAAGTAAACCCGTGCATTGCAAGCGTCCAACGACGCCATACACTGGTAACAGTATTATTGCATGTTATATTTGGGCTATCTATACGCACGATAATTCACAGAATGGGGATGGAATGTAACGTACACCAATTTTTTGCCGGATGAAAATTGCCACTGTTACCGGAAATCAGTTTGAAAGCTGTTCAAAATGTGAAATAATTAAAGTTTTAATAGCATTTATACTAAAAAAATACGAAAAGCCGAATCGCATGTTTTTTGAAAATTATACTTAAAAGCATCGACTTACTTAGATATTAATGTTTTGTATTTGCTATTACCTAAGTAGGCACCTATATTTACACAGAATATATACAATCAATATAGTGTTAACAATTGATGCAATAGAAAAGCAAGAAAATATTCTAAAATACGTATATATTGAATAAACTCTAGTGTTGTATCTTGAAAAAGGTATCTTCAAGAAAAATCCACATCAGGTTTCTGCAACACCTGGATAGCCACTATAACGCACACATGCCATTTATCACATTGTGCTTTGATAAGAAACACACATCAGCATTTTCCTTCGTAGATTTTCCGATAAAAGAAAAACGACTTTGCATGGTAAGTGCTTTGGCAGTTTATGGCTTGGAGTGTGCTATAAGCGATGTTTGCTTTACGGATTGTGTACTTACTTCCATAAAGCAGAATGGTTTGTTTGACTTGCTATAAACATACCCTCGTTAATGATACTAGGCTGACTTGATGTTTACAAAATATATTATGTAAACCACCTTGATAGTGTTTTTGATGCAACTGATCTTCTTTGTGTTTGTTTATATAATTCTTTATGTACTGATAAAGTGTGATGAGAAGGATGAAAGAAAATGAATACGGAGAAACAAACGACTACATTAAAAAGTATACAGGCGTGGTTCGTGAATAGGTTTGGCTTTATTAGTAAGCATTATGCGCAGAAAATATTTTTTGCTAACCACACTGATTGGTTGTTAGTTTATGAGTACAGTGGATTGACAGCACCTACTTGAAAAAAACTACACAAACCATAGCTCACCAGAAATTTTAAAAACCCAAATGGGTTATTGTGTATAAACAGAACGATTGAATTGATTTCCATAACCATTAGCGAAAATGTAATTAGTAGTATGGGATTAGTCACAAACAATGGCTTGATATGAATATGATTTTAAACGTCAATGAAATTTTGCATTGATGATTGCAAAATAAAACAAAATGACTTTATTTAAGCTCTAACTAGCCTGGGACCAGGACCCTTGATTAATTTCTGAACTAAAAGTTATATGGTTACGTTTAATAGCTCATTCGAGAGAGCAACTCAAGTACTATACACGAGGGTGCGTCGTTGTCCAGATACGTGTGACCATGATCTAATTTTTGCAAAAACATTTTTCGGAAATCCACCTCAGTCGTCCAAAACCTACGGTTCTTCAACCCTTCGCATTTATTTGCCAAACTATCAGATTATATATGTATGCAGGGAGCATCTTTAAATGGTTTACTATAGATACTTTACGCAAGAAACTCACTAAATTTCTGTTACCCTCTTGTCGGTAATCTGGAGCTATCGGATGTGATCAACATTCATATTGTTTTACCCACGGATCTAGAGAACAATCAAAAAGTTACTCTTGATACCTAAAAATAAATGCTTACCCAGAAAACTTTACAGCAGTCAAGTGTCAGGCAGTCAGAAATGGAAATGATTTACATCTGACCAACAATCAAAAACCGTTGGAAGTCTAGAAGCGAAAAGCGTGATAATAAACGATTATGAAAACTTAAGTTCACTTTCAGGCGTTACGATTACAGCTCTTAGACTGTCACTAGATTTCAAAACAGCAAACATCAAGTATAAAATGGTAGCGCTGCTGCACTAATGCCCACAGTTTATGCGGAGTTGCATGATGGCGTACTTGAAAATTTGGATACAAAATTTTGCGGAATCTGCCAAATACACTAACTCAGCCACGACTTAAATGTAACACTGTTTTTGTAACTTAAACGTAAGTTGGGTGTAGATAATTTAAAACCTCGAAGTAAAGTATAAGAAAAAACGGAAATTGTGTTTAAATAAAGGGATTTGGGAAGTCATCAGACATGACAAATTGTCGATAATGGTAACATAGCGCTGCATTTAATTAATCACTGTGTGTGCAATTATTTTTAGGATGCTATTCCCAACAATTTGCCTTTCCCAACTACTTGGCACATATCCATTATGGACAAATAAATCAAGGCATTCTTGAAATATGAAAAATTTGCTTTATTTTTTTTTGTTCGTAGGCATGCTGATGCTACTGTCATGTCATAGTTTATAAGCTATCATATGTTGCCTTCGTGGTAACAAAATTTTTGCAAGGAAGTGCAAAGTAAATTAGCTTTATAAATGGAAGTCTAAAGCAATTGTGCTGTTTAGTTTCAACGGGTAAACACATAAGGGTTTTCATGGGTGTTAAACATGAACTGATCGAAGCCATTGACCGCCGGCGAAGTTGTTTAGCAAGAAAAAATGAAATATATTGGGGTTGGGTTATTCTTTTTAAATTTAGCTTTGAGGTTTAATAGTTCGATTAACGGCGAATTCTTTGCTACTAAATTTTGCAATTTTTAAAATTATTTAGCACAATAAATCGTGATTCAAAAGTTTTGAAACACAGTTTACCCTACTGATATACTGACAAATTTGCCGAGTTTGGTAGTAACGAACTCGTCTTCAGTCAAACTATTAAACTTCGCAGCTAAATTTAAAAAGTATAACCAAAACTCATTATATTTAACTTTTACTTAATAAAAGGATTCGCGGGCACTCAGAGGCTTCAATCAGTCCATGCTCAACACCCATTTAAACTTTAGCACGATAAAAACCCTTAACAACAATAACGTAACAACGTAGGGGGAAACATTCACTATTTCTTTTCAGGTTTACATAAATACAATGTGTCATTATTTAGTGCTAGTGTCCAGGCTTGTCTAATCACCCCATTTTTGTCAAGTGATTAGTGATTGGGATTAATTGAAGGCTCTATTTTAAATAGTGATTGGTGATTAGTGAATAATATCAATCCCCATCACCGGTGATTAGGTGATTAATTGCTAAACAAAAATGCCAGTTGGATTAGGGTTAGTGATTAAGTTTGATTACAGATTTTTTCCTTAGGCAATGTAATATAGGAGCAAAAAACACAATTTATTAGCAATATATCACTGCAAAGTATTTTAACAGCATACCACAGCTAATTATTTTAATGCGATATAGCGAGGGGTTATATTCATTAAAAACTAATCGTAAGAGGAAAGCAGATACTTTAAGGTAGGATCTCTGTGATTAAGTAGTGATTAAAGGTAGCTGGTTTTGGGATTAGTGATTGCGATTAAATACAAAAAATCTGAAGTGGGATTGGTGATTAAGTGATTAACTTAATCACCAATCCCGGATTAAGGAGTGGTGATTCTAATCCGTGATTAGTCAAGCCTGCTAGTGTCCATCTAATGTCTGAGTTCATATAAATCTGTTTCATATGCACACAAATATTTTGTTAAAGATTAGCACAGCACAATTATAGGCGCCTTAATTAACACCATTGATAGAATTAAATACTAGTATTGCATATATTTTGAAAATTTAGGTACAAACGTGTTTCTTCAAATTGTTAAACTATTTAAGTCATGAGTCACATGCGTTAATCATATTTCAAATGTTTTATTATCAATCAAGTTCCGTCTGAGCAGCCGTCAGAGCAACATCTCATCTGAGAGATCATCTCATAGAGAGAAACCTCTGCTGTTATAAGCTTTTGCAAATTGCAATGGCAAAGTTACCTAGTAAAGACATGGCTTTGCTATGCCCATCGTTATTGACAGAATTTGTGTCTTGTGTTAAAAATACTTGTGATACAATTTCTGTGGATCAAGTAGAAATTTTGCACTTATTCAAGACAAACATACTTGCGATAAAGTCGGAAGTTGATACGTGTCTAAATAAGCTAATTGGTCGGGAACTTGACCTGAAGTTTCTCAAAAACGACTGTAAAATTGAAAAACATGTGAAAAATGGAAATCCTTCAAGCTGCTCCAAGCAGCCTTTCCACACAAACCGAATTGTTATTCATGGCTTGAGCAGCCTTAAAAATGTGAGGAAAGAAGAAGCAGTTAAAATTGTGAACTCATTTTTCAGTAGCACGCTGAAAGTAGAAGTTAAGGTGGAAAATGTTGACGTTTTGAACCAAAAACGCCACCCAGTTGCAATAGTTTCTCTCTCGTCAATACATGATAGACGGAAAATCTTTGGAAATTGTCATCGTTTAAAGTTCTTTCATGAACGTGTTTCTGTTACTGATGACGTGCCACCAAAAACTCGAAATAATCGAAAACATTTGCATAAAACCGCTTTTGTTGGCACCGATGTTAAAAATGGCTCAGAATTTGACATGCAGACTGTTCATTTACGAGAATCTGAAAGTGAGGAATTCAAGATATCAAATGAAAAAATACAGTGTGTTAACGAGATTAAAGTTGCATTGAAAAACGTAGCAAGAAAGAAGCATAAAAAGAAAAATAGAGTGGGAGGGAATAGCAGAAATCTGGAGGAAAAGCTAGGAGGGAAGAGCAAACTAAGGAAAAATTACGTTTGGAATCTGGAACTAGAGAAAAATCCTGAAGTGCACATGGAGGGAATTGTTGGAGGGAGAGGGAAAATGGAGGGATGCCTTGGAGGGACAGAGAATATGGAGGGATGCCTCGGAGAGACAGCGAAAATGGAGGGATGCCTTGGAGGGACAGGGAAAATGGAGGGGTACCTTGGAGGCAAAAGGAAAATGGAGGGATGCCTTGGAGGGACAGGAAATATGGAGGGAAGTCTGGAAGGGTTAGGGAAAATGGAGGGAAATCTTTCTAGTTACGGGCAAGTACAGGAAGGAAACTGGAAGACTGAGGAAAAGTTTGGAGGAAACTATGAAGGGAAAATGGAGGAAGTTCACGAATGTAATGATAAACTTGAAAAAATTTCTGGAAAATGCTCAGAAGAATGTTCTGAAATTGTGTATGAGATAGAAAAATGTTTGCGAGAAGCAGTAGCTACATGGAGTCATAGTACTAAAATAATAAAGCGCAAGTAAGCAGAATATTTTCCTGCGCAACTTGATACTTAATTGTTCTTAGGTTGTTATTATAAAAGAAAAATGCGAAGTGCAATTTGTAGTTTTTTTGCTGATGTAATCTGAGTCTGACTAAAGATAGATTAAAGTGTGGGAAAGATTTACAAATGGCTGTCACACGAGATAAAAAGAATTCCTAAAGATCAATTTTGTATGTGCAATTTGCAACGTATATGAAGAGAAATTCGCCATTGCAGACTAGTATAATAAATATATTTGTGATGATGTGTGAGATTTAGGTTTTGGTTATCTATTATATAATTCGTAAATTTCGTAAAATGATGAGAAATTAAGATTTGTTAATTAGAAAATATAAGATGTTATGTAAAATCATTATGTACATTCGATTGTAATAATGTTATACGGACGGAACTCCATGCTATGTCAAAAAGTAATTATTTATGTATTTTGTTGCTCTATAGGTCTTTTGACCTCAAAAGAGCGAAGAGAAATAAATCATTATCATTATCATTATTATTATCAATCAGCATTCGTGAATTCGTGGATAATTTTTAATTTAATTTATTTTTTTTAATTTAAAAAGAGTAGAGGGGCAATCACAAGTAAAGAAATTTCCACTATGAGCACCGGTGTTTTCGTAGTAATTTGAACATTTGCGTCCATCCATTCCACAGACGCTCTTAAGTTTGCATTCTTGCGCCACCAATTGTTTTTCGCCTTCCCAAATCCAGCAGTTTCTAAAATATATTATTTTGCAACGTCTTTTATTCAGCTTACAGTCTCCCTTGACATTCCCGAAAAGTTTCCCAGTAATTAGCTCTTGTATATATTTACGTTTCACTCGCGTATAGTTAGCGTTCCTAAAAATTATAAAACAATTAATTTACTACTTCCACGGTGTTCTTGATTTACGGAGCTTGGACTTAATTTCTAGTCGTCCGGTACTCGCTTAAATGTTTTAAAATGTGTTGTTTCCAAAAACACTAGCCTAACTACACTTTCCGAAATATTTCTTCCATATTCCGCGAAAACTTGCTAACTACCCGGGTAGTTAGGAGGGTATACCCTCCTTAGATGCCTGAGCCTTTCAAAATAGTTTAAAGAAAGGGGTTAGGAGAGTTAGGGATTTCAAGGTTAGGAGATCGGCTGCACTTTTCCTCAGTCTCCAATTCAACCCTCAGAACGAGGAAGCTTTCAAACCATTTACATGTTAGTTTTGCTAGGAAAATCTGAGAATTCTACATACAACTGTGGAGTTTAATGTAATATGCGAAGCTCATGTTGTTTCCCATCAAATCCATTTTACTAGTATTTCGCAAAACAAGGATGCTATTACATTGTAAGCGAATACGTAGTATGTAGTTAAACATTTGCAACAATAAAACGTCAGAGTAATTCCAAAAAAACTACATGCAATGATATGATTTATCGCTTTTCATTTCATATCATTTGACTAAGAGGCCTCACGTTAGCAATTTATGTTATTTTACACTACTTAATTTTGACAACATATTTGGATTTTCAACTCACCTGATAGACATTGTTTGATTTGGAGCACCGCCGATGTCTTTAACTAGCAAATCGTGCGTAGGAACTTCCAAAGAAACGGCACATAAATGTACCACCAGATACACACGAATCCAGAACATTTTGTACTTTTCGAGACAAACCATGCACTGTGGATTTCAATTTGTAAGAGATGGGATAAGCTGGTTGATTCTACTGTAAGAACGCTTGGTTGCCAAAAATAAGAAATTGTTAATCCTTTTTCTGCAAATAAAATGAAATAATGAAAAGTCTGTAAATATTGTCAAGCATGAACTGTCTTTTATCAAATTGTGAAAATATGTATTTATTCGACACATTACTGGAGTTCGTGTGTACGCAAAACGGGGTAAGTTAGTGTTCTAAGTTTTAAAAACTAAACTGGACAAAAAGGAACGCTTAATTATGTAGATAACTCTTTGCACGCTTGAGGATAACAATTTTTGTTTGACAGAAAAATGTAAATGTGACATGTGAATAAGATTATATGCATTGTAAACAATTCATTTAAGAATTAGCATAATACAAATGTACCTTTATGACCATAAAAATATTGAATGTGAAGAACTACAATTTATATTTATTGGGCAAAACGAAATTCTACTTGGTAAAAGAATTCGAAAAACTTAAGTGATCCTTTGGAAAAATTCTCCTATCTAGAAACACCCCTAAAACTTAGAGTTAACGTCACAATGATGATAATAAAATGATAATTAAAATGCAGAACTCAAGATGAGGGGCAATTCGGTGACTGTTTTGTCGACATAATATAATTTATTTAACTAACAAGTGTAAAAAACTAACAAGTTTCATAGTTTCTTTGGTATAGAAACAGGATACATGTTGCTGATCCCATTAGTTACTAGAAAAAATTCGAATGGAGTTCCATAGACAGTAACGTTTTTACATATTGTTAGTTTATTTAAAAAACAAAGGAGCATTTTTGCTTTAGAATATTCAGAAAAGGTTTGGATTTATTTTGAAATATTAATTTCCAAAACTCCTTTTAGGGCAGCCGATATAGTCCTTTATGTTCCAAAAATTCCAGACAAGAAAGTTCTCGGTGTCCTAAAAATTGAAAAAGGTAATCTATTACGCAGCAGTTTACAGTACGATATATTAGGTACATTACTTGCCTACTTTAAACTTTCAGGGTGTACAATTGTTTCATTTTGACTTCTTCCATGGCAAGTACAGAATCTTTCTAAAATTCAAATAAAACAAATGATACTCAGTTTCTGATTTTACTTTTGTAAATTTGGACCGCTATGCTGGCTTAACTTGTAAATTGAAAGATGCACGACATTTTTACATTAGGAAGAAGCTGAGCTTAATGAAGCCAGTATTGATTGTGTTTTGCTCTGTTTGTCTATCCGTCTGTCCGGTAGCACGCTACTGACCGGACAGATAGTCACAATCACATCAAACTGGCACAGTAATATATTGGATCATAAAAATATCTCTATTGATTATATGCCAAATTATTATTTCCCGTTAGAAATTTATCCGGGGCCATATGATCTGCCAGATTTGCCCAAAATCTGGTACGGTGTTAAGTAGACCATACAAAACAACCCTAGTTATTTTCAGTCCCGTCACCAATTGACCTTGGGTAATACAAAAACCATTTACTTGGTGAGAATAGCACCAAATTTGGCGCAATCATTCATCAGTCCTTTAACAAAACTCTATAGAGCTAGAGTGCTCATCTACTTGGGGTAATATTATATCAGCTCTTCCTAGCATAAATTTCAGCGTTCTAATCTCAGAGAACCATATTATCATAAAGAATACGATCCCTCAGCTACGCATTTGGAGCAGTCTTAGAACCAATTATTCACTTACTTTCTTCCTGTTTACAACGTAAAATTTTCTTTTCTTAATTCTGGAGGTAATACACAGAGCAAAAAGACCAGCAGCGACAAAAAGAAATGTAGATACCAAAATTGCTACAGGTATGTTGGATTTTTCTTGAAATACTCTCGGTATGTCTGGAAAGTTTTCCAAAAGTTTTTCCTCTGCATGTTGAAATACTCTGTCCAAAGGTTTTACAAAATCTGGTTCAATTAGAACACTTGTGTCGTTATTTACTTGCCAAAGACTTCCACCATCCAGCACCAGCGACAACCCATGTAGCGAAATCTTAATGTTTCGTGCGTGGATCAAACCTTCATATGTGTTCAGAAAAGTCAGCTCTTCCTCCTTGTCTCCTGGATTGTCATAGAAATCACTTAAAAGTAAAGTTTGTGCTCCTGCTGTTCCCATATTCATCAGATTTGTCACGTGCAAATCTTTACCATTTCTGGCAGGCTGAAATATAACACTAGTTGAATTCACCTCTGAATTTTGACTTTGCAGTAAAATTTCCTGTCCATTTTCAAGGTCAGTAGGTGAAATGCTATAGATTCTAATATTTTCATGTAACAATAATGGTCTCGGTTGGATTTTCCACTGAGACTTAAATGATCGCCTATTTCTAGTAGAATTTGTTGCATTTTTCTTAAGAGTGTGTACATGTACCAAATCCATTAGTGAATGACTCAGGAGCAGTTGCAAACGTTTTGAAACCCATGGTTTTGTTCCATTGATGATATAAACTTTTCCAGGGTGCAATGCTTCAAAGCCGTCAATAGCGATAATCAGTGAGCCGTCCTCCTCTTGAACTGTCGGGACGTACTTAGCTTCGGAGTTCATGCGGATCGGAACAACAATACCAGTTAAATCGATAGTTTGTTTTGAACCGTTTAGATTAGCTTGCCAATTTTCCAGATCCTCTTCTGTAAATCCAGTGTACAGATAAACGTTTTTGTCTAGACCAACAATTTCGTAAATGGTGTTATCGGCTCCTCCACCAGCCAAATGACTAGTGGTATCTCCAGCATTTTGAAGTACATTTCTGTCAGGAGCTATCGGAGATGTAGAGTGGCCAATAAAATAAAAATTTGAAGGTGTTTGTATCAACATAGTTACTCCTAGTCTGCTTGCTGTAGCCTGCAGGTCTGGCAGTTGAGTTTGAAAACTCTGTGAGGATGTTCCACCCCAAGTAAGCATAATTGAGCCGTCACTAGCTACCTGAATTAAAAAGCCGTCTTTGGTTATCAAATTTGGCTTGGAGTAAAACTGCTCGAACATGTCGATTGAAAAGAACATGTTGAGACTAAATTCTTCTTCCATTTCATGAAGTTTGTAAAATATTGTTTCCAGCTCGTTGTCAAATAATATGTACGAAATTTCGTCTAGGGTAAATGGTAAGTAGTAAGTGTGGGTTTGATTTTGCACCAACTCGGAATATCCTGATAAATCAAAGGACATTGGCTTAGAAAATTGATAATGAAAATTGCCTTCCCATATACTATTTGCTTCATCTTGATTGTAAAATAAAATTTCTGTGTACTCCTCCACGCCAATAATTAGATTCATTTTGCAATTTTCTTGAAAAATTTCAATTTTTCCTACTCCTGTAACCTTAGTTGTATTGCATGTGGCAATTACTGTTGTGTTTTTGTGACCATGAAATTCGTTGATGTTTTGTAACTTTTGAATATAAACATTGTCATTTTTTCCTATCACACTTCCGTTGTTTATGTCTAAATTGACCTTAATATTATCTTCAGCAAACTTTTCAGAAAAATGCAGCAAGTTAGAACAACCAGTAGTGAGACAATTTCCACCGTTTAGCGTATCTAGAGTTATATTCAAATTCAGTAGAAAGAAATGGTTTATACTGCAATTGTCCGTGCATCCTTGAACCTTTGAGCCGGTTATGTCAAATGGTGCCGTTATGTTAATTACAAATTTGTTGATATCGACTGGTAGTCCCAAAATGGTATCAGAGTTGTTAACTCCATATACAAACGTTGTGGCTTGAGTTGCTCCATTGCTTTCTACAAACATTTCTGACGACAATTGTCTGTCTGGGGAAAGAAATTGAAAAGTTGGGTTTTCATAGCGTTCGGAATTTACGTGCCTTATCATTTTAAAATCCTGTTGTCGCGTTATACTGCCCTCTGAAAGGATCCAAGAAAGTTTGCTGGTTTTTTCATTAAAAGCGACAGACCGTATTAGTGACAAGTGACTGTAGTTAAACTGAAAAGCATGTGAACTGCTAAGTGAAGGGAGTAGGTCTATTGTACTGTGCATAATATTTTTAACAGAGTAAACAAAGTTTCCTGTGGTATTTTTGTTTGTAACACGAGTGTATTCGTCTACAACTGTGATTAAATTGAAGGAGCAGTTTTGGCCGTTGTTTGAAATCTGAATTACATCAAAGTGACTCATGTTACTTCCGCCACGAACGTCAATTGATTTGGTGTTGCAGTTTGCGTAAACAATTTCTGTTGCACGTTTTTGACCGACAACATAATCCATGTTCTTTACTGTGGCAATTATAAGCTTTCCATTTTCATTGTTCCAAGCCAATGTACCATGCACAGCATCAACCGTAACGTTAGCATTGAGTTCGTCTGTCTGGAGAACAAGGGTGTTAACGGCAGTTTGGTTTCCAACAATTTCAAATGATTTATTACTAGAATTTGTGAGCGTAACTATGAAAACATTGTTTTTGTTTCCACCGTATATTTTCCAGTGAGTGTTGGCCACATTAAGTTTAAATACGTTATCAATGCCCGCTAAAGCATATATATTTGGATTTTCGATTTTGTCATTTTCATCCAGCACATAAAACATCTTTGGCAAACATGTTGTTCTATCAATAGCCAAAACTCCAGGTGTAGAATTTGATGTAGCCATCTGAACATAAGGTAAATTCACATGGGCTGAAGACATATTTTCCAAAGCCACTGCAAAAGACAAATTGATATGCCCAATTCTGTTTTCTCGAATGTCCACTTTGCTAAACTTGATCGAAATTCTATCGCCGTTCACTGAGCACTCATCTAGAAACCACGTTGTATGTTTTAGCATTAAATTAACCAAGACATTTTCTTTTAAAGGTGTTTCGGTAATCAAGCTAAAATTCAAGTAGTCGCTAGTTGTTTCGTCTACAACTATATGAATTTTGTCATTTTTAGTCAGCTGGTTCCTTATTTGGACTTGGGAGTTTCCAGAGACAAGAACTTGTGTTGAAAGATTCTGGCCAATGCAGTTAATATTTGGAATCACCACCAAGTCAGAAGACAATCCTGATCCACCCCGGGTAGCCACAAGCTCCGTGCTGCATGAAGTTAATACCGTAAGTTTTGAACGTTGGGCACCAATAACTCTTTCAATGCTTTTAAATTTAGACGAGCGAAGGTCAACTGCAATCGCACAACATAAATCTGGGTGTATCTTAATTGTGTCAATTCCGTTACCCCCGTCTAGACTGCCGGAATCCGATGTTTGTAAAACAAACTCGTCGTCTTTGTTTCCACCGGTAACACTCCAATCAATGCCAGTAATGTGAAATACATTTTTTATGTTCTCATTTCCTCTTCTAAGGTGCTTTCCATGAATATTTGGTAATGCGTGGTAGACCATATCATCACCGGACACCGTCAAATAATATACGGAATTAGGAGAATTTTCAGGATACTCGTTAAACAAAATAGCCGCCTGTTTGTTTGAGTCGGTTTTAAAGTTGAAATCAAACACGACTGTATCAAAAACTGCGTTATTGCCTGATTGTATAAGAACTCCCACCTTGTTGCCATCGTATAGCAATTTGGTGGCATTGAAATCCCTGGATGATATGTTTAGTAGCATTATGGTTGTTTGCAAAAGTTCAGGGGAATAAACATCTATGTTAACGTAAACACCAGGTGGTTTACCCAGTATCAGAACAACAACTTGACCTTCGACAGCACGGCTGTAAACACGTGTGTGCGCTTTTGCAAATATTGTAAGATTGTGTATGCAACCAATTCTATTAAAAGGAACTTGTATTTCATCAGTTTGACTCTTAGATCCTCCCTGTGCAATTATTCTTCTGGTCGAGCAATCGGCCACCAGAAATTCTCCTTGATTTGATCTGCCAACAAACTCCTCTATACTTTTAAAAATAATCTTGACAAAGTTGACACCATATGTCTCGGAATACATTTGGCCCTTTTCGAAGTCAACAGTCACCTTTCTTCCACGTGCACATTTGTCACCTAAAGTTATTGTATCTATATCTGGGCCACCTATAATTCGTCCCGTTAAACGCTGTGAGCAGTCTGAATTGAATACAAAGTCATTACGTGAAGTACCACCCACAAATTCCTTGTGCCCGCTGTTTCCCATAAGAAACATACATGGTGGAATAACGGGTCTACCAGAAAGAGAAATTTCGTTTAAATCAATCTGTGGGTCGAAAATTTGGAAAATGGGTTCGCTAAATGTTGATGAAGAATGTTGTTTCGAAAACTGATTATCTTGTTTGGGTTCGGGATGGAGGAAAACAGTGTCATTGCCGTCCTCAAGGTCAAACAGTATAATTTGTCCGGGTTTTCTTCTGTGCATAGGCTGCAGCACGCCAATTGCATTTTGACATTCATATTCAAGCCTTCTATTTTCGTCAAGTATTTTAAAGTCAGAGAATTTTTGGTTGCCTGGTTTACACAAAAAGTATTCCATTTCATAATTCTTTGGTACTGCTCGCTCCCAGTAAATGACCTTCTTTTCAGTCAAATCAACAAAAGAGTTTTTTCTTTTAACCCCGAATTTCATCTCGGCCTTTTTTACACCCGGACAGTCACATTCATAGAAGTTGTAACCCGTAGAATAATGTTCCACGTAATAGTCATTGCAGACATCTCCTTTATCGGAACATACCCTGCCCCAATCGCAATTTTTCGAAACCAAATACGTCGGCTCCCAAAAACCTGCACAAGTCCCTCCAACCTTCCAGCCACAATGATACATCGAAAGAGTACAACCTCCGTCGGCAGCTAATGTCATCGAAGGAAACACATAACCGCCAAATTCTGGGTTATTTCTGGATAACAAAAGCAATTATGATTACAAGCATAATCTACTAAACCTTGCAAGAATGAACAATCAGGTAGCGCGGATTGATAAATTTTAAACGAATCATAGGAACTTTTTGTCAGTATTATAATGTTTCATTTATCTGTATACATGATCTACCATGTAAAATTTACATGTTAAAAGTTCCAAGCAGTAACCAAGTACAGGTACAAGCTGAAATTTTTGTTTTTGCATTTTACTGGATTAAGTAATAATTGTGAAAACTATAAAAGCAAAATAGGAAACTGGTTGAATTTGCATTCCAATTTACAATTGAAGTGGCATTCTACATGTTGCTAATTTTGACTTTGTGTTTTCCTTTTGTCCTAAGTTGAAATGAATTCAACTCTTGATTTTGGCATTGTACTTCTTATTTTGTTACCGAAATCAATGCCAAGCATTTTCATTGCATTATATTCAAAACACCACATGAAAGTAGGAAAACACAATATAAATGTAATAGGGACTTTGCATTTGACTAAAAATTACACGGCATAATTTGGGAATGGAATGCAATTACAAATACCATAGCATCAATTTGAATTGAATGCAAATTGGAAACTCAAACGCAGAGGTACAGTTGGTGTGCAACATTTTGGTATTCCAAATTGTAATCGAACTTAGTTTCATGTGTAAAAGGCTCTGCATTTTACATAACCAGGACATTTTAGTTAGTAGTTTCTAACAGTTACCGCAGATCTATTGTCTTCAATATCTAACATTCAGAAAGCTATTGATATGATAAATCGATTGGCTAAACCAGTTCATAGATTTTTTCAGCTTTCCCCTCAGACCTTTCGAGCGGACCATGGGTATTACCGTAATACGCAAACAATGTCTTTTCATTAGTTATCACTTCGCGCTACCTAATCAACAACGACACCGAAAAGTATTGCTAAAACTTACTTGAGGAACTCAACGGCGTTTGTAACCGCAATCTCATTTGCATGTTTTTCTGCCATTAAGTAATCGAGATAATCTGGTTTTCGGATTCCAAAAAGGTCGAGAGCTCGACTTGCAAACACCATATCCTTTTCGGAGTCAGAAAGTGGAATTTCAGCATCAATTCTGTTAACTGCATTTTGTGCTCCAAACAAGAGCGTAGCAATTTCATTTACAACACTTATGATCAAGCCAGCGGCAGCAAAAAAGGGAGCACCAGGAGGAAATATCGCCGAAAGAGTTGCCACCGCAGTTGTAACAACAATGTCAATTGCCTTAGAAACTATGTTTGCAATAGCTTCATATTTATCATATTTGTTGGTTGCGTTCTTTAGAATTTGAACACTGTTAACGATAGACCATGTGCTTAGTCCAATATCCGCTAGATCACCTATAGGACCAGTAATTTTTCCAGCCCAGCCTACCCATTTTCCCACTGTTTTGGCACGATTTAAGTTAGTAATTGTTTTGGCGTATTTTGTCCCTCCTTTTAAGCCAATCTCCGTAACCAACTCGTATCCAATCCGTGCGCCTAAAATAGCCCGACTGGTAGTGTCATTTTTCAATATGACACCAACTAAACTTTTTGCCAAAAGTAGACGTCCCACTGCACCAGCAACTTTTGAAGTGCTACCGGCAGCCCGATTGTACAGATTTGTTGAAGTTATTGCTGCAATCTTTTTAGATATTTTTGACGGACTAAGCTTTATGTCCGAACCTATGTTGCTGATGGTTTTATCGAAGTCTTGTATATTAAAATTAATATTGGATTCCACGTTGTCGTTGTATTGAGATAAAATTAGAGGCCTCTGCGCAGAATTTACTGCATCATTGATAACTGCTTGCGCTTTCAAGCTTTCGTAGTTAATTAAGCTCCACATATTTTTTGTATCCAAATCGTCTGTAGAAGTAGCAATTTTGTCGGGATTTGTTCTTACAACTTCTGCCAATTGTGTTTTCCCTGCATCATCGAGTTCCGAAAATTTGTCAACAAACTCCTTTGGATTTACTTCATCAACTTTCCCTTCTGAATCAAAATAAAAAGCACAGGAGGAGCCAGTTGATCGCTTTGATCTCCCTCTTTTGCAACCTCCAGACTTTAAAAAGTTATCTTTAATCCTTTCAGTTCTGTCAAAGTGTCCAGGTCCTATGTTGTCTGAGTGAACTTTTTCTTTGATCGCTTGGTAATCTTTATTTTTTCGGTTAAATACGTTTGATTTTTCTTTTGGCTTTTTATCAAATTTACCCCAAAAAATTTCTACAACTTTTGCCCACTTTTGCAAAGCTGATTTTTTAAACGAAAATGTTTTTTCTACTGCACTTAGTTTTTGCATTGTTGTTTCGTCAACATCGTCCAAGTGTGTAGGCATCACGTGTCCCTTTTTAAGCATTTCAAATGAAATTCCAAGCTTGACTTTGCCTTTCAAATAAGTTGCCTTTAAACGGAGTTCTGGAGAATGTTTTTGCACGACTTCGTACGTAATGTGAACAAGCCTTTCTACTTCAACTTCAAAATCAAGCTTACGGATGAACCCCCTGTTATCGGATTCTTTATCTAAAGCTAACTCGTATACAGTTTTTCCTTCATGTCTATAAACGTCTACGGCTGCTTGTAATTTGCTTTGTAGTGTGACAATGTCCATGTCTAATATCGTTATTTTCTTGGATTCCATATCTTCAAAAGACTGTTCAAATGCATTTTCTGTTATTTGTTTTGTCCCCGTGTCTACATTAGAAGGCAAAATGCCTCCATAAATTAGTGTGTGATGTAAATCCAAAATGTAATTTGATGCATACTTTTTAGAGTCAAACGCCGTCCACAGGTCAATTCTGTTTCCTTTTTCATCTTTTGGATATAAGTGTTTCACAGCAAAGCGTTCCCAGTCCTTCCCATATTGCTCATTATTATCCGACGGTTTGAACATGGAAATTTCTTTCCTACTGCTTAGTCTGGAGGGCTTGCCATATTTTTGTTGATAGCTAGATTTTCTAGCCTCCAATAACTCGGTGCACAGCAGCAATGTAATAATTGATTTAGCCCAGAACATCCTAAGTACATAAATGAGTTGCAAACCAAAAAAACAAAGCAAATTGTTTTTGCGCTTTAAACTATAAAGTATATCTTTCATTTTTCTAAATTACTTCTACGTATTGAGTCAAAAATGCTTCACATTTACAAAAAATGTGTCATCTTGAAATATGAAAAATCTCTGTGTTTTTTGACTAGTGACAAGCGTTTTTTGCATTTTAATATGTACCTATATAATACACAAATAATTTATTTTCTTCTCAGCAAATGTAAAATTTGGGTGGGTGATATATTTTGTACTGTGTATTTTGTAGTGGATAAACGAGTAGCCGATAAAACCATACAAGTGGCGTCTTGAATAGAAGTAAGGATTGTCCGCAACAAATTCGAAAGTTTTGTTATCCTTCAGCATTTGCCCTTTAGTATACATATCTGCTGGAGGATTCCACATGCCATCCTCAAGTTGTCATATTCAAAACGGTATAAATAACACAAATGTGGATGAGTATAGCAACAATATCAAGTGATATAGGTGATAGGGATACAAAACCGAGCCAGTTTTAAATTTGACAACCGTTTTGTTATACTCAAATATACATTTTACAAGTAAAAATTCTTTTCTGCAAAACAACCAGAATTTTAGGGGGTTATTGCGTTTTTTCCCCATAGGGGTACTTTGTTCGATGTAATTGTGTCACCGTAAAAAATAACGTGCCTGATTTGTAAATTTAAGGTTTTTAAAGCATGCAATACGATACGCAAGACTTTTGCCTTTTCAAATGAAAAAAGAGCTGGGTGAGTATAAGAAGACAAAACCGTAACAAGTGGCATATTTAAATCCCGTGATTGGTGGCAGGAAAATGAAATATAGAAAACGGGGAATTGTCATTTGGCAGACTCCTATATCATTCATATACTTATGTATAAACAATTTAAATTTTATGAGCTAATGCAACTTCATAATCCTCTTACAGAGCCCAATGCAAAATTCAGAAAATTTTAAAACTAAATCTTTGCACTCCTGACCCAGTTTTCCTTAAAAAATCTGACATAACCAAGCGGACAGAACTAAACCCAATCCAGTTTTTTAAATAGATGAATTACCCTGCAGCTTTCTTCCAAAAATGGTATTAAATCACAGTGGATTTAAATTGAAAATTTCCTTGCAAACAATTTTTGTGACAAAAATCTTTCTATACCAATGCAAATACCCCAGCTGGCAGCAGTATTAGATTCTGCGACATCAACTACATCAGCGTCAGCAACAACTTTCCTAATGGCATAAAACTATTACATGAATTGTTTATAAAGAACTTGACTACCAATTTCTAGCATTTATTAAATCCAAATTATTGTATTCATTCATAAAAAAAATTAATGCACAACAAAATCTTTTAATTGCAAATTAAAATCTAGGCAAGTTCCCTCCCGGAATCGGTAAAAGTTTTTGAAAACTACAGAGCTTCTAGATAATTTGGTAAAAATCTGTAATCCCAAGGCCGCATTAAGTGTCCAATTCGCACCGCGATTCTGCCAAGTGAACAAAGACAACGTTGGTGGTCGGAGGAGCCAAAGCTCTACTAATGAGGCTTCAGCTTTTTCTATCCGAATCCACTATACGCTTTCATTATGCAAAATTTTATTACACTCTGCTTTGCAGTTGTTGGGATTTGGTGCCCAAGACAGGCAGACAGACAAACATAATGAATGCAGTAGCTATCTTTGTATGGAATGCTTCAACAAAATAATAAAATCGTCTTTCAACAATTTTGGGCTAACAGCTAACCGAGCTACTCCAGGTGCTGCAAAAGTGGAAGTAGTACTGAAAATAAGTTAATATATTTGAAACTACCGAATTTCCAACACATGGATTCGTAATTATTAGAATATTTAGAAGCGTATCTGGACCAAACTTGGAGCAAGCGTATTGAGTAGAATGTTTAAACCAAATATGAAACACCACTTTAAGGCATATTTTCATGGGTGTTTGTTGCGTACACGTATTCTTTTTGGTAAATTCCAACGAATATAAAAACTAAATTTATTAAAATCCTCATTTTGTTTCCCATTTTGCGTTAGTTTTGTTGGATACGCAAAGTTTATTCAAATGCAGGTGTATCATTCAAAACCGTCCTCTTGTTGAGAAAGCTTAAACGGGCTGACTTAGTGTCATGCTCACAAACAAAAGTTAGTCTTCCGCGACGGGTGGGGCTGTACATTATATTTTTCCGTTATAAGCCATGTAAGGAGTTTGTAAAGCTTGATGACAGCTTTTACTTTATGACAAATACAACAAGAAATCAATATTACTGAAAAAAGAAGACTTTATAGGTCTTTCTAATGCAACGATGGGTGTGGCTATTGTTGCTTTCCCAGAACTATACCCGACAGTCTTCGCGCTGGTCATTTATACAAACTGATTCGCGCATTTGCAATGATATGCTTGTTAGTCCTTTTATCCGTTTTTTATAGACCCAATAAACTGTTGCTTCTAAGGCCGGATCTTCTCATGCAGTCTACAATAGGCAAATTAAACTACTACGGTTTTATATTTCGCCCTTGAGCTTAGGTGGCCAGAGTTTTTGGTAATTAATATTTCTGACTTTATGCTTGTGTGAAGCCATCTTGTATCAAATTCTTTACGATTTCAAAATTAAAAATGCTAATATGTTTTTATCTATGAATATGCTGCTATTCCACAAATGATTTTGAGTGTTTACTTTTTAACAGAATGAGAACAAATAAAACGATAAATTAAAAGGCTTATACTTACTTGGAAGCTGTTCTTGTACCCGACTGTTGGTTGTAGTCAAGAAGAACGCACGTTGTTGTCAATTTTCAAACGACTTCACTTATTAATTGGATTTCATAAAACTCGCTCAATATTACAAGTTTGCTTGCCATACTTATTCTATTTGCGCTATTAAATAAACTAGGTTTTGCGTAGATGTAATAAATATTTGGGGTTACGTTTTGCAAATTTTGCCTTGGATGTTGCTTGAATGAACACGGACGGAAGAATGAGCGATAAGGAATGAACGACCTCTTTTATATCGTATCCAGCATTTTTTCAAAAGTAGATCATGTACTGAAATTTATAATAATAAATAATGCAACTTTGCAGATACATAAGCATGGATGTTTGTTCTCAAAATATTGACATAAATATGCATGATTCTTTTTCCTTCTAAAAACTTATCTCTCGTTACATATTTTCTGTTGCATGAAAATAACGGCCTTAGGGTAAGGAGCAAAGGTGTGGTGGACCAACACTGCATGTGTAGAAACTTGCATGCAAAACTTTAAAGCCAACCCCGTTCTTATATATAAATGACCATGGTAAATCTAATAATTGCAATATATGAGCACGCACATGAAATTCTTTCCATCCAAAGGATTGTTCTAATGAGTCCAGGCAACACACAAATTTCGAAAACATAATACTTACTATCTCATTTTTATAAATGGGTACATAAAATACTATCACACCAAAACAAGCTTTTATTTTAAAATATTTTGACTTCAAACTATCTAGTTTCTTGTTCGCAAAACGAATATGGAAATCTATTTGCAACAACACTCTTTAATAAATTCATTAATACATTTTTTTATTTTTTACAATTACCGGTGGTGCCACGTGCTAATGACCATTTTTATGTACACGTACGTAACCCATTATGATGTTGTGATTACGCTAGTCAGCAATTACTAACAATTATCTAAAAGGAAAAATGAAGGTTGCCAATCATGGTGATCTTCTGTGGACATTTATGCATATTGCCTAAACTCTATTACATAATAAGCCATTTTTTATTCGTGTTTGGCCTGCTTCGCCGAACATGAACAGCAGCACTTTAGATTGTTTTTATAGCACCCAAAACCTGCCAAATTTGAGCTCCACCTCAATTATGTTAAATATTGGGGCTTTATCTGGGACTCTCTTGTTCGTTCCTATTAACAAATGTATCACATACAAGCACTTAAAAGCATTTACTTTTGTACAAGATACAGTGTGGTATTTTATATTATACATTAAGTTAGTTTTATAAAAAAGGAAGCCGTTTCGTAATTAACGGAAAAAAGTAACCTACTTTTAGACTCTGAGTAATTCTGGGAACGGTTTATTTGTTATTAGTTATTTGCATTTGATAACAAACATTTTGCGATTTAAAGTTGGCTTTTGGATGTGGAAAACCAATACTTTATAGAATACATTTATCAATTTCTGTTAACCTAGTTTACTTAAGTAAAATGCGCAGTACGGCTGTTCTTGTTAAAACTTAAAACAGTAACACTATAAACATATTTCTTAAACAAACCAATTTGAACATATATATTATATTATGTCAATTAGCAATAGAATATATAAATATAAGCCCCCAAATATTGCACGCATAGCGTTTATAAAAAGAACCAATTAAACTTAGCTTATAAAGCTCAAAACATTTAGAGTAGAAGGGGTTACAAAGCACAACATAAGAGCAATGAAACTTCAAACACCGATAAACCAAATTAGTTTAAATATAAATAAGATTTAGTAAGATATATTATGAAATGTATACTAATAGTTTTCTCAATCAAGTCCGTCGAGTATGCAAAAGTAACGGAATTGGGATTAAACAATTCGTTGCACACTATACAAAATTTGGCCGAACTTATCTCTAGAACCACATATATAAACGGTTACTACAATATTTTTCCAAAGGCATGTAGTAGAAATTTTTGTCCCTCTAAATGGAAGAAAATAGTGTTGGTCTTTAAACCAATATGCAACGTCTTGCGGCGTACATATTTATATACCCACCAACGGTGCTTCAATTGTAATAAAATCAATTTTGTGTTAAAGTTGAATGCTTCACATACAAATAAAAGCGTTTCATTGCGGCAAAACTGTCACTATCTAACACAAATATTTGTGACCTAACTGTAAAAAGTTTTAGCAGATCAGTTGTCAGTTTACCTCACGCTTTGTATTTACTCAATCCGTATGTTTGCATTTTTAAGCGTAAACTGTTGTCATGACATGATTCGTTATCATGTGGTTATCCGAGAGCATTTTTAGGACATGATGTGTTCCAACCAGTGTAAGCGTAAACATCCATGGTTAACCATTGAAAGATGCTATTTGCTAAGGATGATGTGAATATGAATATAAAACTCTCTAACAAAGAATTATGCAATTTGACTTAGATAGGATGTATGGTTGGTTTAGGTCACAGTATGAACTCACTGTGTGACGTTTGCACCCTTTTCCAAATCCATGGCTGATTTGCTTGGTTTTACCCCCGGATTATACCCCATGCCGGAACAAACGATGAAGTAGATTATTTGACAGTGACTTGGTAGATTCCGTACGAGATGATGATGAGTTGGGATATGGGAGTGTTTAGCTGAACTCGCGTTTCTGAATGATGATTAAATTTGTTGAATGTTTAACAAATACATTTGCAATCGGTTTATTCTTTCTAGCGATGGATAGGATGGGATATACTACATAAATATTTTAGCACCAGAGTAAATATTGCTTAGATTAGCAATGACAACGACCTCTTTCACAATTTACATAACGTTAACGTTTGACCTTGCTATACATGTTCAAATTTTAGCAGTTATATAAGCAAATTAGTAATCAGGTAAACAAATATCACGTATTGCATAATTAACCATGTTGTTCACAAACTTAACTGGGGATAAAACGACAAATCCTGCGTGGATTAGTTAGTAAGATAGTTTTGGATAAATACAATATGCTCTTGCTGAGCTTCTTGTTACAAAAACATAAATAAACCAGATGCTTCCTTTTTGATAGGAAATACCAATACAAACACAGCAAAAAAGATTGACCAGGATAGTGAAATTGCATTTTCCATTTTATTAGACTTAAACAAAGAAGCTACCGTAATTTTTTACAATTCTGTAGTTTTTTTATCAATTTTAGAAACATGTTTTTTTTACCGATATACTCAAACAAAACATAAACAAAATGCAATATGCTACAAGGATTTGACACACAGTGAACAACTAAGCCAATTATGTCCATCTTTCATGTAGTAGATTTAAAAAAATATGGCCAACTATGTTTGCAAAATCTAATTTAAACATTACGCAATTTTTCCTTAGGTACAGCTAACTGGAATAACAATAAAAAAGCATCACACATAACATTTTCACAACGATTTAAAGAAACACTTTCTCGTGTTCAATGTTATTCCATTCAACAAATTACGGTTCCAAACAATAACAGCGGCAAAGGTGTTGATTTACTACTAAGTTGAATTTGAATTCCTGAAATGAGTTGTCATATACATTTTATTATGTACACACAACACAAAAAAACAAACATATTTATATGACAAAACAATGGTACACCCAAAACATGACAAAGGTCATGTTCTGACTAGTAAACGTACATGTACTTACACAAATCGAGGGGATAAAACACACAAGTTTCACCATGTGCTCCAATCATCTCAGTCAAATTTGCAATTTTGTGGACTGCTAAATATTAATTATGTAAAAATTAAACCAAACAGAATATAATTTTATGCGTTGTAAATGCCCACACATTTTCAGCGTAAAAAGGCGTGTTGGTAGAAATCACTAAATGCTCATAACATAACTCTTTGTGCTTCTAAAACTATATATAAAGGAACAAGTTGTGCAGCGTCATTAGTGGTTGACGTAATTGTCAGTATTTAACAAAACTTCTCACACTTATTTCAATTTGAAGCCTAGCTTGATGTAGTTTTCCTTCGCAGATAGACCGAATCCCAAAGACATTTGTGGTAAAACATAATATAAACAGTGAGAGATACCTGAACATCAATAAAACATTTACAAACTAAGAAACCAATATATTGAGGAATCATGCGGGTGCAGCAACTAATGCCCGTTTCAATCTTTGTTGTTGGTGTAGTTACCGTAGTTTACCAAGCTGCTTTTAAATTTGGTGGAAACGTTTACAAATTTTTTGTTAAGAACAACAACAAACATACAAACAAACCGAGTCAAAGTTTACTAGCGGGACTAATAACCTCTTAGTAAAGCACAAATTTGTCGCAAGTTGAACAACACAGGACATTAAAGTGTTTTAAGAAGCTTTCTTCGAGCACGAAAGTCCAATATGCGTCCGGTTTGCCCAAGCCACGCAGAATGAAGAATCGTTTATAAGCATTGAACAAAATGACAAAGTTTGCTGAACAGTTCGTTTTAGCAAAAATGAAGGTTACCAGAATATTCAAATTTGGCGGACGGTGTGACAACAAAACTACCGCAATAAATCTTATAGAGCGTACACTCTGTTTACAAACTCAAAATTCCAGCGGTCAGCAAACAATTTAGATGAGGATAAAATTATTAGATATTATGGCTGTAAAGATTGCTTTAGAGATCGTTGGGTACCGATTGGATCATTAACAAAAGATGACAAAAAAACTTGCACAGCTTTGGATATAAGGAGCTTTACAACCGCGGTCTATTGTTTCCCTGTCGTGTTAAGCTGGAAAATAATCTCCTGATATGAAAATATACGATTGAACAAAGCATTTGCTTTTTTCTTCCACTGGAAACTAACTTGAACTGATAAACAAGTTTGAACTACCTACAATTCCTGGAGACTTAAAAAACGAAAACAGTGAATATTCACTGAAGCAACCGATTGAGATATGGAATATAATAACGTTCGTCGTACCAGTTTTCACAGAAAAATTAGTAGACACGCATGGATTAAGGACAGAAAGAGAATATCTTGGTTTTTGGTAATGCTTTTAATGTTAGAGAAAAATGCAATTACACCAGCGACTGGCAAGATAGAGAGAATTTAAGTGCCCACGTTTTAACAAGGGTTTTAGCAAAAGTTATGCTGAGTTTAGAGCGGTTGCTCCATTATGCGAAACAGAACAGGAATTGGACGCATATACGATTTTGGCATGCAAAAGTTTTATATCACAACTTTCGTAAAATAATGCCTAAAATATTTATTTCATCAATTGAAGTATCATATTATATCTTACTTATTTCAACAAGTTATTATTTTGAAAATTTTGCACACAAACTGATTGTTTAGTTGATGAAGTTTCAAAGTGTTTATATTCATTATAAACAACACAAAAGTAACAATGTGGAAATAAAAATGTAACTTATAGAACAAAATAAAATTTTCAGTTTTATTCATTCACAATCTAATCTTTTTGTGCTGACGTTATCACAAAATAAAGAAAAACTACAAGGTTCAACAAATTCAAGTGTGCATACAGTTTTCAAAAACATGTGGTTTCCCTTATGACGTTATACAAATGAAAGGTAGATAAGCTTACCAATTAAACAATTAATCACAACCACATTAGCATTGTAAAAACATTAGTAAAATTAATTTTTATGACGTTAGAATTACTGGTCATAATTTGGCAAGCAATAGGTGTTTGCTGTTACTTTTATTAAAGATTTGCCAATCGTTCTAGTTCAGTGGGTAGCTTAGAGTAAACCACCAACGGCAGATGAAAATAATGCACAGGATGAAAAACGATTTCTTTGATTCGTGTTTGAATCCTTTGGAGCATCCATCTATGTAGTAGTGTCTAAATACCAACTATTTTGGTAGTCGCCTGCGCACTTACTTTAACCATTTTTTACATAGTGCTTGGTTTAAACAAAAATACTTAAATATTGAATCAGTGTAATGTAAAAATCCCCAAACGCACACCTTAGCAAATTCAAATAAAAGTCAGAATGTAGTTCTACCTTCACCACACTCCGTCACTCTCACATATAAAACTACCAATATAACGTTGTTTTCATAAAACCTTTTATCTAAATTTGTAAAATTAACAAATATTTCGACTTCTGAGCATTCTAAATGTACACAAATCTATAAAAATTCATTTTAATGCAAAGAACACAATACAACAGAGGGACATGTCGTTCATGGCCCACTTGCTGCAGTTAAATTCTGCTCTTAGTAAAATTACAAAAAATCGAAGATAAAAATTGTATAAGCGTTATATATTGTTAAAGTAAATTTACGTATACGTTTTTGTAAAAATATTAGACAATACAAACTTTGCAAGTTAGTAGGGATTTGTTTCGGCATTTGTGTTTCCCCTTTTCCATTATAGTGCAAAATACCTATAACGGTATATCAGCTCTCTATCACTAGCGATTTTAAATAAAAGTCAGAATGCAGTTCTACCTTGACCACACTCCGTCACTCTCACATAGAAAACTACCAATGTAACTGTTTTCGTAAAACATTTTATCTAAGTTTGTAAAATTAACACAAACTCCGACTGCTCAGCATTCTAAATTTACATATATCTGTAAAAACTCCTTCGACCCCAAATAGCACAATATATATTGACAAATCGTTCTTGGCCCAGTTGGTACAGTTCAATTAATTTATATTGTTATATATTGTTATGCATTCTATATTGTAAAAGTTAAGTAAATTTACGAATACATTTTCGTAAAAGCATTTGGACAATAAAAACTCGGCAAGTTGTTACGGATTTTTTTCGGCATTGTCATTATACCGCCAAGTACCTATAACGGTCTATCAGCTTTCTACCACCAAATTTCTTAACCTTTCATAATCCACAATTAAATCGGATATATGGACAAAATGTCGTTTTTGGCCCACTTAGTACAGTTCATTTCATTTATATTGTTATATATTGTTATGCATTATATATTGTTAAAGTTAAGTAAATT